>CM060446.1:75019573-75428778 GCA_030545235.1 Helianthus tuberosus | reverse complement strand
AATGCCTAAAAATAGCTAAAAATCACACCAATTTTTTTTTTTGATTTTTTTAATATTTTTTATGTTAAAATCGCTACTTTTCGAAGCAAAAAAAAAAAAAAAAAATTTTTTTAAATTTTTTTAAAATTTTTTTTTTTGGATTCGAAAAGTAGCGATTTTAACATAAAAAATATTAAAAAATTAAAAAAAAAAGTTTAGATTTTTTTTTTGATTTTTTTAGATTTTTTTTAGATTTTTTTAGGTTTTTTGGGGGTTTAGTTTTTAGCATTTTAGCTTGGGGGGGGGTTAGGTTTTTTTTTAGGTTTTTTTAGGTTTTTTGGGGGTTTTAGTTTTTAGCATTTAGCTTGGGGGGGGGGGGGGGGTGGGGGGGGGTTAGGTTTTTTTTTGGGGGGGGGGGGGTGGGGGTTAGGTTTTTTTTAGCTATTTTAGGTTGTGTTCACATTGGTTTTCATGGTTCTCACAATAAATGGAGTTCTCGCATGAGCCCCTCCCTATATATATATATATATGGTTGGGTTCATTTCAGAACTCTAAATAACTAAAGAACTTTCAGAACTCATAATAAACAATCATTATAATATATATATATATATATATATATATATATTTGTATTTAGGATCATTTTATCATCTATTATATGTATTTCATTGATTACATACATGTTAAAAGTACTTTACATGTGTGTAATAGCCAAATTATATATATATATATATATATATATATATATATATATATATATATATATATATATATGTCATAACTAATTACATATATGTAAAAAAATCAGTTTACATATGTGTAATTATAAAATTACATATAAAAATGATAAAATTACTCTTAATATGTATGTCATCATAAAAATACACATAATAAATGATAAAATTATCCTAAAAATAAAAATATATAAATAAAAAGATTGTTTATTAGGAGTTCTGCGAGTTCTGTAAATATTTATGGTTCTGAAATGATCCTTACCCTATATATATATATATATATATATATATATATATATATATACACATACACATTTTGTAATCTTTGATGTATTTTTTATGAGTAGGGAAAACATATTATCAAAAGTATAATATAAGATTTCTTTTTAATAAAACGATTAAGAACATTTTAAGCATTCAAATACTTTTGACACATTTAGTCATTTCATGTTTTTGCTTTTTTAAAAATGAAACATGTTACTCAGTTGAATCTTTCTTACAGAATACGACTTTAATTGATCGTTTCCACTATCATATGTAAAAATGTAATTTCAGTCCTATGATGGATTATACACACATACACACATAACCCACGTAATACGCGGGTCTATAACCTAGTTGGGTTATAAAATGAAAGCTTGACGTTTAATGCGCGATATATAATATATTAAGACGATATGATATCTTGGTTATAAAGTGAAAGTTTGAAATTTAATTTTTTGTCATTCTAAACTAAAGATCAATCACATCCTCCCCTTCAATTGCAGATGTTTAACCTCCTAATAACCCACACATTCATCTTATTTTTTTTCATGTTTTTGAACCTTATTTAAATCCCTTCAATAGCGGATGTTTAACATCCTGATAACTGACACATTCATCTTATTTTTTTTCATGTTTTTGAACCTTATTTAAATCCCTTCAATAGCAGATGTTTAACATCCTGATAACTGACACATTCGTCTTTTTTTCTTTTTTTTATTATTGTAGTGAAATTGACCACACCGCCGCATCGCGTGGGTTTCCTTTGGTATTGTCAAATGATGTTTGAATTTTGATAATATTTTTTTAGTAGCAATATAAAGTTTAATGACATTTTGAAAGAAAAAAACATTTTTTTTCATTTTACATCTAAACCCAAAAACCGAACAACTCGAACCCGACTAACACGAACTTTAAATGGGTCGGTTATCGAGTCATTTTTTAAACCAAAAACACGAAACCCTAAAAAATACCCGAAGAACTCCCTATACACGACTATGAATACCGGCATAGATCCATACATGTTACCATCGCAAATAATATTATTTTCGTAAACAAAAGCATTATTTCGTAAATTGTTCATAAAACACTTTTAGTGTGCTAGAGTTAAGTGGAACATGAATCACTTATCACTGGAAACATAATTTTGCTTGCATAAGAAGTGATCAATGAAAAGCATTTTGCATCCCTAAAATATTGGTTGGTACAGTTGGGGTTTTGAATGTACTAATTTTATTCATAACAAGGTCAATGTGTTCGGGTGGTGTTTGGTCTTGAATAAACTGCCGACTTCCGATGCTCTTGCCAGGAGAGGTATTATGGATTCGGGGCATGGGTATTATTTGTGTGGCTGCAAGGACGAGACGGCGAGGTATCTCTTTACGGCATGCTACAAAGCCTCAATTGTTTGGCAACATATTAGCATTTGGTGCAAAGTGCAGCCCATTTTTGTGTTTTCAATTCAAGATGTTTTTGACTTCTACAAAAAAATAAATGGGAATGAAATCAATAGGAAATGTGTGAAAATGATTATGGTGTTAGCTTGTTGGAGCATATGGAGAGCGAGGAATAAAGCGTTTTGAGCCGATGAATCTGGAGAAAATTCTAGGGGATAAAAGTCTGTAAGCTTTCTATGGGTCAAAAACCGCTCAAAGATCGGCACCATTGATTGGAAGAAATGGTTGTCTTTTTTTTTTTTTTTTTGTATTAAGTTGTTTTTTTTTTTTTTTTTTTTTTTTTTTTTTTTTTTTTTGTATAAGTTGTCTTTTAAGGTGTAATGTTTTGTTGTAAGTCTTGCTAGCAGCTTGCTAGTTTTCGTTTGAATGAAAGTCTGCCGTTCAAAAAAAAAAAAAATGGAGAGTTTGGGTTAGATAGTTAGAAGTTGGCTTTCGGAACAAGTGAAAGGATAGTTTACTTTTAAAAAGAATAAAACAAATTATTCAAATGCAATTGTATGTAGGTTTTATAATGTTGGATTTTCATGTTTAAAATTGAAGTCAACTTATACCTAATAAGGAAAGGTTCAAAAGGTAGTACATTCATTTTAAGAAAGAGTTCAAATCATTACTACTAACAGATCTTTCGATGTTCAAATGATAATCTAACACGATAATCATATCAAAATATTAAACCTTAAGTCGTACATCTTTATTAAACGAGGTAGTCATGTCAATCAATTTACGATCTGCTTGTATGACTATTGCTATTGATGTCCATAACTATAAACAACTCCTGACATTTCATAAAACTAAATTTGTACACTAATTAAAAAGGGTGGGTTTGTGTTCGTTGAGAGTGCATGAACAAGCGGTCATAAACTAAAGGCAAAGGCAAAGCTTTTAAAAACACATAGGTTGGAAATGGGAAGGTCTTAGGTTCAAGTCCCAAAGACGACACTATTAACTGTTTAAAAAAAACTAAAAAACAAGCACATCCGTTTACTAAGAGGCTAATTTCTAAAAGTTTTAAACAACATACATAATACATAATACATAATGCATTACATATCTTCAAAATCCTCCATTCTTAGCGACATACAAGAGTTGTTTTACGAAATCCTTTTTAAAGTTTTCGCTAATAACTAATATTGATATTTTACAATTTAAAAAGCTGTACTAGTCTGTTAAACTAGTTCATTTTCTAACCCGAACACCGAAGAACCCGAACCTAGAATGGTTTGGTTATCGGGTTCAATATTTAGCTTTGAAAACCCGAAAAACCCGAAGAATACCCTCTACTTATGAGCTCTATATGTGAATAATATCATATTTGATACATTTTAGTAGTTATGGACTTAATGACTTATGGTAGTTAGACTGTCCGCAACGCAACAGGCTGCATTTACTACATGCATCCTAGTCATCACTGCCACATCAGCTTTTAACTCATTCTTCCCACATGCATTCTCTCTCCTCTTTTTAACTCCAACCCATCATTCCCACATGCATCCTCTCTCTTCCACATCACCATTTCTTTTTCTATTTTTCTTTAAAAACATTTAATTTGTAATCTTAAAAAATATTTAATAAATAATTGTAAAAATATATTTAAATAATATAAAATAAAAAAAAGAAGCTAAAAATAAATAAAAATTAAACTTGCATTACATAAAAAAGAAAATACATTTTCCTAAAAAATAAAATACAAATACTCAAATTAAGGGAGGGTGTTTCGGGTGGGTATTTCGGGTGGAGGGTAGGGATGTTTCGGGTGGGTATTAATTATACAAAACATATATTACAGTGGGTGATTCATGTGTGGGTAGGGGTGTTTCGGGTGTGGGTAGGGATGTTTCGGGTATTAATTATACAAAACATATATTAATTATACAAAACTATTTTTTAAAAAATAGCCGTTCACATGCATATATTAATAATACAGGGCCCACTTTCACCTTCTCTCTCCTGCATGTTGATGCACTTCCCCACATACGTGCACCCCACTTTCATCTTCACTCCACTCCATCCTTCCCAAGTGTAGCATGCCAACTCATCAAATGCATCCCCTTCAAGTGCGCATTGGAGCCAGTCTTATATGTTCTTAACACAATTTATTATTTCAATAGTATATGAACCTAACCATATTCTTCTATTATTGGTTTTCAAATAGAGACTCAAGTTCAATTCCCACTTGTGTCATATTGGGGTGGATATTGGGCAATGATGGTGACAAACCCACCGAGGGGGGTTCGATCTTGAGCCGCACCCCGGTTTTCATCCGGCTGTTACTTCAGCGAGACAACTCGTGTGGAGGCAGTACGGTTTCCGGGAGAACGCCGTAACCAAGTCTGGCCAACCCAGCGCGTGCCCGGTTAAGACAACGTAAGTCTGGAAAGACTTGGCTAGGGCCGCCAATTAGACGGTGTGACATTGGGTCACTCAAAAATAAAGTCACCTTTAAAAAAAAAAGTTATTTAAAAATATCAACGCATATATGATAGCGACATAATATGAATTTCTAAGAATCATAACTAACATTGTCTGAATTTTTCTTGCAGTTTTTAATACGAGTCACTTGTATTATTTCTTGCATTTTTTAATACGATAGAATCTGTCACTTGTATTATAGCTATTTTTTAAACCTTAATTCATGTATTCAGTGTCTTAAATATCAAAATCTATCAAATAAAACATGTTAACATATCATAACATAAAACAAAACAAACAAACAAACATATCTAAATATCTAGTACTAACATAACATAAAACTTAGAAACCTAATACATCCAAATATCCAATATTTACATATATATAAATAACAAAATACAATGTTGGTCTTCCCTTTTAAAAATTAGTAGGAACGTTTTTAATCAAACTTAACACAAACAGAAAGTAATACATATGTGAAAAAATCTGCTTCATAAGAAATGTTAAAATAAGTAGCTGGGCTTTCACAAACACCATCCATATTTTTTTAGAAATTACACACCAAAAATGGGTTAATCATTACATCTAATGTAAAATCAAACGACACTTATGAAATGTGTGTACATTCGTGTTCAGCATGTTCACAAGTGTAGGAAGTAAATTTTCAATTTGTTCTTAGGCCATGTGTATTCGAGCGCCGAAAACATCGTCCCCTAGCTGTTATGGGGGTAATGTTGGGGGGGGGGGGGGGGGGGGTTATGGGCTGCGCGTGATGGTGACAGGAGCAGAGTTTTGTTTTGATTTCTCTCTCAAACCTATACATACGTATTATCTACATATTAAAGACAAATGTCGGTGTCAATTTCATGTTTAGTCCCTCCTTATTTTTCCACCTTGACCCTTCAGGTTTGTTTCGCTCCCTCTATAACTCTGCATGCTCTAACAAAAGTCGACACTTCACGTCCACTCTTCCTCTCCGTCTCCACTGCCCTTACCGAGACTCTCATCCATCGCCACACCTTCTGCACCGACGACACCACCCACCAAGCCACCGCCGTTACCACAACCGATGTCACGTCTTCTTCACCGCCGCTGGAACAACCAAACACCATTTTTTTTGGTTTTTCACTATACTACTACAACCCGCGACGATGATGATTTCGTTTACCACCGTCCGCGCAGCTGGAGAAGATAATCCGATTCCGGCCGCCGGAGAAGACAAGCTAATTACGGTCGCCGGAGAAGACATTTGTTCGAATCTGGTGAAGTCACCATTACACCTCACTCGATTGATACCTACCGTCACTACCGTCTGGCTCTGTCTCTCTATCATCAGTTTTATTTTGTGTGGTGCAAACTGAGGTGTGATTTGTGAAAGTGACGACCTCCAGATATAAAAACTTTGTTTTCTTAATAGAAGTTGGATGTATGGTTTCAACAGCATGAATGAAAAGGTCTCGCATCTCAGTGCTCTCTATTCAGCCTCTTTTTATAATTGATATGCTAACAAAAGTCTTATAACTGATATACTAACAAAAGTCTTATGGTGTTTTTATGGTTTTATGACGGATGAGGCTATAGATATAGAGGGTGACGTCATCATACAGATCGTGTTACATGTGAAATGGTCATACCATCCGTATGAGATGACAACACCAACTCATACGACCCGTGCAAAACATTAATATACTAACAAAAGTACGTCTCAATGTTATAGTTTACTTTTTTTTAATCGCGCATCATGTTCTTTTAAAAGTAAGTCTCATTGTTATTTCCTTTTCTTATTTTTAATCCTGCATCTTTATCTTTAGAATAGAAAACAATGATGTTATAGCAAATCCCCAAATATAGAGATGGATTTATCTTTTATCTGCTTTGACGTAAATTTTGTTTAAAAACAGGTTTGCTCAAATATAATATGCTTCATTCGAATTGTACGTTTTTTACGCCGCCGCAACACGCGACGGGTAAAATGTGAGGCTATCAACAATACACACATATGTTATGGGAGGTTATGTTAGTATAAAGGGGGTTATGCGTACACAAAGGCTTGTAACATATTATCATTACATATTTGAGCGTATTCGCATGTATATGTTCCGACGTGTTCACACGTGTTTTATTAGATTTGAGCGCATTTGGTTGGTAACTTTATGATGAAGGGTAACATGATTTATTTAAAAAAAAACTCTTATGTAAAATTTGTAACATGTGATAAATGTGTAACATGTGATTAAAAAAAACTCAAATGTAAAATTTGTAACATGTGATAAATGTGTAACATGTGATAAGTGTTTATTTCATTATAACTAAACACTAAATTCAAAATTATAACTATAAACTTTTTTTAGATTTTTTTTGAGAATCATCCTTAATTTATAACAAGAAAATTATATTAAAAACGCAGGTGTTTGTGTTCGGACTTTTTATTTTGAATTTCATCTTTTATATAATAAATAATACACGCCTTTAATTCTTTTAAAGATGCAGGTGTTGGTGTTCGGACTTTTTATTTTGAATTTCACATTTTATATAATAAATAATACACGCCTTTAATTCTTTTATATATTTTTATTTAATTTGATTTTTTATAAAAGATTATGTTCGTTTACTTCTTTAAAATAGCTAAATACACAACTACTCTAAGGGTGTCCCGTGCGATGCGCGGAAAGCACAAACACTGTCAGGATGTACATGGTTCCGTCAGTTCAATTATTATTTTAGATCAGTTTTTTTTTTAACCAGTACCAGTTTCGTATCAATACTGTAACAATCGAACAAATACCGATCAAATTCTCGAGGAATTTTAGTAGCTTATCTTATTTCGCTAATAAGCTTGTTTTCCACAACAAAAAGTTGGGCCACCATACACAAAAAAAACTACCACCACCTTCACATCACCAACCGTTCCTTCTCAACCATCGTATCCTTCAACCTTCTCCGCCGGTGATCGGAACTTGTAAGCACCGATTATTATTCTCACTGTTATCCTCAAATCAATATTCATCTGATCATATTAATCAATCATCTGTAAATCGCTCATCGTCTCATATGCTATAATTAGGTTTTTCACGCCTATAGATTTCGATGTATACATGTTATAGATCCGATCTCGTAACGATCCGGTTGTTGATTATTCGGTTGCTAGCGTTATAAATTGCTTATTCGTGTTTTGTAATTTTGTTCTTATGTCTTATGAATTTTGTAATTAGGTTATTGTTTCTAGAAACTGTGATTATTCGTTTGTTAGTGTCATAATTTCTTCTTCGTGCTATGTAATTGTGTTATTATGGATTTTGAAATTAGGTTATTGTTTTTAGGAACTGTGATTATTCATTATAAATTGCTTCTTCGTGTTTTGTAAATGTGTTATGGATTTTGAAATTAGGTTATTGTTTTTAGGAACTGTGATTATTCGTTTGTTAGTCTTAAAAATTGCTTATTCGTGCTTTGTGATTGTGTTCTTATGTGTTTGGACTTTGAAATCTAGGTTATTGTTTGTAGGAACTGCTAATCATATTTACGTTTCGGTATTTGTTTTACTTGAAAGTTTTGATGTAAAAGAAGAAAAGGTGTGTGTTGATTATTCGTTTGTTTGTGTCATTAATTGCTTCTTAGTGCTTTGTAATGACGTTCTTATGTGTTTGAATTTTGAAATCTAGGTTATTGTTTTTAGTAACTGTTTATTATACTTTCGTTTTGATATCTGTTGAATTTGAAGGTTTTGACGTAAAATAAGAAAAGATGTGGGGGATTTTAAGGCAAAAAGCCGGAGGAGTTACCGGATTATCCTCTCAGGTAAGTGAATTGGTGTAGCATCTGTTTTAATAAATAAAAATGTTGTTAGCATGAAAACTGTGGTTGATGTTTTATGTTTATGTAGGGTTTGGGGAATCAGATGTTGAGGTTAAGGCCTGTAGCATCAGCTATGAGAAGTTATTCATCTGCAACCAAAGAGGTGATTGGAGTTATGATTTGTATGCTTGTTTGTTATCTTAATCTGTGTTATTTTATGCTACACAAGTACCCTAGAGGATGTCTGACTGACTGTTGGTTAATTAATGAGCTAAGGTTGATATGGATATCACTTTGTGAACGATGTTATTTTGATTAGCAAATTTTGACACTTATGAGAAAAAATTATTCAAGAAAAAGTTCAGAATTGTAGTTCATGTTCAATATATCGGTGGTAGAAATAAAAATTACAAGTACATGATATATATGTATTTTAGAAAGTTCAAGAACCTCTGGCTTACATATCTAGAGAAAACTAGGGACCGGTTGAAAGTTGAAACCCACATGATATTTGTTAAGATTTATAACGTTCTCGTCTCATATCAAGTGTATACACACACACACATGTCCATAGGAGTTACTTGGTTTTAGACTTTAGTCTCATATGTATCGTGTATATCAACGTAGAGCTTCATATCTGATTTAGTGACTGAAATCTAAGAGAATTTGGCGAGATTCATTAAAGATAAATATTATACCTAAGTTTGAGAGCTCATTTGTGAAAAAAGCTTATTTACGTCAAGCGGAGTTTTTTTTTTTTAAATTTTTTTTATTGTGGTGACTTACAAATATCTCTTAAGAAATTTGGATTGTAGATTTACTTTTCAAGTTTTACAGATGACAGTACGAGATGCTCTGAACTCTGCTCTTGATGAGGAAATGGCTGCTGATCCCAATGTTTTTGTTATGGGCGAAGAGGTAAAATTATTTTAATAAAAGGGTGCTGAGAGCTCTTTTTTTATTAAATTGATGCTCATCTTATTATAATGTGCAGGTAGGAGAATACCAAGGTGCATACAAGGTAAGATTTTTATGCTTCTCAGCTCTCTCAGATTCTACAAATCAAATAACTAAAAGTGGCAAAACAGGCAGGTCAACGGGTTTGGTAACACCGCAACGGGTCAAAATTAGTAATTTGTTACTGGTTAAAATGGGCTGGGTCGACCCAAACTGGTTGTCTCAGTTTTTAGGTCTTTAAAGTATTTATTCAGTGTCTCAAATATTATTATAAAAAATGTGTTATTTCAATAAATTTCTATATCTTTGATATAACGATTCAGGAGCTTTTATGCATTAAAAATACACGTTGGCGACTTTCAATCGGTTATACCTATTCGAATTGTTTTCCTTTCAGCGCTTATTTTTAGTTTGAACTGTTAGAGATAAAGATAACCCAAATCGCTCTCTTTCATAAATAACCAGCTTTACATTTAACATATACATTTATATATTCTTGTCTTACTGTATATTTTTTTATATGTTCCAGATAACCAAGGGATTATTGGACAAATATGGTCCAGAAAGGGTTGTTGATACTCCTATCACAGAGGTTTGCAAGTTATTTCCATCAGTTTTAGTATATACTTTAACCTTTATCCTCTTCTAGATTTTAAATATACGTTCATATTTTTTTCAGGCTGGGTTTGCTGGGATAGGGGTTGGTTCTGCGTATCACGGTTTGAGGCCCGTGATTGAGTTTATGACTTTCAACTTCTCTATGCAGGTTCTATTTTACCCATAGATGATAAAGTATTATTATGCACAATTTGTGTTCAACGTTCTGCATCACGATTGAAGTCAAGTTAATTACATTGATTTCTTGAACTGTTAACATCTGAAGGTTTTATACTTTCTTGCAGTTTTAGGCAGCATAAACTTAGTTTTCAACTGTTGGTGATTTTTTGCAGGCGATTGATCATGTCATCAATTCTGCAGCAAAGTCAAACTACATGTCTGCTGGGCAGATTAATGTACCCATTGTTTTTCGCGGACCAAATGGGCCCGCTGCTGGTGTCGGTGCTCAACATTCCCAGGTTGGGTTGTTTGACTTGACTCTTTTTCTTTTAAGTTCTCACCAATTGCCACATGTGGTCCCCCACAGAGTGACATCATCAAGTTTATTCAGGCTTATTAGTTAACTGCCATTGAAATTGGATAGACTATAGAGTGTTCATGGACATCTTATATTGCCAAATGTCAATCTTGTTTGAAATGAGATACATAGTATAAACTCTCTGAGAAAAGAAAAAGCTTCTACGTTTCTACTAGCATTATATTAGGTTCTTCACTCACCATCCAACATTTAAAAAAAATAATTAAAAGTTTACACTCATTTACTATTTGCAATGTTATGCAGTGTTATGGTGCATGGTATGGGGCTGTCCCTGGTTTGAAAGTGCTTGTACCTTACTCCTCTGAAGATGCTCGTGGGCTTCTAAAAGCTGCAATTAGAGACCCTGATCCCGTTGTTTTTCTTGAAAATGAATTGCTGTGAGTAAACAGTCACTTACCATTTTAGAGGTGGCAATTACGACCCTATTTATTCATGAAAAGGTCGATTCTTGTAAACGTTTACTTGTAATGCATAAAACCTCTCATATCATTTTATTGAAAAAGTTGGATAGTTATAGAAAATAGTGAAGTTTTGTGTAGGACACTAATTATTTACAAAGAATTTAAAATTTTGGACAAAAAGTATTTTCAGTATACAAGACCTGCACATTTTTGCCACCTCTACTTAACATTTGATAATTGATGCTCATCATTGTCATTACAATTCATTTTATCTTTTATTTTGTACTTGTTAGATATGGTGAATCTTTCCCTGTTTCTGCTGAAGTTCTTGATTCAAGTTTCTGTCTTCCTATTGGAAAAGCAAAGGTTTTTCACCAAAACAGATTTAATTTTCCTCAAAGTTAATTGTTAATTTTTTGGATTTGGCTCACCATATTTACTGGCCACAGATTGAAAGAGAAGGGAAAGACGTCACAATTACAGCTTTCTCAAAGATGGTTGGCTATGCTCTTAAGGTTTGTTGGAACAGTTACTCTAGCCCATGGGGCGTATTTTATATATATGTATATATCCCAAAGCATAACTCCCATACACACAATTAGGAAAAAGAAAAACTTTTAACCTGTAAATAGAAAATGAAAAAGTTTCCTTGATTGAGCATATATCATGGAATAAATGTACCATGTAAGTTTGTTTTAGATAACCTTTATATCAAGCGTTATTATTCTTTGCGAATCTGATGCAAATGTCTTCCGCAATTATAGGCTGCTGAAATACTTGAAAAGGACGGAATACATGCAGAGGTAAGGTTTCTATGTGACCAAAAGCTTATTATTTTATATTTAACAGAAAAATATAATGCTTATTTAAGTGAAAGCTGCACAATTTTACAGGTTATAAACCTGCGTTCTATTCGACCACTAGATAGAGCTACAATCAATGCCTCAGTTAGAAAAACTAACCGTCTGGTCACCGTTGAGGAAGGGTTCCCTCAACATGGCATTGGTGCTGAGATCTGGTATCACCTACTTTCCAATTTAACTTCTTTTAATAGTTAGTTAGGGGGGAGGGGGCCGTGCGTTATAGCATCACGGAAACAATGTTCAACGCGTTATTTCCCACCGCCACCATAAACATCAACGCGTGATACATTAACGAAAACACTTTTCCGTGATTTTTTCAACGGCTTGATGATATTATTTTGTGAGGGTAGTTGTTGGTTGGGGGGAAATTGTTGGGTGTGGTGGTGAGTGATGACCACCCCCACTAAAAAAGGTTGTGAGTGATGGAAAAATGGTTGATGACATGGCGGAACTTGATTGGTGCTTGTGAGTGATAGAATTCTATCACTAGTGACCACCCCCCCTCGTGCTAAGTATGATTACAACATTAATTTTTATGAGTACTAACAGGAGTATTGTTTGTTTGTTGGTTGCAGTGCATCGGTTGTTGAAGATAGCTTTGGTTATCTCGATGCACCAGTCGAGAGGATTGCAGGGGCCGATGTTCCCACACCTTACGCTGCCAATCTCGAGAGAATGGCTTTCCCTCAGGTAAAAGATCGTGCTTTTAGTTTACTAAACTAGTGGGTTACATCCGTGCTCCGCAGCGGGGTGACCCGAACACTCAATATAAAAGTAGAGTGACTAATCATGTATAGTAGCGTAGTCAAAGTAGAAGGGCTATATATATACACAAAGTTTAACTAATGAAGGGAAATACTTTATTAAAGTAGAGGGACTGAACATGTATATTAGTTAACTTTGTGTGTATAGTCCTATGATGCACTGGGACGGGTACGGGAACGGGGTACGGGGACGGGTACGGGAAACGACAAAACTAAAAAAATCAAGAAGGGGGGACGGGACGGGTACGGGAATAAAAACATATAAAAAAATAAATATATATTAAAGATAATGTAACACAAAACCCCAAAATAGTTATATATTGATGTAAAGTTCAAAAATCTCATATCTTCCTAATCTAATCAAACGTTAACAAGCAAATCGCTTGGTATAACTGAATAGGAGGGGGCGCTATTTTAGAATAGGATTAAAAAATGTTTTTATAACCGGACCGGATAATAAATCGGTAACCTTACCGGGTCACTGGTCCAACCGGTCGGACCGGTTGAACCGGATTTCAAAACCGGCAATTTCATAATTAAAATTAAACTAAATATACAAAAAATACTATGTTTCAAGTTATGTGGCGTTCAAAATAACCCATCATCCTAGGCCCAATTCTCTTTTTAAGTTATTAGTGGCCCATAATAACAAGTTACCCTACTAAAAACAAAACAGCCGCCTCCCTTTCATCTTCGTTTTGGAGATCAGAAATTCAGGAGTGAACATGTTAACAATCCTCTTATCATTTCTACCTACTCCCCTTAATTAGTTTTTTCTCTCATTTATCGATCTAAATTGAAGCTGTTGGTGTTGCCCCTTGCAAATCGATGTTTGGATCTTGATCAACGGTTCATTGATGGGTGTTCAGATGTATTCAAAGTCTGGATGTGAGTTTCGCCGGCCTGGCTATGAAAACACTGTTAAAAACCAAAAAAATTAAACGGAAACTTGATGGAAACGTTTCCTGCACGTCCTCAAACCCCGTCCCCTTCTGCAGCACGTTTCCAGGCCGTACCCAACATGCCGGGGACGTTTCCCGGCCGTCCCCGTGCCGTTTCCGTCCCCTAGCAGTCCCCGGGACGGGAGACATGTTGGCTACTGAAGGAAAATACTTTATTAAAGTAGAGGGACTAAACATGTATATTATGAAAGTTAAAGTAGAAGGAACGTATTGTAAATGTAGTAAAGAACAGGGATTAAAAGATAAACCCTTAGCAAGTTAAAGTATAAGGACTAAACATGTATATATACAAAGTTAACTAATGAGGAAAAATACTTTATTAAAGTCGAGGGACTAAACTTGTATATCATGAAAGTTAAAGTATAAGGACCGTATGGTAAATATAGTAAAGAATAGAGGCCAGAAAGATAAAAGCTGAAACTTGAAAAAGTAAAAAAAGAAAGAAAAAAAGAAAATTACATTAAAAGACAAAACCCATAGGACTATAGCTAAGACTGCGGGGAGTGGTGGCGTTGGTTGGGCGGGGGAAGCCAGCCAACGCTGGCTAAGCCACTCCGTGCCAGTGTTGGGTTTGGCGTTGCTCAGCCGGCGTCGCTATGGAGCCTGGCGTGGGGTGAGGGGCGGGGTGAGCTGGCTAGCCAGGATTGGGTGATCATTTTTACTATTTAAAAAAAAATAATAAAGTCAGCCAACATGGCTGCCCAACGCGGCTTCCACACCCCATTTTTTTGGGGTGGTCCTGTGGACCCCACTATCGCCACGTGTCAAGCAAATCACCCAACCCAAAAGACCCCCCACTCCCCGCAGTCTAAGGGTTTGTATATATTATAATATAATTATGATGATAATTATAATCATAATATAATTATGATTATAATTGTGGAATTCTTGCTAATTAACTATTTTTTTTTTTACTTTTGGCAGATCGAGGATATTGTCCGGGCGGCTAAGAGAGTATGCTACAGGTCAGTACCTATGGCCGCAAATGCATCATGAAAGATATCAAATTGCTGACTCTTTTTTGCTTGGAGAATGCACCTTGTGATTTTGGAGGGGAGTAGAAGGGGGAAGCTTCGATTTCTTTCCTTCGTGGTGTATTGTGTGAACTAAATTTGTAGAATGCCGTCTCTGCGCATGGATTATTATTATTTAATAAGGTTGGTTGTAAATCGCAATGCGAGAGATGCGATTTCTTTAATAAACGAAAATTTACAAACAAAACCAAGAATATGAAGCCTTAGACGATGGCTAGATCGTGCGATGAGAAGATCCTTGCTCAAAGAATTCAGAAAAAAAGCAATAGGAACCGAATGAAACGTTAAAGAGATCAAGAATAGCATCGGCATTAACAATCTACTTGTTTCATGTACAATATTGTCATGTGTAGTTACTCAAGTAACGAGTAAACAAAACAACAAATGTGAACTAAAAGATGGCGTCTCCTAACTTGTACGAAATAAGCTCGATCCGATTTCAGGCTGAGTTAAAAACTCAAATGCCGAACATACAAAAAATAACAAGTTACAAATAGGTTTCAGTTCAAATCACCTTTATCCATTTGTAAAGGTTTTATCACAAATTTATATAAATTACAAGCGACAAAAACTATATAGCATCATAACACAGCACACTGTTACACTACACAGTACTAGTCCACTAGTACTTACTTTGACCACCATTTAGTTATTATTTGCTATTCAATTGTGATTTTCACTCCAAATATGATCAGTTCCCATCGCTATCATCATACCTAACAGAACCCATAAGCTCTGGTCCTTCCAATCTTGGATTATTCTTGAAACTGTATTCAAAAACACCTTTCATGTCATACTTATTACAAGGCGCGCACGCTTTTTAGTTAAGTAAAGAATTGCGAGACCGTATAAACACTTGCGCGTGATACAAGGAAAATAATCACATGTAGTGAGAGGGAAAATGATGCGGTTAAAAAGCTATGTTATATGCCCTCCATTTAAAGCAAAAGTTATAACTTTCATTGGCCGTTCAAAAAAAAAAGTATAAGTGTAAAGAACTCAAAATCTATATCAAGAAGACTCACCTTTCTTCTGTCAACTTAGAGAAAGAACCCCATGTCGGAAATGTGCCACATAAATCGTTACTCGATACATCACTGCGATAGTTTAAATTATTACTGGAAGATATTATAAACCCAAATAAAAGTTGTAGAGAATTGTGAGCTCACAAAATCTTAAGGTTAGGAAGCTTTGTAAGATCTCTTGGAATTCTTCCAGTCAATGTATTGCCATTGAGTCGCCTGCATTTATCGATAACAGGTTTCTGTTCATTTCAGTCGTCTTTAATCCATTAATAGATTAATGGGTCAAACGGGCCAAGTCAAAGTTTTAGCCAAATGAAATGGGTCAAACGGTTCAGAAGTCACCCAGTGTACACGTTCAACGCATAGACTAGTTACGCGTTTTATTTAAATGTTGTAATCGAAAGTAGTCAATGTAAATGTATATTTTATTTAAATTGAGCAAAAAGTATTAATGGGTTAACTCAACCTGTTTTGAAGTATACTAAAAAATACGTGTCAAAAACCCTTGTTTTTATTACCAAGTTTGTCATTTGACCATCTGCCTTACCAGTCTACTAGTCGGGCCAGTTTCAAAAGATTTACGACGTCATAAATAATTTAAAAATGATTTTTTTTTTTGGAACTACTCAAAATTTTGGTGTAGATTTATGATGTTAACAACATATGAAGCTAGGGGTGTTCATCGAATCGAATATCGAATTTTCGAATTATTCGAATCGAATTGTTCGAATAATTTTTATTTTTCCTTGAATTCGTATTCGATTCGAATTCGATTAAAACCTATCGAATTCGATTCGAATTCGTATTCGAATAAAAAACCCAATTCGTATTCGATTCGTGTTCGATTAAAATTTCGAATTCGAATCGAATTCGAGTAAATTCGATTTAATTCATATTCTTTAAAACATGTAAAAAACTATCAAAATGAAACATAAATTTTAAAGCAGCCATAAAGCACGATATCACATTAAAAAGTTTCAAATAAAGTATTACAAGTCTAAAATTCAAAACGAGAAGTCGGGAATAGTCATTCCACATTACAAGTTAATATTTTTATGGTTAGAAATCAATTGATAGATTTGTTACATAGGTTTTACTTATGGGTCATGTAGTGGGTTTGGTAATGGGTAATTTTAATACTTGGAAAAAAATTGAAAATAATTTATAGTATAGCTTAATAAAAGTTATATATGTATTATATATAAAAATAATAAATAAAAATGTATAATTTTTATTCGAATTTCGAATCGAATCGAATTTGAAATTATAAATTCGTATTCGATTCGTATTCGATTTACTTGACTCGAATTGAATCGAATTTGAATTCGAATTCTTATAATCGAAACGAATTCTTGATAATCGAATCGAATTTAAACAAATTTCGAATTTTTCGAATTCGAAACGAATCCTGAACACCCCTATATGAAGCCTTGTGTAGTAATTCATATTTTAACATATGATGTTAAAAGTCTTATCTGGCCCATAACCAGAAGACCCAAATAAAAGTGTTTAGCGAGTTCCCGGTAGAATTCTGAGAACAGTGGTTTTGACATGTTACCCCACCCGACTTGTTCCCAAACCCCGCCTCTTTAATATATTGTATACATGATATACAAGTAAAAACATACATGAATCTGAGACGGGAAAGCTTGGAAAGCGAAGGGGGAATGAAACCGGTGAGGTTATTATGGAAGAGATCTAAGCTTATAAGATTCTTAAGTCCTCCAAGTTCAGATGGTATTGTCCCCACAAAATTGTTCATGTACAATTCCCTGCATACAAACACACCACTTGCTATATTTATTTCAGTTCAATGATTGAAGTACTCTAACTATGTTAATGGTAAACCCTTAGGAAAACAAGCATAATTGGTTAGCTTGTGACACACGGTCAGCTTAGGCGTGTCACCTCATTTTTGCTTATGAAGTTTTGGCATTCGTCAGCGATCTAAAGCTGATCTTATTATGGAAGCTGACTCTCTACGCTAACGAATAAACACTAGTGGATAAAAACTAGAATTATGGGTTTGGCCCGTATGGAATTTTAAGCCCGGTTCTTCACTTGTTTGCTCACACTAGAGGAATAAGTTAACTTTATCCGACTGGGGGAGGGTTCTAGGCAGACCACAATTTTTTGCGAGAACAAAAAAGATAAAATAAATCATTCATCTTTTCTATCTTAAAAATTATAGAAAATAGTTGAAATGCAATTTTTATTTACCTCTCTTGAAATTTAGAAAAAAAGTATGAAATGATTTCATTTATTTATATAACCTACGCATGTGCTAGTTACATGTACATTATTACCTATACATGTGTAGGTAAACGTTTAAAAGTTAAAAAACATATGAACAAATTAGTTTAATAACTTTTATGTAGGTATCGAGCACGTTTGTATGTAAATTTGTAAATGTATTTAAAAAAAAAAACTCAGTCATTATTAAAAAAGGTTAACAATTTTGATCTATTCTTTTTGTTCACGTAATAATTCAGTGTTCTAAAATGAAAGTATCAACTATTTATAAATCGTAAATGTGTCTCAACTTCTTAAACTAATTTTAGGCATTAATCTATAGAATAATATTACTTACAAGTACTCAAGACGCTCAATCTTCCCCAACTCAGGAACAAGATTGCCCGACAGCTTTGCATTTCCAAGATCACTACAACCGAAATAAATAAATAAATAATCAACCATTAAATAAAAAAACCTTTAAACGGGTCTACACTTACAGTCGGGTAACACGGTTTTCAGAATCACAAGTAACATGAAACCAAGTACATGGATCAACCAAAGTAGGATCCCAGCTTTGAAGAACATTGGTGGGATCCTTCACTGCTCTTCTCAAAGCATACAAAGCATCCCCTGTTTCAATGTTCAGAAATGTTTTCAGAATAGAACCGAACATCAAACTGGTCGTCTTACTCGTCCACTAGTCAAGTCTTACTCGTCCATTAGTCAAATTAGAATTAATAACCGGACAACGTCATAATTAATTTATATAAATTAAAAGATTTTTATAATACTAACATTTTAATTTATTTTTTCAATCTTTTTATATGTTATTGATATTTTCAAAAACCAAAAAATTATATGCACCTCCCAATATATATGAAACTCATAAGCTATATGTATATATTAATAGCAAATATAAGTAACTATGTACACAGGGAGGGATAGAAAGAAAACCTATATTAGTTAAGAAACTAAGAAACCCAAACGAATGGATCTCATTTTGCCACATGTTACACCTTTTTGCAGACTGTGTTGCGTGTAACAACTAGAGTTTGTCACGTGTTACGTGTAACAGCTTTTGCAGACTTTCAACTTTTTCTAAAAAAGTAAAAGCTGCTAAGTAACACGTGGCAGCCTCTGATTGTTACACATAACATGATTGCAAAAGGTGTAAAACATGACAAAATGAGTTCCATTCATTTGGGTTTCTTAGTTTTGTTAACTAATATGAGCATACAAGTGTATATACATATAAACTCAATATTATATATACACATAAATAGATATTCACACACATATACAGAAGTTTTATAATAAATACAAGTAATTATCCTTATATTAATTTTCCAACCATTTGAACAGTAACTTTGTTTATTATATTATAGTAATATATATAGTTTTTAATACATTTATTATTTTGATATTATAATAATAATTATTTCCTTGCTTTTTAAGTTTAATAAGCTTTGTGTCAACCGGTACTTGTATCGAAAATACGTGTATCGTCCGGTTCGTTATCGGTACATGAAGGTAAAAACCGGCACCAGCCTGGTACAGTTATCGATACACGAAGGTAAAAACCGACACCAGCCTTGTACAAGAAACCCCAAAAGTCAGTACCGTAATGATTTTGAAAATCTTTTAGTTCGGAAAATTCGGTACTTCTACCCGGTACCATTTGCTCATCTCTGCTCATGGGTACCGTACGAACAACAACGGTACCGTGCAACTTTTTTTGTTGATTTTCTTCAACTTTTAATGATTTCATTTTTTCAGTTTCATGGGTAGGGATGAGCTCGGTGCCAACCGATATCGATACCGAAAATGTCGGTTACGGTACCGGTATCTGAAGGTAAAAACCGGTAGGCGCCAAAAGTCGGTACCGAATTTGTACTTAAGATCTTTCGGTTCAGGAAATTCAGTACCGGTACCCAGTACCATTTGCTTATCTCTGACCACGGGTTTCATATGAACAAAATCATTACCATAAAATTTTTTGGTTGATTTTCTTTCGGTTATCTTTTAGTGTTTTTTTCTATATCTTCTTTTTATTCTTGTCAGCGGTTTCGTGTGCAACGCCCTCATAGTGATTTCAAAACACATGTAAACACAGACTAATTAACAAAATAAGTTCGCCGCAACGCGGTGATTGTGAAAAAACCTAGTAATATTTAAAACCAAAGGGGGACATGATTGAGATCAGAGATAACTTACCTTCGGTGTTTGCATATGCAGATATGGATATTTGAAGAAGATGAAGAAACATGAAAGAAAGAGGAAGAAAAGTCGCCATTTTTAGCAAGTTTGAAAAGCTTAGAGTTGTGTGTCTGTACTTAAATAAGCTTAAAAGGTGAGGGGGGGAAAATGAAGAATCTTGAGAGTGGGTTGGTGCGGTGGGAATTTATGGAGACGAAAACCAAATAAACCCAACAAAATTATATTAAATTTAAATGAAGAAAAAGATTGCTTTGCTTTATGAGTTATACCCAAATCCAATACAATGGCCGTCCAATATAAATTCAAAAAGAATCAATGTGTTATATATCATGGGTTTTAGAATGATGCTATGTTGTTTAATGAATTTTTGCGTGTATGCCTCCTTTCTATTGTTTAAGTTTACAAGTTGAGTTCGGTTTCACGTTTACCTCTTTTATTTAAACACGTTAATATGTCTATCTTCTAAGTCATTTATTACAACCCTCCAACCTGGGTGGCTAAACCAACTTCCGGCCCTAATTTAAACACGTCAATATATCTACCTTCTAAGCCATTTATTACAACCCTCTAACCTAGGTGGCTAAACCAACTTCCGGCCCTAAAATGGAACCGAAACTTGAGACTTTTTTTTTTTATTAAATTAAATTTCTAACTAACAATTGTCATTTTTTATTTCCAGTTGAGACGAACAACGATTAACTAAAAGTTAATAGTTTACGAAGTTTTAAAAACTATACTTTAGTTTTTATGTGCGTGTGACTTAAGAATATATAACTTATAGTATTAGATAAAGAGTTACTAATTATAAAAAAAGTTTAAAATAGTTGTGGCCTCTAAAAACGAGGATCTAAAGCAATTATCTCAAAACTATTAACATGAGGTCCGCCCTCTCACCCATAGACCGTATTTGCAACTTGTTTTTAATGTTTGAAACAAGCCAACAACTTGACTCGTTTATTTTCTTGAGTTAAATGAACACTATTGAAATATAAGAGTAAGGGGCTGTTTGTTTACCTCTTAATGCGGCTCTTAATGGTTCAGCACTTAATGGTTCAGACTGTTTGTTTCGCGAGCAGATGTCTGAATGGTTCAGACATTTGCCTCTGAATGGTTAAGATTTATACAGAGTCTAAATGGTTAAGATCTCTGATCTGATTTGGTCAGACATTTACCTCTAAACGGTTAAGCATTATACAGTCTCTTAATGGTTCAGACCTCTTACTGGTTCAGCACTTAATGATTCAGATCTCTTATTGGTTCAGCGCTTAACCATTCAGATGTTGCCAAACATCCCCTAACTTTGAAAACAATATATAAGTTGGTATGATTACTAATATACTTCGTCGTCTCCTTTTAGTGATCGGCAACTACTGGTCTACCTAATTTCATTTGCTTTCCTTACAACTTTTTAAAAGGAGAAATAAAAATTAATATAATCAAAGTGCATATGTTTAGAGAGAGAAAATAAGGTTTGACTTCCAATATTTTATAAAGAAACTATAAATTGAGAATAACTTTAACATCCTAGTATTTTATAATTAATTTTCTTACATTCTTTAAGTTATTTTATCAAATATAATTTTTATGGGTCAAACTATAAGACACGATGAAGAATTTGTATTGATAAACCTAGTATTAAATCCGAAGAAAGATTTATATTTGAGTCAAAATAAGCATAAACAGACATTTGAAAGAAGAAACAATTTCAAATTCTATTTCTAAATTCTAATTCTTTGAAATTTTTTTGAAGTCTGGTCGCGAGGTTTGAATATTAAGTATGAATCATAGTTCAAATATTAAAAATAATCAAGTTATTAATGACTGGACGAAACCAAGAAATAACCCCTCACGTGCGAAATTATAGAAGATCCCTTTTAAGATCAAACAATTCCATCGAATTGAGGTTTTAGAATAAAAAATTAGCTTCTCCTCAAAATACACAATGGGTTTTCACTTTTCATCATCACAAGGTCAAACATGTTATCTTGACCTCTTTTGTACTTGTTGGGTCGGGAACACCATCATATAAAGGTCTATATATGTTCACGTGCAATGTTTTAAAAACCGATTACTAAATCAAACTGGATTAGGCAAAAAGATGGTTCAACCGGTTGTACCGAGCGGTTCAACCGGGTTAACTAGCTAACTGTATAACATCATAAATTACAATATCAACTCAAAAGTTAATCAAAAAATGCATGATTACATATTAAAAGATGATCCAAAAGTAAATCCATATTAAAAAATAATCCAAGATATAATCGAAAATCATTCAATTTTCCAACAAACTCTTTTAAATGAAAGTGTACGATATCTTTAAGTCATTTGAGTTTTGAATACATCAAGTTCACGATCGCATAAAAGATTAAATTTACTATTATCGCCATCCTCATCAACTAGAGGATAACTACTTTCGTTTCATACAATATTAAATAAGAACTTTTAGTTACCAATAATCATAATATATAAAAATTACGTAAGATAAGTAACATATATAATAAAATTAAGTAACAACCCAAACTAAAATAACCCTAGGCCGGTACCAGTATTACGTTTCAAACCGGTATACCGGATTTTACCGTTGGTACAAAGCTTATGTCGATTCACTTATCTACCGGGGTGTTTCGTACCGGATTTACATCTGGAAACGGTAATACCGATATAACCGACCGGTATCTACCGGTTTTTAAAACATTGTTCACGTGCATTGTTCTCACATGTTTACTTCATATTCTCATTTGGTGTTAAAAGAGAAAGAAAAAGTTTGGATGATAGGGCCCGGCCCTTTTCTTAAATCAACGAGTGAAAATGTGGTTGAATATGAAGCGAAGTAGCAATCAACGATCGTGATATATATAGAGATTGTGAATACATAGAATGTAGCCCCAAGTCTAGTCCTTGTCGGGGATGGGGATGCATCGTGCATGAGGTATAGTCTCAAGTAGGACTACCCATACATATATGCGTGTGGCTCATTCCGAGTTAATGATTGCACAAAGTAAATGTAAGCATAATATGTATGGATTAGGATCAAATACAAAGGATCCTAATTGTAAGAAGTGTAAGAATGATTTACAAAGTGACAAGTGTCCAATAATCTAAAAAAACCCACTACAAAAAAAAAATAAAAAAACTTAAACATCCACCACCACCAAAAACCTAAACCCCCACCCCCCACCCCCATCACCCACCCTGATGAAACACTGGTTAAATCCAAAGATTAACTAGCTGGTTCGTCTCTTCTGTGGGTTCAATCTTCTTTCTTACTCGCCAAAAGACTGAGTCCTGCAAAACAGCAACTCCGTTAGCTCGTTAAGAGGGGAATATGGGGGTTTCCCTCTTAACCGGGCTCCGGCGTGAGAATAAGTTCTGTTCTGAGGAATAACACAGTGTGTGTTAAGAGTGAGAGAGTGGAGAGTCGAATGGAATTAACCTGAATGATGAAGGGTCCTATTTATAGCCGGAGGGTGAAAGAGGGAGGAGCGACCTTGCCAGCTGTTATAGGGCGCCAGCTGTCCGACCAAAGGGAATATCCTCTTGGTCTCCTCTGCTGTGGTGAGGGTGGTGGTACACGTGGCGCGCCTATATTAGTCCATGCTGGAAACATCGTACCACTGCTGTCGGTCTGCTCCTTGATTTGCTGCAGGCCTACATGGCGCTCGATGAATGGTGACACGTGCTGTCCTTTCTGTCGGAGGGAGCATCTTTGGTGCCACCTTGCCGTCTTCCAGAAGCTTCTGGATTCGCTTGCTGATGTATGCGCCATGTAGGATGAAAAAGTGGTGTGGTCCTTGCCATGTGGGCAAGGAATTGGGACCATACCTCTTCAAGTCCCCCCAGTCCAGTGTGCCTTCTAGTTGAGTTGATCGTCTAGGAGGGATTCTGGACTTATAAGGGTAGTGATTGTTGGCCCTTGTTCGAATACATGTTTGTAATTTTGCGTGGTTGGGCCCATTAGTCGTATGGCGCGTGCCATATGGTAATGATTTTGCAAAAAATGAGCTAAGTGGACGCATGGCGCATGGCGTGATTGGTAACTTTGCAAAGTTGAGCCAACTGGACGCGTGGCGCATGGCGTGTTGGTAACTTTGCAAGGTTGAGCCAACTGGACGCGTGGCGCATGGCATGTTGGTAACTTTGCAAGGTTGGGCCAACTGGACGCGTGGCGCATGGCGTGTTGGTAGCTTTGCAAGGTTGAGCCAACTGGACGCGTGGCGCATGGCGTGTTGGTGCTTCCTTCTGAAAGAAGTTTCCTTCATTGGGTAAAGACAACTGATGTGACTGTCTGATGTCCCTGTCTTGTCGGAGGTGAACAGGCACCTTTTCAGTGGTGTCAGTTACTTTCCATCCCGGTGTCAGACATGTGCCGCCCACGCTCCCTAAAAAGGCGGTGACGGTGTCTCTCTCTGCTGACGTGTCTTCCTCCTGTTGGTTGACGCTCTGATTTCCTGACGGCCCACTACCCATCGCATTAAATGCAATGGGTATAAATATACGGCGGTTCTCTCCTTCCCTTCACTTTTTCAAAATTTGAACAAGCAGTTTCTTCCCATACTTCTTTACTTTCTCCTTCTTCTAAGTTCCTTCAAATTTTCTTTCATCATCTTCTTTCAGTATGTCTGCTGGAGCCAATCCTACCATTAGGAAACGAAAGTTTAAGGGCAGGAATCCTCCAGGTCCTGATCGGGCAACAATAAGTTGGAAAGAAGAGGAGTTCCACAATTTGGTTAGGGATATGGGTTTTCTCCCGGAGTGGGGTGCTCAGTTTCCTAGCCCAGGTTCTACCGCCATGGATGCACCTCCAGGTTATATCTCGTTGTATGCGGCCTTCTTCCGGGAGGGGAATTTCCGGCTTCCTATGACCAAGTTTACTGCCGACGTCTTGACGAATTATGGGCTCCATATTTCCCAAATCAACGCGATTGGACTTCCTCGTATTACCCATTTTGAGTTTATCTGCAGGGCCAACCGTGTTGAGCCGACCTTTGAGATGTTCAATGTTTTTTACACCGTGACTTACACCGGCGGTTTTTATTCTTTCAACTCCCGGACCAGTGGTGTTATCCCTTGTAGTTCCAATCCTCCGAAGAGCCTACATGATTGGAAACAGAAGTTCTTTTACATTCGCCGTGGTGTTATTCCGGTAGACATGCACTATCGAGCAGAGGGTGAAGGGATCCCGAAGGTGGACGTGACAGTGGATTTTGCCAAGCAGGAGTGGTACAAGAAGGTGACGAACAAAGCCACTTATATTTCTCAGCCGGAGGAGAGGGCGTTGGTTGGTGCCGGTATGAGCTTGCGGTGGTTTCCAAAGAACCCTCTGGGTGTTCCTGTTTATGGTTATCAAGGCAAACGTATGTAATGTTTCTTAGTTGTTTGCTTTTTTCTCTGGTTATTCTTGTGTTCTTCCTCATTTCTTTGTATTTCGCAGTTGGGTACAGCTTGTTGAATGTTCTTGACCCAAAGGCCGGTGGTGCCATGGTTGAGGCGGTTCAAGAGGATGGGAAACCGACATGGTTGGACCAAATCCGCAACCGTTTCTTGCATCCTACTAACGAGAGTTTTGCCACCTATGCCAACACTGTTTTAGGTGAGGATGGTGAAGATGATGTTGATGATGCTACTGACCCCACTCGGGAGGAAGTTATTGTCCTTTCGAGTGGGGGTTCTGACCGATCTCTTGAAGGCTTAACTTCTCATTCCCCGCGTGCAGGTCCAGCGCAAGGGGTTGTGCATGAGCCTGTTAATGAACCAGTTGGTGTTGATGTTGAAGTGTCGGTTGAAACTGCTGATCAGTTGGAAACTCGGAGAAAAACGAAGGCGGACAAGCCAGAGGGGAAGGAGAAGAGAGCTGAGGAAAGAACCGCTGAAACTCCTCGTAAGCGACCCTCTACTCTTCCTATCCTAGATTATGTTGTCGTTTCTGATACACTGTCTGGTTTAGGGGCCGGAGAGAAACACGGTGGGCCCGATCATGACGACGGCGCCACTTTAACAGAGATGATGAAGAAGAATGCTCTTGAAGATAAAAAACGGAAACTTGATGAGCAAGCTGCCACTATGCTTGCTGCCAAGAAATCCAAACTTCAAAAGGAGACTCCTCCTGCACCCTCAGAGTCTGAGATTGACATGGGTGTATTTAGTGCCAAGAAGGGTAATCTTTTGGAGAAAATATACGTTGCTTCCGTTCCCCAAGGTAGAGACTTTGCTCTTGTAAATCTTGTGATTTGGCTTTCGGATTGTTTTTGACTATCATGGTTGCCTCGTGGCAGGTGTCAAGTCTGGCAAGGCGCCGCGCAGGATTGATATTTCGAAGATTACCCCCCCCCCCCACATCTCCACCATCTAGGACGTTTGACTTGTCCTCTCCCCGTGACGACTTGGGTGAAAAGAGTAAACAAGATGATGTGAATCTTGAGCATGTTGGTGAAGGTGGTGGTGATGGCGCAGGCGATGTTGATGGTCATGGTGCAGGTGGTGCTGGTGGAGATGGTCGAGATAAAGGTATTGAAACAGAGGCGGAGTCTAGTGAAGCTACACCTCGTCGAACCATCTATACCAGACGTCCACCGGGTGGCGGGGGTGTTACTTCAGGAGTGCCCCAGAGTCCTGAGTTCGAAAATGTCCAAGCTGGGTCTTGGGATACCCATAACCCGGCTTGTGATGATCTACCGCATGCTCCTCGGTGGAATTTAACTCAGGGTTCCTGGATGAATGACCATGGTAACTGCCGGGAGTTCTTCTCGTTGTCCCTCCCTCCTGCCGAGAGATTATCTCAAAAAAGGCGCAACCGGTTTGATCTTCTGGATGATCACATTCACACTGGGGTTAACTTTTTTGCTACCTCCCAGGAGATTGTTCGAGAATGGAAGCTGATGGGGGAGGAGACTCTTGAATTTGAAAATGACAAAAAGGCATTCGCTGAGGAGAGGGAGAAGTTTAATGCTGAGAAGAAAGGTTTGTTGTGGAGATTGTCTGATGCGGAGCAAAAGCTTGCACAGGAGAAGCAGGTTAACTCCAATAAACAAAAGGATTGGGAGGCCGCTTGTGAGCGGACTAATAAAGAGTTGCAGGCGCAACGTGATTCGATTGTAAGGTTGTACGGAGAGAAGAAGAAAATCAGTGATGAGGCTGAGCAGGAGCGTGTTGCGGCTCAGAAGAGGGAAGAAGAATATCTCCAGCGCATAGTTAAGTTGGAAAAGCTCGCTGAGACAAAGGTTGCTGAGTGCGAGGCTTCTGAACTTCTTGCTGAGGAAATGTCTGCTGATTGCAAGTGGTTGCTTGCTCGTGCAGTGCCTCTGGTAATATTTGTTGTTTTTTAGTTTTTGGTATTCTTTGCCGTTTTCCTCATTTGTGTGGTACTTTGCAGATTGCCGAACGTATCACCGGGTCCGAAGAGCTGGCCAAGTACGTATATGAGCTTGGTGAAACTGCACGTGATCTTGGTCGCAAAGAAGGATATGCTGAAGGAAGGGCGGCTGCTGAGTCGAAAGAGCCATTAAAAAATTTTGAGTTATATAAGACTGATTGTGTTGGTCGTTATGCTGAAAAACGGCAAGAGTTTGCATCTCTGGAGTTTGGAGTTGTTAAAGCTGCGCAAAAATTGTCTCGGAAATCTGATGGTGTCGCCTTGTTGAGGAAGGCCCTTAATGATGAGGATCCTGGAACCGTGGGCACTGGTTCCAGCCATCATGAATGAATGGTTCCGGCTTGCATGCCGTGTATGGGCTTTGATAGCCTTGTAACTGACAATCCCTTGAACAATTTTATCTTTCATGCTTTGTGAACAATTTGCCCGTGGTCGACTTGTCTGTTATTTTGTTACATTTGACATAGCTTATGTTAATATTTGGCTTTGTTTCTTTGTTTGTTGTGAATTTTGCTATCGTTACAATTTGTGCATGTGTAATTACTTTGATTAGGTATTACGAATGAATGATGGCGCTGAAAGGTTGTGTTGTGTTAGTTACAACGTTTATTCTGTCGTTTAAGCACGCGAGCTGATTCGTATATACGAAGTGATCGAGTTACAGGTTATTGTGTGGACCCGGCTGTGTTCAGCTTTGGGGGTCTTACAATGTTTGTTTACCATTTTCGATGCTTTCGTGTTTATGTGGGCACGAAGTATTTATTTGGCGTTTTCTAGGCTTTGGTTGTGTTTCTGACCCGGCTGTGCACTTGGTTGTGACGAGCCTTGGAGGTCTACAACGTTTCCTAAGGTCGAGCCATTGATGTTTTCGTGTATGCCCAAAGTAATATATGCAGTTGTAACGAAAAATTCTCATGAGAAAAGATAGCCAAACACTTCTTGTATTAGTGCTAAATGTGTTGGCGCGCAACCATTACAAGTACATAGAAAAAACTTTGACTGTTTACATGTAGCATCTTCTTAGCTGCTGGGCATTCCAGGTTCTTGGGACCTCTTTGTTGTCCAGGGTACGCAATTTATACGCCCCTTTCCCAAGGACTTCGTCTACAACATAAGGCCCTTCCCATTTGGGAGCTAATTTTCCTGGTTTTTCGGCGTTGGACGCCTCATTGTCCATTAGGACGTAATCTCCTGGATTGAACGTGCAAATTCGAACCTTGGAGTTATAATACTTCTCCAGTTTGGTTTTATATTTCGCTTCACTAATTGCCGCTATCTCTCTTCTTTCTTCCAGGAGGTCAAGGTCCAACCTCCTTTCCTCTTCATTGTTGATCATGTTCATTGAGAGCATTCTTGGCGACGGTAGCCCTATATCTGTTGGTATCACGGCCTCAGACCCATAGACTGAACTGAACAGTGTCTCTCTGTTACTCGTTTTTGGCATCGTCCTATGGGCCCATAATATGCTGGGTAGTTCGTCAACCCCGCCTCTTCTTTGTGTTCCCAACCGTGCTTTGATACCATCTACTATGCTCTTGTTAACGGCCACCACTTGACCATTCCCCTGCGGGTGCGCAACCGAGGAGAAGGTATGTTCTATGTGCAGTTCTTTGAACCAACGTTGGAGATCTTCTGCAGCGAAATTTGTTCCGTTATCGGTGATAATTCTTAAAGGCAGCCCGAATCTACAGATGATCTGTTCCCAGATGAAACGCCGCACTACGGTAGATGTGGTTGATGCCAGCGCCTTTGCTTCCACCCATTTCGTGAAATAGTCTACCGCGACTATGATGAATTTCACTGCACCCGGGGCTTCAGGAAAAGGACCAACCATATCTATTCCCCATTGTTGAAACGGCCACGCCGTTGTTACGGGGACTAGTTCATTTTTGGGCCGCATCGTTTTTGGAGCATGCCTCTGGCATCCGCTGCATTTCCTCAAAACCTTCACTGCATCTAGATGCATTCCGGGCCAGTAGTACCCGGCGTTCATTACTTTTGCTACCACCATTCTCGGTCCAGCATGGATGCCGCAGATTCCCTCATGTACTTCTCAGATCAGGTAGTTTGCATCTTCCGGGTCGACGCACCTCAACAACGGCCCTAGGTATGATCTTCGGTACAAGATTCCGTCAACCATCTGGTAGTGCTCGGATTTGTACTGAATTTTCCTTGCTTCGGCTTTGTTTTCTGGTAAGATCCCAGACTGGAGATACATGATTATGGGAGTCATCCAAGATGTCGTTCCCAACTGAATAACGCTTACTTGCGTCAGCGGCACCGATGGATTGCTTAGAACTTCGATGCGCACATCCTTTGCCAAGTGCTGGAAACCGGTGGATGCTAGCTTACTCAGTGCATCTGCTGGTTTATTCTCGCTTCGATTGATATGGTGCACCTTGTAAGAATGGAAGTTTTGCAGCAATGCTTTCGCTTGGTCTAGGTATAACGCCATTACGTCTCCTTTGGCGTCGTACTGGCCGTTAATCTTCCCGGCTACTAACATGGAGTCTACATGCGCCTCGATGTGTTTGACTCCCATCTTGACCGCTAACCTCAGACCGGCAAGAAAGGCTTCATATTCAGCTTCATTATTCGTGCTCTTGAAGTCTAACCGGATAACATACGTGAATTCGTGTTTTTCTGGACTTACCAGCCTAAGTCCTGCGCCTGTGCCATCCTCATTGGATGCGCCATCTGTATACAGTAGCCATGGTTCTTTTGAATGTTGCTTTTCAGCTCTTTCCATTGCCTTACACTCCATGTCTTTGTCGTCTGGCACTTCTGTTATGAAATCAGCCAACACCTGGCCCTTGATTGCTGGTCTTGGCCTGAAGACCACGTTGTGGCCTCCCAGTTCTATCGCCCACTTTGCTAACCTTCCGGAAATCTCGGGACTTGCCAGGATGTTACCGATGTTGTAATTTGTTAAGACATGAATGACATGATTGGCGAAATATCTGCGCAACCGCCTTGATGCATGGATTAGTGCCAGCACTAGTTTTTCCATTATAGCATACCTAGTTTCCGGATCATTAAGAGTGCGAGACACGTAATAAACTGGTGTCTGTGTGCCTTGTCGGTCTACAAGCAGAACTGCTCCGACTGCTTTATCGGATGCTGAGAGATACATTACCAAAGGTTATCCTTTCACTGGCGCCGTCAGTGTTGGCAATCTTATGAGGCAATCTTTCATTTCTCGGAACGCTTGTTCGGCTTCCGGGGTCCACTGGAACTGACTTTTCTTCATGCAATTGCGGAGTGTCTTGATAAATGGGAAAGATTTAGCAGCATGATTGGCTAAGAAACGGTTGAGTGCTGCTAACCGTCCGGCCAACTTCTACATTTCCTTGATCTTCGATGGCGAAGGCATGCGCTCGATTGCTTGTACCTTATCAGGGTTTACTTTAAATCCATCCTTTGTGACGATGAAACCCAGGAACTTTCCCTCTTCCATGCCGAAGGAACACTTCGCTGGGTTTAGTTTGATACTTACACCGCGCAGTGTGTCAAAAGTTTTTTGGATGTTCATCAGCATCACACTTTCCTCTTTGCTCATGATGACCAAGTCATCCATGTACACTTCGATGTATTTGCCGATAGCATCACTGAACATTTCATTCATTAGTCTCTGATAAGTCGCACCCGCATTCTTTACACCGAAGGGCATTTTGGTGTAGCAGTATAGCCCTGTCGGTGTGCAGAACGCGGTTTTGTCCTCGTCTTGGATGGCCATCTGTACCTGGTGGTACCCTTTATAACAGTCAAGGAAACATTTCCATCTGAATGTTGCCAGCGAATCGATCTTCTCATCGATATCTGGTAAGGCATAGCAGTCGCGCGGGCATGCCTTGTTAGGTCCTTGTAATCTACACACATCCTCCAACTGTCATTTCCTTTTTGGACCATTACTGGGCTCGCCACCCAAGTTTGGTATCGGACTTCTCTGATGATGCCTGCGTTTAACAGCTCCGTGACTTGTTCCTGCATAGCGTCATGCTTTATGTCTCCTAGGTGGCGCTTGGCATGTACCACAGGTTTGGCACTCTCTGAGACATTTAATCTGTGCTCTGCTATGTGCCGTGGAACACCCACCATGTCAGCTGGTATCCAGGCGAACACATCCATGTTTTCGAATAACAACTTTTTCAGCGCAGCGCGCGTGAGGTCAGACATTGCAGGGCCCAAGGTGACCGTTTGTTCTGGGTATTTGCAGATTAGCACCCATTTTTCAGCTTCCGCGCGTGGTACAGATTTGTTTGCTTTTGCTGGCCTGATTTCGTCTGTTGCCAAGACTTCTTTGCTCGCATAGATTAGTGCTACCCCTGTTTCTGTTGGGAAACCAACAGCTGAATGCGGCCCAGAGCAAATCATACTAAAATCTCCTTGGGATTCTCTTCCCAACAGGATGTCATGTCTTGAATGTGCTGGTAGTACCATGAACGTGACCTCCTCCGTTCTTGAGTTTCTTCCGTCTGAGAGTAGCACCGGGAACGATATCTAGCCGAGGGGAAAAACGGCTTCGTTGCAGAAACCAGTTAGTGAGTAGTCGACTGGTTCTAAGCGCGCTTTGTCTTCTTGGTCAAATTGGTTGAAGCATTGTTCGTAGATGATATCTGCAGTGCTCCCTGGATCAATGAAAATGTAGTCGGTTTGGTAATGACCGATTACACCGGATATGACTATGGGCCTTCTTTCTCTTGGACCTCCTCTTACTATGGGAAAAACAACTTGTCTCTCGCGCCAAGAGTCGTCTTGTGTGCGCTTGTTATAGTTCTTTCTTGGCTTTCGTGGGCCTCCTTGAACCATGTGAGTTTCTAATTTTCGGAGCTTCTTGTTGTCTGGCCCTTCGTCCCTTCGCTGAATTTGACGGTGATCTCGCTTTCCACCTTTCACCAGATGGGTGAGTCTTCCATCTCTCAGGGCTCTTTCTATCTCTTGTTTTAAGCTAAAACAGTCATCGGTCAGGTGACCTGTGTCTTTGTGGAACTCACAGAAAAGGTTTGGGTCTTGACCCCTCTTGTTTCGCATTTGTAGAGGAGGTTTGAACTGGTGATTTTCGGTTGACAAAACTTCAGAAGGGGTCTTTGTTAAGGGTGTCCACTGTTTTTCTCTGTTCTCCCTTTTTACTTCCTTGCGGTGAGCGATTTGGTTGATTGTATTGCGTGCGTCTTCTCTCACCGGGCTTCTTTCTCTATAACCGGATGTTTTCCATGATTGGCCTTTGCCTTTCTTATTGCGCCGATCATTGTGGTTGTAACTGTATTGACGGTTGTCGTCACCGGTCAATTGTTTGTCTGTGCGCGTAATTGTTTTAGCTGCTTCAATGAAGGTTTCCCCAATCTTTGGGGCCTCCATCTCTTCCTTTCAATCGTTTGATCAGGTCGTCGCATTTTACTGCCCTCATAAAATGTGCGCGCATCATCTTTTCACCTACATCACCGATCTCCAGACATTCTTTGTTATACCTGGTGATGAAATCTTCCACGCTTTCATGGTCTTTCCTCCATATATTCAGGAAATCGGCAGGGTCTCTAGTGTGCCTGCGCTGTTGAGAGAAGTGAGCGAGGAACTTGTCCCGAAAATCAATCCATGACTTGATTCTTCCTGCTGGCAGGCAGTCAAACCAGACGCGCGCTGCGCCGACAAAGGTTTGTGTGAAAAGGTGACACCAAGTTGGTAGATTCCAGCTACCTGTTACCCCTGCGCCATAGAAGACTTGGAGGTGGTCATCGGGATCTGTTAAGCCGTTGTATTTGCCTACATTGTGTGGCAGTTTTGTCTTGTCGATATCGGCTGTCGCAATCTCTCTGATGAATTTTGAGTTTTCGGCCATGTCATCTGGGCGATAGCTCAGTGAGTAATCATGCTCTGCTTTTGGATTGTACCCTGCGCGCTTGCGGGGTTTGTACGCCTCGTGTTCAGGTGGTAATTTGCTGAATACCGTGTCCTCTTTCTTGTACGTTTGGTCATCTTCTTCGTCATGGCTATCCCACTCGTCGTTTATGTTGCGCGGGCCTAAACGACTTTGAACTGGTTTTCTTTGTTGATGGGAGTATTGCACATAATTGCTTTCTGTTTCGCCATTAGTATCGCGCGTGTCGTGCGCGCTTGGCCTTCTGATGTTTGGTACAGGTTCTTTCTCAGGGCGTAAGTTCCATGCATTGGCCTGCTGAGGCATGTGGGTGCTCAGAGACCTTTGCGGTGGAGTAACAAAAGCGGATTGGTTAGCTTGTGCTTGGAGCAAAGCTTGTTGAGCACTGAGTTGTGCATAAACAAGGTTTATAGACGCCATTTGTTCGGCATACCAGGAAGCCAGAGTTTTTCCTTCGGGTAGCCCTAAAAGTGCAGAGAAGTTCAGTTGTGTTTGTTCCGATGGAGCTGAAGGGTCGGCTCCATGGTTTGGTGCTTGGACTGCTGGAGATGTTTGGAGAACTACCCCAGGTGGAGATTGGAAAGTGGCTCCATTTGTGGTTTGGTTGATTATCCTGGGTGAGTGTTGGAAAGTGGCTCCGTTTGTGGTTTGACTAACCACCCTGGATGCACTTCCAAAGATCTCAGGAAAATCGTTGTTCACTCGCCCTTCTTGGATGGTCTCGTTCCCCTGGACTCTTTGGACACGCGTGGTGTCCGTGATGAGTTCAAAGGAAGAGACTTCTCCGTCCATCTGAGGAGAAGGGGTTGGTTCAGTCATTCTAGTGAGTTTTTGAACAAAAAAGAAGATGAGAGTGGTTTGCAAAAGATGCGGATGGCGCCAATGATGAAACACTTGTTAAATCCAAAGATTAACTAGCTGGGTCGTCTCTTCTGTGGGTTCAATCTTCTTTCTTAGTCGTCAAAAGACTGAGTCCTGCAAAACAGCAACACCGTTAGCTCGTTAAGAGGGGAATATGGGGGTTTCCCTCTTAACCGGGCTCCGGCGTGCGAATAAGTTCTGTTCTGAGGAATAAAACAGTGTGTGTTAAGAGTGAGAGAGTGGAGAGTCGAATGGAATTAACCTGAATGATGAAGGGTCCTATTTATAGCCGGAGGGTGAAAGAGGGAGGAGCGACCTTGCCAGCTGTTATAGGGCGCCAGCTGTCCGACCAAGGGGAATATCCTCTTGGTCTCCTCTGCTGTGGTCAGGGTGGTGGTACACGTGGCGCGCTTATATTAGTCCATGCTGGAAACATCGTACCACTGCTGTCGGTCTGCTCATTGATTTGCTGCAGGCCTACATGGCGCTCGATGAATGGTGACACGTGCTGTCCTTTCTGTCGGAGGGAGCATCTTTGGTGCCACCTTGCCGTCTTCCAGAAGCTTCTAGATTCGCTTGCTGATGTATGCGCCATGTAGGATGAAAAAGTGGTGTGGTCCTTGCCATGTGGGCAAGGAATTGGGACCATACCTCTTCACACCAAAAAAATATATATATATATTTATTTTTTTTTTTTTGCCAAGAGGGTAGGGGTTTAGGTTTTTGGGTGGGTGGGGGGGGGGGGGATGGGGGGGTGTTTAGTTTTTTTAGATTTTTTTTAGGTTTTTTTTTTTTTGGGGGGGGGGGGGCGGGGAGGGGGTTAGGTTTTTGGGGGGTGGGGGGGTTAGGTTTTTTTGGTGAGGTATACTTTTTTTTTGGCGGGGGGGGGGGGGGGGGGGTTAGGTTTTTGGGTGGTGGTGGGTGTTTAGATTTTGGGTGGTGATGTAGTAGGTTTAATTTTAGGTTATTGGACACTTGTCAATCTATAAATCCTTCTCACACTTCTTACAATTTGAAGCCTTTGTAGAATAACTTGACCCTAATATGTATTTCATCTCAAAAGGTTTAAGTAAAAACGGGGAGTAGTTACAAAACTCACTAGTTCTACGCGTAGATGAAATAAGTATTAAGGTAAAGCTAATCTATACTATATAATAAAAGAAACCAATTAGGGGACACATGTCATTCATTGATGTCATCTATTTTTTAGTAATTAATCTTAATTAAAACATAATTATAAAATTAAATTTAATATAAATTTAAACAATTCGTATAAGAGATAATATAATATTTTGAAATATTTATTAGATTTCAAAATTAATTATCTAATTAACAAAAGAAATACACTAAATATAAATTAATATGATGTAAATGATTTATTTATTTTATTAAACCAAAATAGTTAAGTGTAGAACCTATTTAAAAAATGTTTACAAAAACATTAATCAATGTTTATTGGTTCTATACTTTTATTTTCGTGTTCAACTCTCAACTCAATACGGTATTCACTATGTTTACGTGACATTTATAAGAACCATCACCGCAATCACGCTATCCAGCATATATCGAGTATATCCCTTAGTTTTTTTTTAAATATAACTTTTTATTAGATTCATTCAACCCGTGTAATAAACGAGGTTTTTAAAGATATAATATTTTTATTATTTACTATACAAAATTACATTTATGCAACTCGTGTAATACACCGGTTTTTATAAAATATAACTTTTTTTATTATGTGGTATATAAAATTAAATTTATTCAATCCGTATAATACACAGGGTTTATAAAGATATTACAAGATATAACTTTTTATTGATTGGTATATAAAATTACATGTACTCAACCCATACAATACATGAGGTTTTTAAAAATGTAATTTTTTTCATTATTTAATATATAAAGTTAAATTTACTTAACCCATACAATACACGGGGTTCTTAAAGATATAAATTTTTTGTTATTTAATATAAAAAAAATACATTTATTCAACCCATGTAATGAACGAGATTTTTAAAGGTATATTGTTTTATTATTTTGTATATAAAATTACATTTATTCAACCCGTGTTATAAACAAGGTTTTTGAAGATATATTTTTTTATTATTTGGTATATAAAGTTACATTTATTCAACCCGCGTATTATGCGGGGTTCTAACCTAGTAAGTATTAAGGTAAAGCTAATTAGTAATAAGCTTTGTGAGAGACAACAATCCCTAAGTCCATGCAATGTGTAACATGTCATATCCATTGTGCCCTTAAGTGTGCCTTTACTTAGGTTGTTTAGAGTTGTGGTTGATTATTTGTGATGCATGGGTTATCATCATTTAAACAATTGAAAAGTATTTTATAATATTTTTTTACATTTCACTGGAAAAATACCAAGTTTGAACAAGCAGCCCAAAAATCATATATTTCCCGATTAACCGTTTGTTATATGGGTTTCAACGCGTGGGCTTGTTAAATAATCGACTTTCTAGCTACCTTTGCCTCCAGAAACCCTTTGTATAAGTTAAGTAATCTGTAAAATATATTTTTTTATACTTTTAGGGTCTCGGGTTCGTTTTTTTTCCATTTTTTTATCATATAGTGTGTTTTTAACGATTAAACGTATACCTATGGACATATACACACACTTATACGACATAGTAAATTATTTTTAGTCTAATATAAGTTAGTAAAACCCTACTAGGAGGCTTAGGTTTGAACGAGGGTTGTTATTCTTGCTAATACCCTTATAATAATACCTTATGTTTACCGTGAAAAACTATTCTTAAGATTTTTAGCAAAATACGGTTTTATGTATGTATGTTCTTTCTAATGCATATCTTAATGGTTTTCACGGGCGTGGGTACATTTTAAGTCATATATTATTTTGGACAGATTATAAAGTTATATTTTCTGTATAAATAGTGGTTTCAGGATATAAGACATGTATGTACATGTTGATGCAACAAATGTTAGACAAAGGATGGTAGCTAGGCTGGTTAGGCAAAATGGTTGAAGGGTTCAACTTTGCCTAACGCAGGTCGTGGGGTCCCCCCACGTTTGCAAGACGTGGAGAGAGGTTCACTAGTTTGTTTTAGTTGTTTGATCGAGATCCTCTACTAAAATGTGTTAAGTTTCGGATGTGGGAGCAAAGAGAATGTGTGTGTTGAATGTGAAAGAAAGTGACTTGCATGAAGCAAGTACTCAAGAACAATGACCAGAGATTCGCTTGGAATCAGAGCTGATCGGAATGTTTTTCACACTTAATGAAGTGTCACATTTATAGGAAAAGTCATCGCTCAAAGAGGAAGCTGTTTGACTAGTGAACATGCTTGCAGTGGGGGTTTTGCCCTTTTGGGGGTTGAAGCCTTTTGACCTGCGGATAAAAGGCTGTACTCTGTGGACTTATGTCACTTTTGCGGCTGGAGAGTTTGGTGAAGCAATCAGAGATGTGACTACCTACTGTTCACGTACTATTTTATCTAGTCTCCCGGGTTTCCAACCTTCGAACCTTTTAACCTTTTAAGCTTTAATGTGTTTAAGTCATTTTATTTGGTCTTGGGCTACCCCCGTCATCAGCCCCCCAAGTCAGAGGTTTTTGGGAGTGAGCTCAAAGACTTCTGACTTTACACATTTGCTTTTATTGCTTAAAGACTTGAAAGCTTGAAGGCTTGGAGTCAGTTGCGAATTTTTGAATTAAAAAAACTGACAACTAATTTGATTGATGTGTGGCAGTTTATAGGTCGGCAGTTTTAGCAGAGGGTAGGTTAATAACTGTTATGTAATTATAACCTCTATTTGGGTTTTATTTTGATTTATTATTCAAGACAAACAATCAATCCTTCATTATCTCTCAAGTTTCTTCCACATTTTCTTTCCACTCTTCAGGTTAGTTCCGGTTTCCTCTGTTTGTTTTATTTTGTTCTTTTTTCTTGATCATGGGTGCACGGAAAGACTTGGCAAAATCGTTTTCTCGATTAACCCAAGAGGAAGTAGAGTTGTTTTGTATGGAATGGGGAATCAGGATGAAATTTAAACCAACTGCTCCGGCTTGTGACGTTCTGATCGACAAATGTCCGGCCGGTTCGATTGCTCTTTATTGTCGTCATTTTGAGTTTTCTAACCTCCGTCATCCATTTTCTCTTTTTGTGTTGAATATTTTGGAGTATTACCGTGTTTCCTTTGGCCAAATTCATCCAAAGGGTATGGCTAGGGTTTTACACTTCGAGGTTTTATGCAGTGCCCTTGGTTATGATCCTTCGCTGTTGTTATTTCGTCGGTTTTTTCGTTTGGCAAAAAACGGTGATTGGTTCACCTTTGAAACATCTAAGGTTGATACTTGTCTCATCTCTTCCATGGTTACCACACTTGGTACTTGGAAAGATCGTTTTTTCTGGGTCTCTGATTCTATTGTCCGCTTCAAAATGGTGTGGAGGCACCCGGATGCTGTTCTCAATGAACCGGAGCCTTCTGACTCCGATTTGAATGATGCTTTTCTCAAAGCCATCCGAGAATGCCCTTCAAGGGTTCGTCCCTTCCCTGAACATTTGTTAGTTCTGTTGGGGGTTAGTAAATTGTGGGAAAAGGCCAATCGGGATCCGGTTCTTATGAGGAATGGCCAGGGTATGCCTTTTTTCTTGTTTTGTCTTTAGGAACATCTTTGTTTGGTGACTTATTTGTTTTTTGTTTTTTGAAACATTTTTTAGTCATGTCTGCTTTGGACTTTATCAAGAGTGACAATACATCTGACGTTGTTTTTACGGATGCCCAAGCCGCTGAAGGGGATGGTGCTGTTACCAGAGGTATAGAACAGAGGTTTGAGGGTGCTGGGTATGTTAGTGTCTCCAATGTTAAGGGTTTTTCTAAGCCTGCTGCCCCCAAGGCTTCAACCCGTCGATCTACTCGCCGTTTGCTGAAGGGTGCTCCTCAATCCACTTCTTCTGAACCAGTGGAATTGAGTGATGATATCGAGGTTTCTGAAGATCAAGGTGTTGATATGGATGCTGAGAAGGAGAAGAAACTAGTTGTTCATGGCAAGAAGACTCCAGCCAAGAAGGTTATGGCTACTCCTGTTCAGGGTTCTTCGAGTAGGGACGTTGAAGGGTTGAATGATGAGGTTTATGTGCCTGGTTGGTCTGTGAAGCTTGATGATAGTTTTAAGGATGCTGCTGTTTGTGAAGATGTGTTAAGCCATATTGCTACTCCTTCAGTTCATAGTACCATTGCTGAAATGGATGATGACATGATGTTGTCTCGCATGATTTTGAGTACTTGCAACCTTGCTGCCATGCTTCCTCAAGGAGTTGCCCATTTTCATAAGAGGATGCATGAGTATGAAGAATTTTCCCAAAAGAAGGAGAAGATGAAGTCTTCGATGGCAGCGATGAAGAAGGAGATTGGTGGGTTTGCTGAGAAGGAAGAGGCCAGGGTCAAAAAGGTTGGTGAATTGACTAGAAGGCATGAAATCGAGATAGGTGACTGTGACACCTGTGTCACTTCAAACATCAGACAAATGCCAAACCAATGAAATATTGTATTTCATACTTGGGATTTGTAAAATTATGTGTATCGTTTGCACATATCAATTCTTGTTCAATTTCAAGCCTTAAATCGCTTTCTGGAAGGTTATACGCGCACTGATGCGTAAATATAACCAGTTTAATGCAACGAGCACTCCGGAATAGTGAAATAGGATTAACATACCTTAAATAACCTTCACATAACTTAGAAATAAGTTTTGGATGGTTTGGTGTGTTGAAATCAAGTTTAAATCGCTTACAGGGACTAAATTCGACAAACTGCGAAAGTATGCCGATTCGTACTGTAACAAACATTCTGGAACATGACCATAAGTTAAACATACCCTAAATAACCTTTACATAACTTAGAAATAGGCTTTGAGGGGTTCGGTGTGCTAAAATAAACTTTTGGGTCATTCAGGGACTAAAAGCGTCAAAAAGTGCATAAGTTTGCACTTTCGCGCATAACTTATGTTCTGGATACATCCGGACATCCAAAAATTTATGTAAGCACTAAAATATTTTATTTTAGTGTTTGGCATGAGAAAAATCCATTCGTCACGCAATTTGGATCGTTTTTCGCGCTTATGCGCATTCCGTCGTAATTAAGCGAACATCGCGATCGTACGACCAAACGAACCAACATCCGGCATATTTTTGAGCATGTTTCATGTCCACAATGTTTAGGCATCCTTGTGGAGCCTTGAAAATGATTTAACGGGCTTCAAACGTGTGGAAAATGGACTGAAACATGTGCAGGGACCTATTCTGCCATTTCTGTTTGAAAACTGCAGATAGGGGGCTAGGCGTGACGCGAGGGACCCTAGGCGTCATGCGAGGCCCTTTCAGATCAGCAAAAGTCATTTTAACAGCTGTTAACAGCTCTTATGCACTCCAAACCCAATTCCACTTGTTAATTCCTGGTCATGAGGGGCCATTTTGAGTTACCACAAGGTTGCAACAAGTGTAGGGACAAGATCAAAGCACGTTATTCGATAAACGATCCTAACGGTTCCAAGAATCCTATAAATACCCAACCCCCCTTCCTTGCAAAACCCTCAAAATCTGATCTAAAAGCTCTAAGTTGAAGCCATTGCTTCATACCTGAGCTACTTGGATCAAGATTAGCTTTCGGGGACCCTTTGTAAGTGTTCCTTCGTTCTTTTTATTCTTTTAGCGTTAAAAGTCAAACTTTGTTTGACTTTCTGCGTTGACCAGTTTATGGTCAATGCGAAGTTCGTTTGAACTTCATAACGTGAGCGTAATCACGATGGTTATAGTCCCTAGAGACTATACCTACTGATTACCACGTTATCTAGGCTCAGTGACGAGCCGTAGTTTCGGCCAAAATACGTATTCTTGCGTATATTGTAACCAAACTACTCTTAGGTATCAAAACCGTTTGTTTTGATACCAAACCTGTTTTCTAAACTTAGTTAAGCATGTTTTAACATGCTTAGCTCGTCACTTTTAGTTTAGTGCTTATATAGGGTCGTAATGTCACACCCCGATTTCCACGTGTCACCGGTGGGCCCGGTGGGGGAGTATCGTGACGTGGTTGGCAACGTAATAGTCAAACAACACAATATAATAATGCACAGCGGAAGCAATTTCAAATAAGATACAACCGAATTTATTTATTGTAAACAAAGTCACAATTATCCGGTGTTTATCCACAGTAGGATCGAATAATAAAAATATTGTTTATGGTTCAACAGACTTCGGCATCTTAAGTTTGCGAAACTTCTAGTGATGCTTAGGAGACTTCCAGCCTATTTCGCCTAGTACCTGCATTTAATCTTTTTGGGAAAATACGTCAGTTTACACTGGTAAATACATTCAACTGACTCATTTTATAAAATGATTGAAAATTGGTTTGGATGCACATGGCATAAACATTTTTATTAACTTGGGAGAATTATTTAATATTATAATCTTGTTAACGAATTACATGTTACTTATGCGTTCAGTAGCCGGAACGTATCCGGTTTAAGGATCAATAGACACACCACAATTCTAGAGTTATACACGACAGGTGTACGCCTACACCCCGTGCTCAGGTCGTGGCTATCTCGTAAGATAATGCCAAGGATATCCGGGACATGGTCATTAACCCCCCCAAAGGCGGTAAAGTAAACAATACTGTTTAAACAAGCCGTTCAAATTATTCAATTAACCACCTAAGCGATGGAAGATTTGACGCCCGATCAAGCGGTACGCTATGTACCGTAACCCAAGCCCGTATAGGGAAAATAAGTTAAAAGTATTTACCTTTGCAAAGTAAAATCCTTAATTGAATAAATTGCAGATAGCTTTTACTGGTTCTCTTAATCTGGAACGAAGGTTTAATATAACCTATTAGAATACTAACGGGTCTTTAATTAAGCTTAAGCTTAGACCGGTCAGTTTTAACGATACGGTTCGTACGCACGATTAAGCGAAGACCGGCTAGAATGTGATTTAGACCCGACAAGTTTGAAGACTTGTTTAATATGGGTTTACTATTCACATTCTGGATTTTGAGATAAAAATGATATCGTTTGACCCGTTTCGGCTAGTTTATGCAAACTAGTTACATAAACCGAGCCGAACGCGTATAACGTGTAACGGGTAACCGAAAGGGTCGCGAACAGGTTTCCTAAGTCAATACGCTTTAAATATGTTGTGATATCATTATGATATCTTCCATAATGCCCATAACGAGTTTATTCCCTAATTATGCCCCGTAGGGGTATTTTAGTCATTTTAACGACCATAAAAGGGATTTATAGTACTTCTGAGATACGGGTCTGATTTAATCAGCAAAATTATTAATTTTAACAGGTTATAATATTTGGTAATAAGTCTTATGTGGCAAAATGGTTTTAATACCAAACTACGCGTATAATACGCGTATAAAGTCGTTTTAAGCGACGTACTGTTTAAAATACCATTCTGAGTTTTCTGATCAGCAAAACAGGCTCAAAACACTCTATTTATTATTTTAAATCAGTGGCAATTGGATTGGTATCAAACGGATTCGTAAAACTCGTTTTATGGCCTAAAAAGGCATATTCGGTATTAACCGAATCAATGCGATAAGCCTAGCTTAAGATCAGTTTAAAAATAATTAAAAATCTTCAAAAATCCCAAAATATTATTTAACATCAGTGGGTAAAAGTTTTGGTACCGAAAATCGGGTTTAGATAGGCTATGCGCTAATCGCGCCGTTTAATTAATAAAAAGCTTATTATTTACGCTAATGCGCATATCTCCTAATCTAGACCTCCGATTGACGTGAAAATTTACGTACATGCTAAATAATCAGTAACTAAGATTATAGTACTTCCACATTTTCAAAATTCTCGTTGTAGGGTCATAAGGGCATTATGGTCCAATTTAAGCGATTAACGGAAACGTGCGCATGCATCGGATAATCAATGAAACAAGTACAGAGACTTATACTAGCATGTAACCCAACCCTAATGAGACTTTAAGGCATGTCTAATTCAAACTAAAACGGGGCAGAACCGAAGTCAAAGCAAAAGTCAAGGTTTTGCGCCTTTCGGTTCCGAACCGGGTTTTAACAGAAATTTGTCGAGTCGGGCAAGCGTAGACAAGTTTTTATACTTATTATTAAGTTATATTAAGGTTAGAACAGGTTACACGCTTCACGGATTGCTAATCACGCGTTAAATCACAACTTGCATTTCTGTTGACTTTTTCGGTCAACGTTTGACCCGACAAACGACCTAGCTAGGTCTGGAATTGGTACTTGCCCTTATAAGGGTTTAATACCCATATAATTACCTATCCAATGGTACTTTTAATTCGGGTTACGACTGAGCTATCGATAATTAATTGGAAGTCAAACGTTTAATACGCTACATTGACTTTTAAGCTAAATTGAAAGCATAAACTGAATTTAGAAGGGTTTAGCACTTACAAGGTGATTAAGGATGATTAGGGATGCCTTGATATCAGCTTGGAAGGCTCCTCAAATGCTCAGAAGTGGAATGGGAAATGTTTGCAACATATGTGGGTTTATATAGTATGATCATACACCATGAATTGATGACAACAAGGTCTACAACTCTCCACAATCGTTCAACAGATGTTACTAGTGCTTTAGGGGGTGCCTAGGGTCGTTCATGAGTGAGAGAAACCGATAGAACAGGTCAAAAATGCGCATAACAGGCTGTTGTAAGTTGCTGATCGCTGGGGGCTGCTTTGCGCACCGTAAGCACACATGCTTACGGTCCGTAAGCATGTATCAGGGACCGAACTGTTTCTGTTTGTTGAAGTTTCGAAAGGGCAGCCTCTATTTCTGACTTTGGGGCATTATATTATCACTTTGGGACCTCCAATAAGTGTCTAAATGCTGGACATACCCTACCACTTTGGTTTGTTGTCTTAGAATTCAATATAAGTCCCGAAAATAAAGGTCTATCATTCGTTTCCTCATGAGATCCCATCATGCTTTTTGTATTGACAATAATTCACTGATTTTTAGGGAAACATAGATGTGTAAAAATATTAAATCGGGTATTGGGATTTATAATGGAGGTGTTCAGAGGTAACAATTAACATGACGCCTCTTTCAAATCTTCCCGACACATCTTCATTAATCCGGTTTTACAACGACACGTGTCATTTATGACACGTGTTGTTTATTTTATTACACGCGAATTTTCGAGGTGTTACACGTAAGGTAAGCGATCTAAACAATCGCTTATACTTTCGAACCCGACCCGTTTGGTCGATCATTAGGATCCGACCAAACACATTAGGTGACCATAGTATATAGGGAATAACCTTCCGAGGTTATACCTTATGGTCACGACGTTTAGTTAGTTGTATGATAGGTAGTTTATATGCCTTAGGTAAATTACCAAAATACCCCTTTGACGCCAAAATTCATTTTAAACATATGTAACATAACTTTTGACATCTAAACTGATTTGGCAACAATATTAGACATCTTAAGGCATATTCTACTTGTCATAGGACTAGTTAGGCGGTCCGAACGCGTTTCACGCGAACGACTCGTTAAAGTAGCATAAGCTACCTAAACGGGTCGTAATGGGTCGGAAGCACTTAGGTTAGGTTTCAGTTTAGTATGTAGGCTTTGTTAAACCATATTACATGAGTCCCCATACTCATTTGGTTTACGAGCCCTCATTCTATCCGATCATCCGATTTAGGTCCGGTTTATTAATATAGTTACCTATATTAGGTGCCGTTTGATTTCTGTGATCTCTAGCATTGTTTGGTTGTTACTCAAGGACTACTAAGCAATCTCAAGTGAGTACATAGACCCCTCTTTTACTGTTTTCCAAACGTTTTGGGGTGAAGCATGTGTACCTATCTGTTATTTTCATGATTTCAAAGTATAATTGATTATACATGCTATTACTTATCATTTGACAAACTAAATGACTATCTATGGTTTAAACACTGATTTCTCAAAGAACATAAAATAAAATGTTGAATTGTACTTATTTTATGTTCACCAGACCGATTGGTAGTATGATATAGCGCTATAGGATTAGACACCCCATTCCTGTTGTCATGGAATGTCTGAAACCAATTTGTTTCTCCATCCAAATAGGGATTGCCTTTGTGGTATCCTTATAGTCTCAAAGGTGTAGTTTGATGCACTAGGTCTGAATGAATTCTTAAATCACACTTTTAAAGTATATTTTGATATACTCCCAAAAGTATAGTTTGATATACTCTCATGTGTGATATTGTACAAAACCAACATATATTTTGTTAATCATCCAAAGCATATTTTGATATGTTATTTACAAAACCAAAACATAGTTTAATATGTTATTTATCACATCCAAAGCATATTTGATATGTTAGTTATGAAACCAAAACATAGTTTAATATGTTATTTATGAATCCGAAGTATACTTGTAATATACTACTGAAAACTATTCTTTTAAACAACTAAAGTATATTTAATGTACTATCTATCTAACGATTGGGTTTTGATTAGTGTTTAGATAACGGGACGGGTGTAATGTGATGAAAACATGGTAGATACGCCGCTGGTACTTCTTATATATAAGTGTTTTCATTGCATTACATACTGTGGCGTTATTTAGTACACTTGGGTTAACGAAATTGGAACTGAAATATATTTTAATATATTACTCATTCGATTCTCTTAAAATCCAAAGTATATTTTCACATATACTATAAGCCTTTTTATCAAAATATTGTTTTTCGAACAATACATTCAATACAAACTCATTTTACATGGTTATTCACTTAACCATACATTATTCTCTTATTTATACATATCATCTGATCTTATCGCTTTTCAAATGATTTACAAAACAAAACAATTTACAAGGATCATGACTACTTTTCTTAAAACATTCTTTTTTCCTTTAAACTTATAAGTCATGAATCCTACTTTCATAAAATCTATGTATCTCACAGGCATTTTTATGCTGACGTACCTATTTTTACACATGTTTCAGGTGCTGTCTTGTGATGATTGTTGATACACGCTACACTTAGGATGGACTCGTGCCTTAACGACTTTAAAACTTGAAAGATAATAGTTGTACTTATTTGATTGTATTAAAACAATGAGTTCATTTATTCAATAAAACGAAATTATTTATGCCATGGTTATGAAACAATAATTCTGTTACAACACTCCCCGACGTTTCCGCCACGTCTTGTTGTTTTACGTGGTCGGGGTGTGACAGTGACCTTAAGAAAAGCTTCGAAGCCGATCGGTTGAAGCTTAAGGCTGATAGGGAGGCTTTGTCTGTTCAACAGAGAGCCTTTGATGAAGAGAAGGAAGGCCTGAAGGCTTTGGTTGCTCAAACCACCAGTGATAACCAATGGTTAATAGAGCAAGGTTTCCAGCAAGTTGTTACTTACCTTCTCCACTCCAAGGAGTTCAATTCCGCTCTTGGTGAAGTTTACACTAAATTGCTCAACTTGGGGAAACATCAAGGTCTCATTGCTGGTTACAAGCTTCATGAATCTGGCCATCCTTTGGAAAAGTCTCCCTTATTTCGTCCTGAAGCTTCTGAGGTCTTCTAGGGTTCTGACGTGACCTTGTCGTCCCGATCAGTCAAAAACCCAATTAAACCTAGGTAGCTAGGGTAAGTCGGGTATCGAATCCACGAAGAGCATGTGGTCAGTATCGCACGACCTGTTCGACTAGTTAGACTATTTACAAAAATGTACAAATTGATTATGAAGCTTGCTTATTTTTATTTGTTTGTTTGGTTTTGAAAAGGAGTTGGACTAAGCCGACAAATTGATATTATTTTAAACTACTGTTGATTAACTAAGATTGTAAACTAAATTACTAAATGATTGAAACAAGAAACTAGAAACAAGTTCCACACCCGGTTTCGGTAATTGCCAACCTAGGGTTTCTACAAATTTTAGACTCAACTCAATTGTATAACGATTAACGGATTTAGTGTACCGTGACTTAGGTGCCAATAACTATCAACGTTTGAATAACGGACAAGAATGCACTTTGTAATCAACACAAGTAAATCCTAACCACGACAACGCATAACTACACATAACCATTTCGTAAAGTCATAACTTTATAATCGTCGACAATTTACGAATACGAAACAAATGTAAACTATTGTCAATGGTTTCAAAAATCAATACAAATTGTCACAAAGTTGAATCAAGAAACAATTCAAAACCCTAAATTAAACAACTACCTATACCGGGGTGAAACCGAGGAGACTAACCGTTCATAGTCGAAGAAGCACGATCACCGGAGGATGAACACGAACCCCGAACCATAATCTTCAAGTGTTGCGGAGAGGTGGAAGTTAGGGTGTGAATATGAAGGTGGAAGAGGATAATGGTGATGATGGAATGATGGAGATGGTGATTTGATTAGGGTTAGGATGAAGATGGTGTTAGTGGTGGTGTTAGGATTGATTAGGGATGAATTGGATGATAGGGAATTGATCCAAGATGTGTTTTTAGGCTTAGGAACTCGTAACCCCCGAAACAAGGTCAAAGAATCCGTTATAACTCGTCAAAACAACCAAGAAATCAAAAGTTCTCGATACACAAAACGGAAGCCCGCCACCGACTGGGGGGACCCTGTCGGCGACGCCCTCTACTTTTGCTGTTTTTCTGCGATGCGCTAATTGACTGGTTACGAGCTTTCTGGCGACGGGGTTAACTATAGGGCGTCACCGACGGCCCTAGGGGTGTCGCCGACGACCTCCCCAACTCCCATTTTCTATTTTTCCATTTTGCAGTCCCGGTTGACCCGTTTGATGTCCCGGTTGTCCGGTTTTCGACCCGGTGACTCGTAAAGCTCCCAAAAAGCTCCTTAAACTCCATTAAACCTGCAAAACACAAATCTAATTAAAAGTAGGCTATTCAAGATTAAAACTTATGTAAAAACATTAAGTTACACAATTACGAACACCGGTTTTCAACCACGTATCAGGTTCTGTTGAACAGATGGAGAGGCTGACCTACCTGTATGTCAATCAAGTTTCTTCTTGTTTTGGTAAGCCTCTTACTGTCTTACAGGAGCTAAAGCCAGAGGGCCTTAATGAAAAAGTCTGTGCTGAAGTCCTGGGTTCCCTTTCAAGAAAGCGATCTTATTCGGGAGATAGTGATGACACCCTTTCAGGAGGTACTGCTGCTTCGAAGGATGCATGCTTGGAGGCTTCAGCAGTAGGTGGTGATGGTGGTATGAAAGCTAAGAAGTCAAAGAAGGCAAAGAAGGTTAAAGGTGTGGTTTCGGGGCTTCCAAGCCTCCTGCTGATGCTTGATGGACATTCGTAGCTTTCTTATCACTCTTGAAAACAATTCGTGGTTTGTATGTTAACTAAAACAATATTAGGTTTCACAGGAACCCTTAAGGTTCTTGTTATGTGGGTGTGGTTAGGCCTGTATGGCCGTTTGAACAATTTCTAAGCTTGCAAGTCGTTAGGGCTTGTTTTAACTTTGTTTAGATGCTTGGAAGTCTTTAAGGCTTCCTTTATTACGCTATTAAGCTTAACTATATGCTTTGTGTTATGTTTTTTATGCTTGTGCTTATTTTGTTAAGGCAGCTTGGTTGGCTTCAAGCCTTCAAGCCTTCTGGCTATCATGCGTGTGGGTTGAAGCCTTTGAGTTTTCAAGTTATAACATATGTAGCTTGAGGCCTTTAAGGCTTCTCGGTTTCATGACTTAGCTTTGGTTTCATGACTTGGTTTGTATTTTTGAGCTTTGTAACTTTTTTGCTCACGTTGTTGTATCGTTCCTTAGATTATTTCTTTTCCTCGCGCCTTTGTCTTTGTTGGGTTTGTGTTGCCTTCATGTTTATCTTAAAGGGTTCAGTGTTGCAGTCACTTAGCCTTGGTATTTTTAACAAGAAGGCATTGCACCTATCCTATTCATTATTTTTCTTATCTGATTTCGTAAGCCTGTTTGTTTATTATTTTTCTAAGGCTTAAGGAACATTTGGTGTAGGCTGACCAAACCCGTCTATGAGATAGCTTTTTTTTTTCAATAACAAGTCTCATGGAGTTGTATTGATTTAGGAACTCACCCCTTATATAGGTCCATTCAACCCTTGAACCTATTGAGCAATGTGGCCTGGGAGCTCATCCCCTTACATGGCCCTTGCCATGGAGTTTCTTGCTAGGTTCTCAACCTGATTTTAGGATAGAAAGACAAATTTTGATAAAACAACTTCATTCATTCAAGAGATATTGTTTTTACAAAAGGTGTTCATAGTGCAACTCTTGAGATACAACTTGTGAAATACAAACCAATCTTTCTTAATTAGACATGGAACCTCTTCAGGGTTTTCCCATTCCAGTGTCTTGGAAGCTTTTTACCCTCTGAGTCTGCTAGCTTGTAAGATCCACCCTTATGTGCTTCAAGGATGGTATACGGGCCTTCCCATTTTGGGCCCAGCTTTCTTTGGTTCTCTTTTTTGCTAGCTTCATTGTTTCTAAGCACCAGGTCTCCTGGTTTGAAACGTTCATTCTTGACTCTTTTGTTGTAGTAAGCTTCCATCCTTTGTTTGTACTTGGCTTATTGAATTGCCGCTTGGTCACGTGCTTCCTCTAGGAGTTGTAAGTTCAACATGGTCTCTTTTTGGTTCGTTTCGGGATCCATGTTGACAGTTCGTTGTGTTACAACTCCTACTTCAGCTGGAATCACGGCTTCAGACCCAAATACCAAGCTATAGGGTGTTCTTTTGTGGCTTGTTTTTTCGGTTGTTCTTATGGCCCATAGAACACTTGACAATTCTTCAAGCCAATTATTTTCATACCTTCCCAATCTGGCTTTGATTACTTCAACTATGCTTCGATTCATCCTCTTAACTTGACCGTTTGACTGTAGATATGCCACTGAGCAGAAAACCTGAGTGATTCTGAATTCTTTGCACCAAACGCTGAAAGGCTTCTCGGCAAATTGCTTTCCATTGTCGGTGACAAGCACTCCCAGTAATCCATAACGACAAATAATGTTTTCCCAAACGAAGTCAATGACCTGTTTGCCCGTGATTTTTGCAAGTGGTTTAACCTCAGGCCACTTGGTGAAATAATCTATGGCCACCAACAAGAATTTTATTCCACCTTTGGCTGGTGGGAATGGACCAACGATATCCATTCCCCATTTATAAAATGGCCATGCTGAGGTTATTGGGACAAGGTCATGCTTGGGATTCTTCGGGACTGGTGCATGAATTTGGCTGGCATCACACTTTCTTAATTGCTCAGCGGTATCTCGGTGCATGAAGGGCCAAAAATACCCAAGATTCATTAGTTTAGCAACCACCGTTCTAGCTCCAAAATGAGCTCCACATATACCTTCGTGAACCTCTTTGACCAAATACTGGCTTTGCTTGGAACCAACACATCTTAGCAAGGGTGCAAGGTAACCTTTTTTGTAGAGGATTTCACCTTGCAACACGCACTGTCTTGCCTTGATCTTAACCCTTTTAGCCTCTGTTTGATCAGCAGGCAATTCACCATTTTAAGGAATTTCTTGATTGGAGTCATCCAATTTGGATCTTCTTCGGTGATCACGTCTTGAACTTCCAACTCATCAATTGACGGAGCTTTTAGCACTTCTACCAATACCCTTTTGGTAAGGTGGGCAAAAGTGAGAGATGCGAGTTTACTCAAGGCATCCGCTTTCTTGTTTTGAGAACTGGGAATTTGCTTGATGGTACATGCTTGGAAGGTATTCATCAATTCTTTGGACTTTTCTTTGTACCTCTTCATGTTTGGCTCCTTTTCCATGTAGCTGTCATTCACTTGGCTTGACACCAGCAACGAGTCTGTGAACACTTCAAGCTTTTGGACTTTCATTTCTTTAGCCAACCTCAAGCCGGCTATCAACGCTTCGTATTCAGCTTCGTTGTTGGTGGTCTGAAAATCAAAGCGAATAGCATATGTGAATTCTAACCCTTCTGGGTTGATCAGAATGAGCCCAGCCCTTGACCCTTCAATGCTTGAAGCCCCATCGGTAAAAAGCTTCAAGGCTTCAAGGTCTGAAGGTTTAGTGGCAGTTGTGTTTACTTCAGTAGTTGTTTGTTTTGGGACTTCTACAATGAAATCAGCCAAGTCCTGGGCTTTGATGGCTTTTCTAGGAACATAGGTAATGTTATGTTCACCGAGTTCAACAGCCCACTTGGCTAATCATCCTGAATTCTCTGGTTTTTCAAGCACACTTTTTATTGGTTGGTCGGTGACCACTTGTATAGGGTGTGCTTAGAAATACCTTCGAAGCCTTCTAGCCGTTTGGACTAGGGCTAGAGCAAGTTTTTCCAGTGGAGGATATTTGATTTCAGCCAATTTTAAAGTTTTGCTGAAGAAATAAACGGGTACCTGAACTTTGTCTCGTTCGATGGTGAGGACCGCACTTATTTATTCTTCAGCAACTGAAAGGTAAACTGAGATCAATTCTCCCGTTTCTAGGGCTTCAATGTCAGGCATGGAAGCTAGGTGTTGCTTCATCTGGTTGAAGGCTTCTTCAGCCTCCTCAGTCCATTTGAAGTCCTTCTTGTCAGAGCAACCCTTGAGCGTTTTGAAAAAGGGTAAAGAATTTTCAGCCAATTTTGAGGTAAAACGCTTCAAGGCTGCAAGCTTCCCGTTTAAGCTTTCAACCTCCTTTTTGCTTCGTGGTGGTTTGGTTTCAAGAACAGCTTTTACCTTGTTTGGATTAGCCTTAATGCTTTGTTTTCCCACAATGTGCCCCAAAAACTTTTCTTCCTCGAACCCAAATGAACATTTTTTAGGGTTGAGCTTTATGTTGACCTTCCTTAGGTTTTTGAAGGTTTCTTGGATGTCATCAAGCATTTGGTATTCTGTTTTGCTTTTGATGACCAAATCATCAACATATGCTTCCATGTTCCTGCCAATTTGACTAGCAAAAGCCTTGTCAACTAGGCGTTGGTAGGTTGCACCCGCGTTTTTGAGACCGAAAGACATCTTTTGGTAGCAAAAGATTCCTTTATCCGTGTGAAAGACGGTTTTTTCTTCATCTTCTTCCTTCATGAGGATTTGGTGATAACCCTTGTAAGCATCAAGGAAACATTTGAACGGGTAACCGGTGAGGGAGTTAACTTTGAGATCAATTTCTGGCAATGGGTAACAATCTTTGGGACAAGGCTTGTTAAGATCCTTGAAGTCTATGCACATCCTCCAAGAGTTGTCCGGCTTTCGAACCATGACCGGGTTTGCAACCCAGGATTGATACTTGACTTCTTGGCCACAAGCTTTTCAACCTCGTGTTATGCAGCCAAGCTTCTTTCAGGTGCTAAACTTCTTTTCTTTTGGATAACAGGCTTGACGTCAGGTGGTATCTTCAACTCATGTTCAGCAATGCTTCGAGGGATGCCTGTCATATCCTCCGGGCACCAAGCAAAGACATCACTATAATGTGTTAACAACTTTTCAAGATATGAGAGAGTCTCTTGTGAAAGGCTTGGATTGACCATTATCCTTTGCTCAGGATACCTAGGGTTTATAATTAGCCTTTGCTTGTTTTCTTCACTTTTGGAACTTTCACGCTCAACCATGTAGGCCTCCTGAGTAGGTTGAAGGGTTGCGATTCCCCTCTCGGTAGGAAACTTGACAGTGCCATGGCCAACAGACACAGTCATGTAGAATGCACACTGCCCCGGTTTTCCAATGATCACATCATAGTTTGAAGGTATATTGATAACCACGAAGGTGAGAGGTTGGACTATCTCCTTCTGTCCTTCGCTGAAGCGAACATTAAGAGTCAGTTGCCCTAAAGGCTTAAGGGGTATGTCGGCGATACCTTTTATGGAGGTCCCGGAGGGTTGAAGCCTTGAACGCTCTTCATTGCTCAAACGGCTGAAGAACTTTTCAAACATGATTTCGGTGGCAGCCCCAGTGTCAATGTATGCTCTGCTTGTTTGTAACGTTCCCACAGTAGCCTCAACCACAAGAGGGTTTGAAAGAGAGTCTTTTTCTGTTGGAGGAAAACAAACACACTGAAGCTCCCAAGCCTCCAACCGTTGCCTTTTGTGCGGAATCTTTTCATCAAAATCCACTATGTTGACTTCCTTGCCCTTTCCTTCGGCCATCTTGTCCCTTACTCCTTTCACCAAGTGAGCAAGTTCCCCGGACTTAACGGCTTCATCGATCCTCTTCTTTAGCTGGAAGCAATCATTGGTGTGGTGCCCCTTTTCTTCATGAAATTCGCAGTATTGGGTGGAATTCTCGTTATTCCTGCTTTTGGGGAGAGGTCTAGGAGGCCGAAAGTTTTGTTTAACTTCTTCTGTTGCAAGGATTTCTTGGGGGGTCTTGGTAAGGGGTGTGAAACTCATGCCTTTTTCTCTGCTAGAAGGGTTCCGGCCTTCAGGCCTTCCCTGCTCTGAACCCTTTTGGCGTCTGTCATAGGAGTTAAAGTTCCCCCTTTTTCTAGCTGGGTTGTTGCCTCGCCAGCTGTATCCCCTTTTTCTTTGCTCTTTAATGTCTACCGCCTCCTCTCCTCGGATGTGGGCTTCGGCCCTTTCGAGAGCTTCTTCCAAGGTCTTGGGCAGGGATTTGTTGAAATCTCTTGTGAGATATTTGGATGTAATGGCGTTCATAAAACCGGCCACTCTCATTTTTTCGTCTGCCCCTACATATGTTAGACCTTTCTTCTTGTATATTTTTATGAACTCCCGAAGGCTTTCGTCATCCCTTTGTTTTATCTGAAAGATTACTGTAGCATCTTTAACGTATCGCCTCTGCTGGGAGAAATTGGCCAGGAACCCTTTGCTGAGGTCGTCAAAGCTTCGAACACTTCGAGCAGGTAAATCATTGAAACAGATTCTGGCTGATCCGACAAGAGTTTGCATGAACATTAAACAACATTCAGCATTTGACCATTTCTCGATTCTAGCAGCACCAGTAAAGATGTGAAGATGGTCTTCAGGATCTTCAGTTCCATCATATGTCTTGATGTGGGACGACATTTTGATCTTCGTTTGAAAGTCATAATCGGCTATTTGCTGTGAGAAGCATGAGAGATTACTTGGCTTATAAGGCTTGGCCAAATCTTCTTCAACCCTTGCACTCGTGTTGTTGCTGTTGTTGTTGTTCCCTTGAGTGGCCAGCACTTGATTAATAAAGTGCTGCCACGGGAAGCTGGCCATCATCTGGGGCATAAGGTTGAAGCCTTGAAGGCTTCCAGGTGCAACTGGGCAACTAACTCCCAAAGGAGTGCTCATAAAGGCACCTCGTGCCAAAGGGAGTACAGACAGAGCTTGTTCCCATGTAGTTGTTGTAGAGGGTGGACGGCTTGCTACTGGAGATTGCAAGAGTTGGTCCAAAGTCAGCTCGTGCCCTAGAGGAGCACCGCTTGTAGCTGGTTGGGACGAAAAGAGAGGAATTGTTGTAGGATTTGGCCTCGTGAACAGATATGGATTAGGGTTTGGAGGAGGATTACTGGGACCAGCCTCATCCCTAGACACAAAAGGTTGTGAGTTTGCAAAAGGTGGGATGGGGGGTCCAGGAGATAGTGTTGGCTCCGGTTCGTCATAGTCTAAACGAATCCTCACTCCCTTGTCTCTCTCCCTACTCACATATTGGTTGAGGAGAGACCTCAACTCAAGGAAATTGTTGGCAACCCCCTCAGGGGTAAGTTCAACATGTGATGGGGTACCAGAGACACCGACATTAGGGGAATGGACCCCTGATCTGGATGGGGTTGGAGTGTTGAAAGTGAGAAACTCGGGAGTGCTCCCCGGTGTCGAGAAGGACGTTGGTATAACCACATGGGCTTGACCAGTGCTTGGGGTAGAGGTATTTGGAACTTGATTCACCTCTCCCGGGGATCCACTTTCTGACATGGTAATTTTGAGAGAATGGAGCTACACTACTAGGTCTTTTGAAGAAAAATAGTGGCGTAGCCCCACTGTAGGCGCCAACTTGTTGATGCAACAAATGTTAGACCAAGGATGGTAGCTAGGCTGGTTAGGCAAAAGGGTTGAAGGGTTCAACTTTGCCTAACGCAGGTCGTGGGGTCCCCCCACGTTTGCAAGACGTGGAGTGAGGTTCACTAGTTTGTTTTAGTTGTTTGCTCGAGATCCTCCACTGAAATGTGTTCAGTTTCGGATGTGGGAGCAAAGGGAATGTGTGTGTTGAATGTGAAAGAAAGTGACTTGCATGAAGCAAGTACTCAAGAACAATGACCAGAGATTCGTCTGGAATCAGAGCTGATCGGAATGTTTTTCACACTTAATGAAGTGTCACATTTATAGGAAAAGTCATCGCTCAAAGAGGAAGTTGTTTGACTAGTGAACATGCTTGCAGTGGGGGTTTTGCCCTTTTGGGGGTTGAAGCCTTTTGACCTGCGGATAAAAGGTTGTACTCTGTGGACTTGTGTTACTTTTGCGGCTGGAGAATTTGATGAAGCAATCAGAGATGTGACTACCTACTGTTCACGTACTATTTTATCTAGTCTCCCGGGTTTCCAACCTTCGAACCTTTAAACCTTTTAAGCTTTAATGTGTCTAAGTCATTTTATTTGGTCTTGGACTACCCCGTCATCAGTACCCATGGTGCCTATATTGTGTGCAACTTCCTTATTAAGCAAAATAAGCGTATTAATGGTCGAGTATCATTACCTAGTGATAGGGTGCACTTTATGGACGTTTGAGAGCTTCAAAGGAGTCCAAGAAGAACTTCTGTGAAGAACGTGGATGCAAAGGCGTTGTGCGTGTGGAAGAATCTTGGTGCGAAAATGGTGAAAATGACAAGCTTAATGTCTTACTGAGTTGGAATAGTTCGGGGCTGGTTAGTGACCGTGTAAGGTATGAAACAAACAAGCAATTTACTGCCAAGAAGGATAGGGATATATGAGTAACTGGACCATATATAATATATTTTATATATGTTGTTGTATGTATGTGTATCTAACTCTAAAAAAATGTCTTTTGATGTATAATATTTCAAAAAATCAAGTGCATTCGATGATGATGTAACATCACAAAATGTACCGAATTGTACTTCTTCTGTTGGTTTTTTGTTATTGTCAAAAAATCACATTTAATACTCTCATTTATCATATTTTGTTCCAAATATTGTTGGAAATTTAAATTATAATGATTTTTTGCTATAAAATTTTCGAGTCTAAATTAAGATGACCATAACATAAGGTCATAACCCCTCATATAGTGTCGTGATACAAAATCTGACTTCATGTAATAGGGGGATTTTTTTTTCTTTCAAATATACGTGAAATCAATCTAATAAAATACAAATTAATTATTAATCTTAACCCAATTTGGGCTTAACTTGAAGTTGGTTTTTACTTAGAGGACCTTGTGTTTCTTTTTGTGGGCTAGATTCACTATGTAACTATTATCAAAACAGTTCGAATAAATGACTATGGTTTAAAAGGAAATGACTTGGGTGAAACTAGTCATATTATTTTACCCTCATAACATTTTTATATGTTATTCTGTATTTCATTTTCTATAATAACTAGTTTATATTCACGAGCAAATGATAATGTAAAACAAACGTGATTTAAAAATAAAGCATATTGTTTAGAAAGCCAAACCATTAGAACAACTTATTTTATCATCGTACCGTTTTATGATACCAAATAAATACTTTATTTTGAGTATAACTTCGTTTTTAACAAAAGTTATAACAGAATGTCGGGAAAAAATCAAGCACAACTATGTACTTAAGTTTTTAGAAAAAAATTATAAACGTAAATTATTGAAGAAGTATTAAATTAATCGATAAATTAATATATGTTATAAAAATAAAAAAATTAAAAAATGTTATTAAAATCAAATATAAGAAAAAATCAAGCACAACTATGTACTTAAGTTTCTAGAAAAAAGTTATAAACGTAAATTATTGAAGAAGTATTAAATTAATCGATAAATTAGTATATATGTTATAAAAAGAATAATGAAAAGCTATATATTATTATAAAAATAAAGTTACTATTTATCATAGTTCATCAACAATATATATAATTTTAAACATGCTATTAGCAAGAAACTCTAAGGAAGGATATCCGAAATAAAAGAGAGATTAGTGTTTGGATTTAATGATTGTAAGTTACAATCGGCTGGTTGTTGATAAATCTGACGAAACACAAATATGCATCCATTGTAAATGAATAGTAATACATCAATGGTTGTTGATTGTTCATCTACTGAATTACCAATCACATGTCATTCATATACTCCTTGTTATGCATGAACTTCCTTCTCGACCGAGCTCTTAGGGTGTACAGGGTGGGTGCGGCAAACCATGAGGTGAATGAGTTTGCCGCGCGGGGAACACCGCCGCCATCAAACTTTACCGCGGTGATGAAGATGATTTCGGTGATTATTCACCACACAAGGAAGAGGAGAATGATGTGGTTAATGGTACCAAGGTGTTGGAATGGTGCCCTTCTGAAGAACAGATATAGTCCTGGACCCCCTGCGGGTCCAAGACTAAGCTCATCTCTAAACCAAAAAATAACCAACTTGTCATAATAAGCCACCCGCAGGCGCCACCCTTCGCGTGGTACTATGCCAACATGGAGGAGACAAATAGTACAAGGTGAAAGTGACTAGAAGCCAATTACCGTCCGCCAACACATACCAAGTGATCTCCCCTAAACGCCTATCGTGCATGTAACAAGAGGTACAGGCGACAACGACGGTTGGCCAATCACACGACGTCAATTCATACATACTTAAGCCTCCACTAACGAGTAACAACAAGAGAGACAATAAGCACATCCAAAAAGTGGCATGCGACCAATCAAAGCCCGCCGATGCACTCCCACCTCTGCGGACACTAACTGTCATGACAGAGGAGACTAAACGGATATTTCTTGACAGTGACGTCTCGTCCAATCCTTCTCCAACCTCTCAGCTACAAATACCACCACACTTCTCCAAGGCGAACTCCATCTTGCACTCTACTCTCACTCTACTTATACATTCTCTCTAAAAAGAACAATACTTATTAGAAGAACCCACACCTCTTCTTCTTGTAACAATCGCACAATTTTGTTAGTTTTGCAGATTTACTATCAGATTAGAGCTTGTGAAGAACAGACAATTCTCCACCCGATTAAGCATTAGGACAATCCCTGCGGATTGGACTTATGAGCAAAAAGTATAGAATTATGTTGTTAAAAAAACTCTTAATTTTATGAATTAATTGGACACTAGGGTTGTGTGGAGGTTGTATAATGAAAATGCATGGTTTCTATATTTAAACGACTGTTTGGTACAATAATCATATTTGAATTAAGCGAGTTTTATTTTTTTAACGTATCTATGGAAGTTGTAGTTTCATAATAAGGTTCTTATGTCTTAAACTAAAAGCTTTCTTTCCTAGGGCATGCTTCCTTCCCAAGGATATGACTTATATAGTTATATTTATTAATTTATATGTTGTTAGGGCATATGCAGGGTGAGGTGAATATACAGGGTCCACTCTTTCGGAGACCCAAAATTAAATTTAAAACCCAAGAAAGATTATGTATATATAGACCGACTAAAAGTCGTTATACTCAGCGAAGACTAAACCTCATTATAAATGAATTCATCTAATTCAGTTTCGATCAATATTGTTATGGTAATCGTAATAGTTTAGATGCCAATTTTGAATACATATATATTTTCAATAAAATTTATATAACATAATAAGTTTTTCTTTTTTTAATTATCAACATAAGTTATTTAGAGAAAAATCAAATTAATTGAAAATTACACGAGTTAAATGCGTATATTATTTATATAAAAGGTGAAATTAAAACGTAAAGGTCACTACTATTCACACTGATTTACGAGGCGGGAATTCGTTCGCTATTTGTTAGGTTCGTTAGGTACCAGTACCATAAGAAACAACTCGTGATATGACCAAAAGGATATGACACACATTTTACATTGATAAAAAAACTATAAAAACGAATACTGGTATCGATACCGGTAATATCCGCATCGATGTTGGTAGCGATACAGATCATCACGGTATCCACACTCTTAGATTACGATAACAAAAGAATACTCTATTTTAAACACATTTCTAACAAAAAGTATATCAGAATGTCGAGAAAAAAAATATTTAAACATGAATAATATATATACATGACGAGTGAGCATAAATTTTATTGGTAATGAATCTACTACACGTCTTAAACATATTAGACCAATCAATTCATGTGTAGGTTGTAATCAAAAGTTTAGCATGTCAATTAGACAACGACTACTACTACTAACTTGTAAACCTTTTTGGTAAAGGTTCTAATTAAAAGTTGAGTTGTAGGTCATTTTAGAAGACACTATTTAAAAAGATTCTCAATAAAGCTTATCTTAAAAAGGATTATTGAAAGCTTAACCATTAATTAAGAAAAGTAAAAGGTTTAGATGGATCATAAAAGCAACATAACATAACCTATTGAAAGCTTAACTATTGATTAAGAAAAGTAAAGATGGATCACAAAAGCAACATAAGGTAGTCAAAAGCAGTGAACATAACACATCTTAAAATTAAGGGTGGTTGCGGAGTTCTCATGTACCCCAAATTTGGTATGCTTACCTATGTGGCAACATCGCCGCCATCTATTTCGGGTACTCCAAATCGTTGAGTAGTTATTAATCCCATTAACCCTTTTGTGATCATTGTTTTTGGCCAACTTTTAACAATGTATTACCAAGGGGAACACATGTCGTTGGGTATGGTTATCGATTTGTTAACACCGTCACCACGTATTAAGGTGTTTAAAGGTAGTTGAAGGTAAAAATGAGGTTGCAGTGCAGGATTGGTGTAATCCAAGATAGTCTCATTGAGCACCTCTCCCGGCTCCCACCCTAAGGTATCAACTACTCTTTTTTTTTTTTTATCATTGAACAAGAATTTCTAGATCTTGAAGGACAAAGACGTCACAGGGCCATCTCCGAAAATGTTCGAAAATCTTTAGGCCTTGTGCAAACAGAAAATACGGACCCCTTAAATATAAATTTTTAAAAAGAATATATATAAAAAAATTAATATATGAAAATGAATTAATGTCATTTGAATCAACACCCATCATTTAATGTAACTTGAAAAAATTAGAGAATTAATGTCATTTGCATTTAATAAATAGATAAGAAAGAAAAAGAACAACAAAACTGAGGACGCCGGGATTAAAACTCGTGTCTTCTTATTATTAAAGTGACTTTCAAACCAACAAAACAAGTGCTTCAGGATGATATTTTTCCGATTCATTATGTATCTATTCTAAATTTAAAGGTAAAACTAATACAAAAACAAATAAATTTGGGCCCCCAATGGGTTTGGACCCTGAGACGTCGTCCATCCCGCACACCCTTTGGGCCGGCCCTGATACGTCACAATATGTATCCTGTAGGATTTAAACTCCTAACCTTCTTAAGACATTTAGCAACTATACATGTAAAGGAACAAGCATTTTAAATCTTACATAATTAAAGAATAAGGAAATCCTTAATCTAAGGGCTAATATTGGTTCTTAATAATACGGATTAAATAAAGCAATATAATTGGATTTAATAAAACAGTATAATCCTTATCTAAAGGATAGAGATATGGACCTTATGATGAAAACAAGTAATTGTGTTGACCTTATATTTTGCTTTGCCGATATTGTCTATTCATTGCTCATCACGATAAAAGGATGTACGACATCAACTTTGTAGCTTTGCCAAATCTCCAACTATTTATACAAAAAGTCGTTGACTCATGCGAAAACGTCACTTAAAAAGAGTTGCATAATAAACATGATTTTCAAAAAAAATAGTCACCTCTTAGACCTTCACTAGAGTAGTGTAGAAAAATTAGAGAGTAGATATTTAAAGTTGTGTAGAAAAATTGTAAAATAGAATGTAGTGCGTGTAGTGTTAGAATTTTTATTTGAATGAAATATTTAAATAGGTAAGATAATATTTAATTTTCGATTTTTTTTAAATAACAACAGTTTGGGGGTTCCAACGCAAGTCCTATCGCTAGATTCTCCCTCACACTCGTGGTTCGCCCCAATCCCTTAGTCGTGCCCAGGTGTGTCAGTGTTCGCGAGTAGCGCCCTAACCACGTGCCCCATTCACCATTCCACATCCTTATGACATCTTAGCTCTCAACGTCCATCTTTTGTTACCACATCCTTATGTTTAACATACACTTCGGTTAGTTTATGAGTAATAAAATAAAACATAACAAACTAATTAGACTTATTATTAAGACTATATATATCACATGAAAAAAGTTAGTAAGCTTATAATATAAAGTGTAAAATTACAAATGAAATTTATTATTTTGTCATTTTAAACAATTAAAGCAATGCTACTAAAATATAAATAGGGTCATGCTATTTACACACGGAGAAAATTATTTTCACACCCCAAAGCGCCGCGCTATGGCCAAAGCGGGGCGCTTTGGTGTAAAGTCAACCGACAAGGACTGGCGCAGTCAGACCTTGTCTGCTGCTTTACATCAAAGCGCCCCGCTATGGCCAAAGAGGGGCGCTTTGAGGGTTTTTTTTTTTTTTTTTTTTTACATTTTTAAATTTTCTGGCAAAACGCCCCTCTTAGGTCAAAGCGCAGCGCTATGGGTCTTTTTTAAATTTTTTAAAATTGTTTTTAATTCACAAACGCGTCGATAATAGTCTAAATTTTACGCTTTTTCCATTATACATCATTTTTTAATATATATGGACTATACTGCAAGTTTCGGATCAAATCGGTTACGTGTGATGTCGTATTCCATTATATCGTATCATTTTGGTTTGAAAGCACAAGTACTCCTATGAGTTGTTTTATGTGTATCAGCCGCCTACCGTACATGTACATGACGTATTTTTTCATTAATTGTAGTATTATGATGTATATTGTCATTTTGGGTCGTACAAGTGCGTATTGAATCTGATTGGGTCGTGTCGGTGACATTCGGTTTTTAACGTGATGTAACGCATATATTGAACAAACACAAACGTACTCAATATTTTCGTGGTTTGTACATTATCACAATATTACAACCCGTTGATAAACCCACTAGAAATTTCTAATGCGAACCAAACATGAAAATTCTTTGAAAATTGTAACACTTTCTTACCTTTATGTTTATCGTTTTTCTTTTTATTTTAATAGTTTATTACTTTTAATTAAATTACAAGTAATAATTATTAGTTTGAAAAATAGAGATAAGTGAATAGACATTTGGATAGACAGTCCAACTTTGAAATTCAAACACACTTCCAAAAGTAATAATTACCATTTACCCAATTACCAATAGCTTTCTTTTCGTTACCAACACACTTCCAAAAGTAATAATTATTAGTTTGAAAAATAGAGATGAGTGAATAGACATTTGGATAGACAGTCCAACTTTGAAATTCAAAGTCTCATTAATAACACCAAAAGGGCTGGCGTTTGTCATATCACCACCGTTCCACTCACCCAACACCACCACCACCGCACAGTGATGGCGAACGAACCACCATTCTCCATCTACCAACAAATTAAATATTGAGATGAGACTCTTCACCTTTAGATATATGTGCACAAACAAATTAAATATTGTAAAATTTGGACAAAAATGTAAAATTTGAACTTAAGCGTAGACCAGTCACCAGTCAAAAATACGTCCAAAATGTAAAAAAAAAAAAAAAAAACCAAAGCGCCGAGCTTAGGCCAAAGCGGGGCGCTTTGAAAAAAAAAAACCCAAAGCGCCCAGCTTAGGCCAAAGCGGGGCGCTTTGGTGTAAAGTCAACAGACAAGGACTGAACCTGTCAGACCTTGTCTGTTGACTTTACACCAAAGCGCCCCGCTTTGGCCATAGCGGGGCGCTTTGGAGTGTTTAAATAGACTAAGGGCGTGTGCGAATAGACCCCACCTATAAATATCTTCGTGTATATATATAGAGAGAGAGAGAGTAGAGAGAGGGAGATATGGTGTAGAGAAACTGGAAGAGAGTTGTCAGAGGAGATTCCCACATCAGGAAAGCACACCAATCATATTAACACCTTTTCTCTCTCCTTCCTAACAACCCTCGTGAATATATACCCACTCTCTTCATTCTACATACATACATTCTTGTGTATCTATATATTCTTTCAGTGCCTGCACTCCCCTATGCATTCGTCTTGTCGAATTACTTTCCATACCCCACCACCCCACTCTATATTATTCCCTTCCCCTCAACTTAACTCAACTCAATGTAATATTATAATATGATGTATAGAAAAGGATTTGTTTTTCTTCCGTTACGCATGTTTATCTGTGAAGTTATCCTCTTGTGAAGCAATGTGTCCGTCCAAACACGTTAAAGTATTTAACCCAACTTTTCTTTTGTTCACGACCGATGTAATATTTACTTAGGGTGTCATACTCGACTTCAAACTTCATATAATACAAAACACTACAGCTTCAAGGTTCGAGTCTCGTGACCAAAAAAAAAAAATGTAAAACTAAAGTAGATTATATTGTTGGTAAAAGTATCTGTATATGCATGTTAATATAAAACAAAATCCACTAAATTTAACTCATCATTTTATAAAATAAATGATCACTGGATCGAATATATGGATTTTATCAGCAGTCATAGTCTACATTACAATATGTCCAATACAATGACATGTTTTAAATTATTAATTAATAATCATAATACAATATAATATAATAGAACAGGTTTTGAGAGAATGTATTGAAGCTTCCGCCATCAAAGGATATGGAACATACCCATTCCCCCGGCATATCACCTCATATATTAAATCGCACCTTTATTAATATTTATATGAATACTATAAAAATCATATAGTGGCGAGTATGATCAAATACAGCATATGAACCGAGGATATTAGGTTGTTTTTGAAAGGGATATTGGATTTAAATAATTCTAACTTTTATCAACTGACGATAACACTCTTAACTTTTAACTTATTGGTCGATAAGAGCATCCACAATAAGGGAATATGTTGGTGTTTTTAGGGAGAGAGAAAGTGATGTGGAGGAGAGAGGGTGTAAGGTGGAGGAGAGAGGGTGTGAAGATGTTTGTGAGGAAAAAAATGAGAAAAAATGGATGGGTGTGAGTTATGTGAGCAGGGGCGGATCTACCTTGATGTAAGAGGTAGCCTCCGCTACCGCTTGGCCGGAAAATTTTTGACGTTTTTAGTGTAAATTTTGGAAAAATTTGACGTTTTTTCGATTTCGTTACCGCTTATTTATAAAACGTTCCCGCTTGGTCGGAATCCTAGATCCGCCACTGTATGTGAGTGTAGAGAGGAGAGAGGAGAGAGAGAAGAAATGTGTTTGTGAGAGGGGCAAGTGAGAGAAAGAATATGATTGGTTGGGCATGTGCCAACTAGGCACCCTCAAAAATGAGAAAAAATACCCCTTATTGGGGATGCTCTAACACTCAAAACTGACCAAACACTAACTTAGTTTGCTGACATAAACTGTCACATCACCAAACTAGTGCTACATCAGCTGCCATGTCATAAAAAAGCCATGTCAGCGGCCACCTCAGCTGCCACATCATCAAAAAAATTCCACGTTAGCACACAAGTACCACATAAAAAAGAAACTAATTAGGTTAGGGTTTAGTTGGTCTGGAAGTGCTATCTGTCAATAAGTTAAAAGTGAAGAGTGTTGTGGTATAAATCGAAAGTTGGAAGTGCCATTAACCAATTGATAAAAATTAAGGTTATTATCCAATATCCTTTTATGAAATGAAAACTCGTTTAAGCACAACATGATTTAAGCAATTAAAATGCAAGTAACATCATAATCATATTTATATAAACAATATAAAAATTGTTTAGTGGTGAGTATTATCAAAATCTCTATATAAACTCAGATTTAAGGTTGTTTTTATTATGCCAATTCGTTTAATCTAGACTCGATTTAAGTTTTTATACAAATTAAGCAAGCAGTATTGAAGTGTGGATTATGAGTTATTAATTAATTGTGAGAAAGTAAGGATAGTTTTGGGGACGTGGGTTGCATGTGCGACAACAAAAGGTGGTGGTGGGTAATGTTGTTGTCATGTCATGCGAGACAAACTTAGCCAGCTCTTCTGTCCATCTTACAATAAGATTCCCCAATTCTTGTTTCCTTACTACTACTACTACCATTTATAAAATTCATTAACCATACAAAAAATTACATAAAATGGTAAGTAAACAGGTAACAAACTGTGTCGTAACCCTTTTTCGGATAACAAATTCAATTCTATCGAAAATATAACTTTGGTTTCTTGGCGTCGAGAAATTGTTGTGCACGACCCTCTAGTCTCTGTCCAAAAAACCAACAGCTTCAAGAGCAAGGAAATCAAAGGTATCAAATGCAAAGGGAATGAAGACATATTGACTCTCAGCACAAGCTTTTTCATGTTTAGCAACTTTTTCTGATTTTTCCTTCAACACAGCCCGACCAGTCACAAAACGATTTTCCGTGAGCCCTACAAGGGGGTACTCCGGTAAGGTCCACACAAGCGTGTTTCCTACCAGCCAATCCGAAAACAGAACATCCGTCAGCCGCATAGCGGACCTTCCTTCAAGTGGGTATGTCAGGAAATTTACAGGGGCCTCATTTTTTGCAGAGATTTCAACCCGCTTAAGCACGTCACATAGGACATCTATGACCAAGTCATGTCTTTATTTAAAACCTGGTAGCTCCTAACAATGGACTGCATGCTCTCCAAAATTATCCAAACAAACCTTGCGACAAACTGGACCATTTATTTGATTTCATTTTCCCAACTCCTTTGACAAATATAAAAACATTCATGCTACATTTGGTTTGGGTTAACCACAATGTTTTAGAACGAGACTAGACCGGAAACCAGACACATAATCGATTTCGTTGAATCCATTGAAACCGCCTCTTTTTAAACACGTCGGTTACCTTGCGGGTTGATTGAACCAATGATCCGAACTGGCCGGGTGGTTGGATTGGATTCCGGTTAGTGGCGAAGCCTGACGTTTTCGACCGGGGGGGGGGGGGGAGGGGGGCGAAAACGTATATACCCAAAAATTTCTATAGAACCGGGGGTCGAAAACGTATATACCCAAAAGTTTCTATACGAAAACTACATATATAACACTAATGAGCGAAAAGTTCGGAGGGTCGGACGCCTCCCGGCCTTTCAAAGCTGCGCCAATGATTCCGGTTTTTGTTTTGTTTTTTTTTTTATTTCCTACTCGCAAATCTTATTTATCGATTTAATTACTACTTTAGACTTTCCATTTTTAATTTATAATAGACTTTATACTTTGTTAACATTATGTATTCACAACAAAATACACATACTTATGTAGTTAATTTTACGTAAATAACGTCATCATATATATTCTTTTTGAACGTCATCGTGTATGTATTCTATATTCTATATTATATTATATATTGATTAAGAACCTCTCATTGAATAGTTGCATTATGGACAAATCATACATCACTTCACATTAATTATCCGTCAACCCACCTTTGTGTGATAAATATACATTATGTATAGTCAATATTGTTTCTATATTCTATTTATTCTTTGCTATGAACGTGCCTCCCATCGTATTTGACCTGTTTTATATGCATAAATCCTCTTATATTCGTCAAATAATGGAAGTTTCTTTTAGTATCGCAATTCCAGCCAATCAGTTTTTGTTGCATTGGCAACCTCATGACCTGTTAATATAGATGTTATGGGTACAAGTCTCGCCTAGAGCACAAATATTTTGGGTTAAGTCAGAGATTTTATCATAATAGACCTTCGGACAATGATTTTCCTTTGGAATGATAACAGGTTGGTCACCAATGTCGTTTGCGTTTATGTTCTTTTGCCATTTACTCGGGTGACTAGTCTTTTGTTTGTCATTAGAAAAAAAGTATTTCAATTCCAAATATTAATTTTTTCCTTTGGAATGATAACAGGTTGGTCACCAATGTCGTTTGCGTTTATGTTCTTTTGCCATTTACTCGGGTGACTAGTCTTTTGTTTGTCATTAGAAAAAAAGTATTTCAATTCCAAATATTAATTTTTTCCAATGTTGACCTCGTATTATGACTGCATCTAAAATCATCATTTATTACAATAACATTTAATGAGATTCAATAAAAGAATATGATAGGAAATTAAGGTATATACATCTTAATCAGGTTTGAACATGTGGTCTCCCTTTAAGATGTATGTGTATTTACTAAGGTGTTGTTTGTTTTTTCAGAGGTAAAATGTCTGCAGTTTGCGGACAACATCTGCAGACATCTGTAGCAGAAAAAGTGGACCAGACATCTGCAGTCTGCAAGAATAAGGCTGCTTGTTTTTTAACTTCTGCAAAGTGCTGAAATAACACCAAACAACATAATAGGCATCATACGATTATAACAGCAATCCATAAACACAAACTCAAAATTATATTAAGTAGTTAGTAGATCTGATAACCATAACAATCATGCATTCATCAAAATCAAAATCGTAGAACAATATAACCAATTCAACAAACAACATTACACATAACAAACCCTAACCGTTTACAACACCTACAACATTAGCCTTCCACCGTCGAACCTTCCTCTTCCTTCACTCCATCGTCACCGGCGGCAGCATCCACCGCTGCACCGTCGTTCACCGATTCAACAGATCTAGACTTCACAAAATTAAGCATCCTCTTACTAATCTCCTTCGAGTACGATTGCAGAATCGTAACACCGTTGTCACCGTCCGTACCAGGCGATGTAGGGATGACATTGAAGGTTTCGTTCTCGATACTGTGGGCGAATCCGGCGGCTTCGTCGGCCGGAACGGTGTCGTAACGGTCGGAGGGGGAGGAGGAAAGTGGTGGAGGAGAGGTGCTAGGGTGTGTGTTTTGTGAGAAGAAGTTTGATGTCGCAACCCCCGACCCCTGCCTTGGGAGGCGGGCGGTCGCGGCCTACTCAGAGATGGTGGTATCGGTGTTTATCATTATTTGGCAGCGGAATTTACATCAGGACCGTAGTTAGGAAATATTTTATCAGAGTAAAACACCACATTTTTATAATAAACATATTGGGATAAACCCAAGTTTTTATTACAAACATGTTTATAGGGATAAACCCTATTTTATTGAATAAAACATCTTTATTTATTTAGGTAACTTTTATAGCCACATTTTCAAAGCCTTCAGTGCTCTCCAGCTGGCTTCTATTTTGGCTTTCACATTTTGTTACCTGAAACGCGTTTTAAAAATATTTGTCAGCGGGAAATGCTGGTGAGTGAATCCCAATTTAATCAAGAAGTATTTTATCCTTTAACAGTATTGAGAGCGATTACAATGTTTATATCTACACAATTACTCATTCAGTACTGTCAATCCATGACTAGTGGGTCATATTACTCATTGGCTATCTCGTTGTCCAATGGTAACGTGTTCCACATTTTGTATACAAAACCCCCAACATACCGGCAGTAATTGAAGAATTACAAAGACTCAATCAATGCTAATCACATTGTAAAATATTTAAGGTTTTGTAAAAATAGTTTGTAAAAATGTTTACAAAAAGGAGATTACTCACATTGTTACTTTAGACTTTTTCCTGTGGTTTTCTGGTTATAATCTAATAAATTAAACAATGCACACGCGTTAGTATAATAATCCAATATTTACATTAGTTATACCCTCCTCGAGACAGAACTCCAACGACTACGTCGGGCAGAACCTCGACAGCCGTTACGGAGCGCTAAATCAATCGGGCAGCATATCTAATACGTAACCGGGGGTTAAAATACTTACAACGAGGCAGAACTTTGCTATTTTAGTGGGTATAATGCCCGGGTATAGCTTCTACACTATAGAAATTTGAGAGAGAATTTGTGATTTGAACAATTGTAAACTGAAGGCCAACGACATCTATATATAGTGTCTGATCGGCACTTTGTCGCGCCCCGCGAAAGCTCAGGGGCAGTCTTACGCGGCCCGCGAGCTAGGGTACGTAAGGCCTAGCTTGGTCGACTCAGTATACTAGACCCAACACGTTTGTGACATGTGGCGGCACCAGGTGCGCCCTGATCTTGAGTTGTCGCGGCCCGCGTAAGAGACCTTAAGGGTCTTCGCGGCCCGCCAGGAACTATTAAAAATTGTTTTTTATTTTTATTAAATAAAATTAAAGGTATTTAGGACCATTTTACGTATACGGGGAGTATTTTAGGACGTATAGGGACATTCTAAATATTTTAGGGATGTCGGAAATATTTTAGGAGGGTTGTTATATTTGAAGTGTTTAGAAGTGGGAGGTCGACATCTGTTTGGGGAATAGGACGCTCATACATTTTTAAATGAAATCTCTTCTGAAACACAAATAATCTGCAAAACAAAAGGTATGCGTGTGGTCTATGCCGCACAGACAAAAGAGGCTAGGAAGCTCTTCTCGGAAAAAACAAACAACACATAAGGGTGTTGGTCCCACATTTCCACTTAATATTTTGTTAAGAACTTCAAAAATTGATTTATATGTTATTTAAGATTTAGGATATAGGAAATTGAGTTTATGGTGATGTGATTTCATACTTGGTGGAAAGATCATTACATCACTTATAAGCAGTGTTGTAAAAATCGTGACTAGTCGGCGATTAATCGCTGGTTGGTTAATAACTGGGTAATTTTTTATTAATCAGTCCATTAATCGGTAGTCAGCTCTAGTCGAGCCTAGTTGGCTGGCCAAAAATCAGAGATTTCGGCCAGATTCCAACTAAAATCTGTAAAATCCGGCTAACTTCCAACCAAACCAAGTGAATTTTAGCAATTAATTTTGTATACTTAAAAAATTAGTTGATGAAAGGTTAAAACTTGTATACTTAAAATATCTACATATAAAAATGCGCATATGTATACTTAAAACTGAAAATCATATATAAAAATCTCAATCCGATTAATCGCTAGTCGGTACCTCATCGGCCAACTAGCGCCTTGCACTTTTTACAACCTTGCTTATAAGTTATGAAGAGTGATTTACTGTATATGTGATTTCATCCTTAGGTCATTCACAACCTGTTTATCAAATTTTTGAGTGAGTTCTTATATTATAAAAAGTGATTGTGATTGGATGAGAAAGAAAATAAAACTTTCTATCTGTATATTTGATGGGACACTGTTTACTCTCTATAATTTTTAATATATTTTGAAAGTGGTTATAAATGAAGGAGAGAGAAAATTTAATGATCAATGTATAAAAAATATTATTTAATTAAAAGGAGAAAGAATATGTATTTATTTTTTAGTGAAATTATATGATAAATTCAATTTATAAAGGATCATTAATTTAATTAAGAATCAAAAGTGGAAGAATGAAAACAACATAGACTAAAAGTAGATGGACCACTCTTGTCACACACTATATTTTTAGTGGTTGAAGGGTTCAAGGTTTCTTATTCGCACAAACTCGTCAAATCCTAACACCAAACATACTCTTACTTTCCTCTTTAGACACACACTCTCTCTCTATATCTATATCTATGTATCTATCTCTATTCTACCCCCTCTATTACCTTACCTAGTCTTGGTTGGTTTTTCTGTTAAATTTGTGTCTTCTACTTAATCAAGAATGACCGCACCAAACATAGCAGCCATCACCGCATCACTTGAAAGATCTCTTCAAAGCTTCTCTCTTAACCACCATACAACCACCACCGACTCTCATTGCCACCGCTCCTCCGACGCCACCTTGGATCTCAATTCAAATATGACTTTGCCTTATCATTGGGAGCAATGCCTCGATTTAAAGGTTCCATTCTTCGTTAACTTTTCATTTTATGACAATTTATATCATATGTTTAATGTTGTTTTCCTTAAACAAACAAACAAACGTACCCAGTAATATTCCACTCCTAGACTAAGGTTGTAGAGGGGTTAGATGAACGCAAACATTACCTATATTCTATCAGATCGAGAGACTGCTCCCAGACAGACCCCAGTTCATCATTTTAATGTTTTTGATTATATGTAAAGTCGAGGGTCTGTATGGAAGCAACCTCTCTATTCTCATATATTAAACATATGTTAATTTTTTAAATCCACGTCCCAGACCCTATTAATAGCTTTGGTACGGTAAAACGTTGTTGTTGATCATATTTACTTGTTATTAAATTTTGATGTTTTTAATCAATTTGAAATATAGATGTTGCAAGATTTTATCAAACAAGTTTATCGTGTTATGAATTTACATCGAGATAGTTGGTAAACGGGCAAAAAGCTGAGCAGAAGCAAAACGTCATATATGTATCATATCCTATCAGTAGCTTTGCTATGAGTGTGATTTTACTGGTTTTGATCATATTATTTTTTAATTAAATTAAAATGTTTCTTTTAAACCAACTTAAGGATTACAAAATCTGAAACATGTATGTTGCATTAATGTTCTTTTAACATATGTTTGATAATTTGAAAGCAGACTGGTGAGATGTACTACATAAACTGGAGAACAGGTATGAAATCAAAAGAGTTTCCTTGGACGGTTGACGACGATTATAGCGGCTACTATTACAGCGAAGACGATGAGAGCTCGTATAGCAGCGAAAGCTCGTCGGTTGAGTCGTCTCCAGCGGCTTCAACATCAGAAAAACAGAAGCAAAATGATGAAGAAGATGAAGGTGAAAGTAGGGTAGGAGGGCATGTGTTAGTGGTGGCCGGATGTAAGGGATGTTTCATGTACTTCATGGTGCCAAAACAAGTGGAGGATTGCCCCAAATGTTGTGGTCAACTCCTTCACTTTGACCGATCTGATGATAATTAAATTATTATTAATCTTTGTTTGTGTTTTGGTTTTGTTGGCTGGGGGAAGATGAAAAATAATCATCTTGGTGTTTTTTCTTGTGGTGGTTTTGTGTGGATTTTAAAAATGAGATTAATTTATGGTAATTCTTTATAAGTGCTTTTTGGAGTTGATTAAGGGGTGTAATTACAAGTTTTAAATAACTTGATGAGCAATATAGATAGATGTCTTTTAATACAATTTTTAGACGTTTTAGGCCTCTAAAAACGTTTTAGGCCGTGTAACGAGTTCTCTTAATTTCTTAATATATACATGGCTATTTTGTGGTTCTCTAGTTGAGACCCATATACATAAGTAGATGTTATTTTAACTATATGCTAGTCAAGACCCTCTATCCCATTTTATCTAATAGTGATTTACAAATGTTGATGACATTAGTAATGAATACAATGAAAATGAACTTTTGTAGAAGATGCCTTTGAATATATGTAATATGTAATTTGGGATGATGTTTATGAATGGATTAATAATATTTTTCTTTGTTTATGATAAGAAGAAGAAGAAGAAAAGAACAAGGGAGGGGTGTGTGTTTGTGTTTGTTATGTAAAGTACCGGGGACAGCACCAAAACCATAGCACCCATCTCTATCCGACGACAGTGATGGTGTTGCAGTGGTACCGTACAAGCCTCTTTCTTTCTTTCTGCATAGATTCCATCCTATTTGGCTCTTTCTCAAACCTTCCTTCCTTTTTCACCTTCACTTTTAACACTAGGTCAAAACTCATAACCTACGTTTCATTTTTTTAATGTTTTATAAAAAAAGTTATTGGATTATATCACTCTCAACTATTAGGTATTTGTCGCTGCCACTCCCAACTATCACTTTGACTCCCACCACTCCCAACTTAACACTTTGTGTGTTGTGTCACCCCGCATGTGAACATTTCTTAGTGTTTGACTCAGGGCCGGCTCTTGGGCCGGCTAACCCGTGCCGTCGCACGAGGCCCAAATTTTCAAAAGGCCCGAAAGGTTTTATAAGCTTTTATATATATTTATTAAATTATATATTTAGTATGTGTATGCATTAGTTATGCAAAAAAATGTTGGTGGTAGAGTGGAAAAAACCATCTTAAGATAATGTAGAGATCTCAAGTTCAAGTCTTGGCTCCACCACTAAAGTTTTATTTTTTTAATTCATTTTCTCTTAACCACAATTTTGTGCCCAATTCTTTTTGTCGCCCGAGGCCCAAATTTTTTTATGAGTTCTCAGAGACGGCTCTGGTTTGACTTGTGTTATTGGTGATATTAAGCTAACACTTTGTGATTACTAATTGTTGCAGGTGAATCTGCTCCTAAAAGATAAAATGGGAGCCAAAAACCACTCAACCGGAGTGTCACAACACACAAAGTGTTAAGTTGAGAGTGATGGGAATCAAAGTGATAGTTGGGAGTGACAGCGGCTAATACCCAATAGTTCAGAGTGATAAAATCCAATAATCCTTATAAAAACTACATTCTACTTAATGTAATAATTTAAAGGGGAAAATTACTATACAAATAAACTTAACGTACTAAACGTATGAATTGCATGAAAAGGACAAAAGCATGCGGTGGCATTTTTGTAATTATCTGCTTGTAGGGTAATTATCAAAATTACAATACAAATGATACTGTAGAGTAATTTTGATTTTTTGTAGAGTGATTTTGTAAAATGTTCATGTAGAGTAATTTTGGTCTTAAAGGTCTTTTAAGGTAATTATCAAAATTACACTAACACCCCCCCCCCCCCCCCCCCCCCCCAAAAAAAAAAAAAAAAGAAACCTAACCCTCCCCACCCAAACTAAAAGCTAAAAACTAAACCATAAAGCTAAACCCCATAACTAAATGCTAACAAAATTACTCTACAAAAGATCAAAATTACTCTATAGGTACATTTGTAGAGTAACTTTGATAGTTACTTATAATTACAAAAATGTCACCGCCTTTTTTTGCCTTTTCCTTCAGTTCGTACGTTTTATACGTTAACTTTATTTGTATTTGATCTTTTACCATAATTTAAAAATGCTTCATTAAATTTTGTTTTATACAAACTACATTCTACTTAAGGAATTATGAACTTTGATACTTAGGCTATCTCCACGCGTGTTTTCTATACCCATCATGGCACTCACGGGCGACCTAGCCACAAACGCTTGCATGGTTGTGTTGGCGAATTTGTACATGGCCAATGCATACAAAGTGAAGGATGGCGATGGAGTGGGTGGTGGCCATGGTTAGGTATTTTGTCCTTTAATTCCCTTTTGTTCGACGACAAGGGTTTGGGACCGTAATGGCTAGTGCGATCATAGGATGGAGAAGAAAGGATGCGGCCCAATTGGTTTTAGTTTCTACCTTTTTTGCCCTTGTGTTTCTATTTTTTATTAGGGGTAAGCAGAATAGTAACCAAATTTTAAAAGTGTTCTAGTTAGGTCACTAAAGTTTCAAAAGTGTTCTAATCAGGTCACTCAACATTCATTTTTCATTAAAATTAAAGGTTTTTTCATCCATTTCATATGTAATCGTGGTGATGTGGATTTTTTTTTCTTTTTTCCGTTTTATTTGATGTTAACGTCGAGTGACGACGTGGATTGTAACTTGTTTTTTAATTTTTAATGTAATTAATGTGTTTTTATTTTTAATAAATATAATTTCATATATTAAAATAATCCGAGTCCAGCATCTTATGTTCCATTTTTTTCTTGACACATGGAAAAAAGGACATGGCTCGATTTGAATATTAAGTTATCTAATTGGGATAAAAACGATACAAGTGACCTAATTAGAACACTTTTAAAATTTGGTTACTATTCGGTAACATTTTCCCTTTTTATTATTAAGTTTTAGTTTGTTAAAATTCTTAGTAAGTTAATAAAGTGGTTATACAAAATAAATGTAGAAGATGGTGATAATATAAAAATCTAAGGATTTCTAAATGTAGAAGATGGTGATAATATAAAAACGTGAGGAATTTTGTGAATGAGATTAGTTAGAATAATGTTGTTTTTTAAAGAATGGATTGTTGTATGACAGTAAGTAAGTTTGTCCGTGTTTATAGACTTATGCACCGGAGACGCTCAGTTTTTTCTTCTATATTCATAAATATCAATATTTGATTTTATGTATTAACGTTATGTTCACTTTATTCTCTTTTTGTAGCACGTGAATCACTTTAACATCTGTGTTTTTTTTTTTCTCTAAAAGAAACTATTTGTATATTCTAAACGTTTATGATGATATATAATTAACTTATTTAATAATGCTTGAGAAATATGGCAGTTTTAGTGTTTATGTTAAAAAACCCACATATAAAGTTTTAAATATCTGAAAAGATAATACATGTTAAATTATAATTATCTATTATCTATATTAAAACAATACATTTTAGTGCCACTTGGCATTTGCTTAAACCTATAATTGCCACATGACAATCTAATACGACACAAGCTTTCCGTTTGAGCGCCAAAATTCTGCAACCCGTTTTCCTCTCTTCTATTTCCTTTCTCTTCATCATCATATATCATTTTATCAATCAACAACTAATCACATCAATCTTCCATATTTTTACAAAATCTATATTTCCATATATAATATGTCTTCTCCAATCTATCACCAGTTTTCCATTCCAAACCCTAATTTTCTACTGCTACACGTTTGATTTTTCCAACCAACTATTGTTCTTTAATCATATTCTTCCACCTAAACCCTAAATCGCATCCCTCATTGACAATCAGATTCGTGAAGCACAGATGATTAACGAATCAGAGGTTGGGGTCCCAGATTTCCAGATTGCCTTTTGGTGCTTTTCTGTTGTCCAAGTGCTGCGTTCGGTGTTTAAATAGGAAGGAAACAAGTATGTTACAATTTTGGTTTGGTTTGGAAAATAAAGGGTAATTAGAGATTAGGGTTCTAGGGTTTCAATTAACTAGCGTTAAAGGTTAGTCAAATCTCACTCTAAAAGATTTTGAAGTTTTTGTTGCTTCTGTTCCAGGTTTTGGAAAGTTGACATTGTTGTCGACTGTGTGACCGTGGTAAAGGGCAATGACGAAGAGGTAGGCTTCGATGGGTGAGGCTGTGATTTCGTAAGTTTCTTGCTAATTAACGTTACATACAGTTGGATTTGTGGTTTGTTTGATTTGAATTGATAGATATGTGTTTGTTTTTGCGGTCATCCTAATAAAAATGCAGAGCTGGAATCAAATTAATTGTTTGTTAAAATTGCAAATGCTTATGATGTATCCAATTGAACTTCTGTATTGATATATCTGCAATATTTTGCTTTTTGCTTGTAGCAGTGGCCTTTTATGGCTATTATATTGTTGCATAACTTTGGATTTCCCACAAATTCTGTTGATATGTTACATGACATTTTTCAAAGTTTGTTACAAAGAAGTCTCATTTTCTTTCTTTCTTTTTTTCCTTACAATTTTAAATGGCTATTGCTTTGATTTCAAGGTGAGCAACGGTTCCTTTGTTCGAGGTAGAAACCTTTCTGCTCATATTTATTTGATGGGTTATTGTTCTATAGTGTAAGAATTTCTTTGCTAACTAATTTATTTTTATTTCAATATGGACTCACCATAACAGTGCATTTCTATAACAGTACAGTTAGCTTAGGTAATTGGGTTGAGTCAGCACTTTGGTTTTGTCACACCGATATACGCTCTCACAAAACACTCCGAGAACCCTAGCAAAAACAAGTTTCGTCTTAGGGGATAGGTGCTAGAAGGAAGCGTCGCGCATCCTGCATCGTCCCATGAGATTGAATTATTGATTTTTGATTTGATTACGGATATATTGGTTAGGTATGAAGGACATATGCCTGATTTGTTTGGATAAGGTCATTCTATTGTGGTTAAAGGTTTTGTGAAGCCAATTACGGAGAGATTAGGAGTGAGGTGACCGAAAAGAGTATTGTCAGGTAAGGCGAGGAGTACCAAAATCGCCAAATATTTATTGGCATGATTATATGACATGGAATATGTGATAACTGCAATCCTCTTTATTGTTTTATTTAGGTACTTTCTGTCATGTCTGAGAACATGGATTAATTATGAAGGTACATGATGGCTACCAGTTCTTCGTTGTCGGGTCTATACATGTTATTGTGTTTTTAAGTAGCAGATAATCGATTGTTTGATTTACTTTAATGTGATTTTATTTATGTAATACATAATGGATGGCGGACAATGGACTCAAGCTAGCAGGAACGGTTACAACCTTCGAGACGGTGTTTTGGTACTCAACTCATATTACTTACATTTATAATTTGTAATATTTGTATAGAACCCGTAATCGCTTATTTCAACATCTGTCATCTTACTTGGTATATGGTTTGATTCGAAACTCAACAAACTTTAGATGCCTTACCTTATTTTTAGTTTAATTTTTTAAAGTTAGATTGAATCTAACTTCGTTTGATACATTACGTACCCGCGGGAAGAGAGATGGATTTCCTTACTTGAACTTTTATTTCTTTCAAATGATTATTTCAACAATTTTAAGTTATATATTTGTGTGTTAAGCCACCCGCGAAACTCGCGGGGTCTTAGGCTAGTAACTATTAATAAAAAAACAACCTAGTGGCTAGTTGGAAGGTTGACATGTTTGTTTCTTGTGTTTAGATTAGAGCATCCCAACACTACTATTGTTTTTGTTGGAGACAACGTAGAGGAGAAATCAGAAATGGAGGAAGCATAAGTGTGGTTGAACGCCCATGGGTGAAGATTGCGAGAGGCGAGTAGAGAGGGAGGGTGAAATCCATCCGTGTTCATGAAGAGAGTAGAGAAATCCATCTGCATTTTGTGGAAAGAGGTGAGAACTCTTTTCAGTTATGGCATACAACGCCAACGTGAAGAAGATAGGAGGTGTTTGGGAGCTTCCATTGGCGATGCTCTGAAACCAATTAGTGGTACCTTGGTATTGAACTTGTGGAGCTAAACACACGGATGATTTTTGTGGTTAGATCATATTACACCTTCGGTTCCCATCTTTCTAGAGTCACACGTATGCTCTATATTGTTCATTTAACAATAACACATATAGTCCCTAGAGTGGATTGAAGTTTAGTTTTGGGGTTATAGATTTTCCTTAGAAAAGATATATCCCGGTAGTCAAAATAAAATAAAAAATAAAAAAGCAGTTATATGAAATAAATTCACCAACCTCTCTCTCGACCTGCTTCATGTTCAACCGTCAGCTCTAACGACCCCAACACCACCGGTTGTTCTCCTTCCCCAAACCAAACCCTATTGGCCTCAAATGAATGCCTATCACCTCCTCTCTTTCCGATTACACCATCGCCGCTTCGGAGGCCAACTAAAACATAAGTTCAGGGCTAAAGATGCAATATGCACTAGCTAAAGAGAGCACCCGTGTAATTAACTTTTTATAATATGTTTCACTTATGAACAATATATGATGTTGTACTTATGGAACATATGTTGTCTATAGCTTTTGTTTCAACGATGGGTAAGACGGCCAAGCTACATGTGCGTGTCTTGTAACAACCCGCGTTTTGAAGTCAAAGTACAAGTCAAAGTCAAAGTCAAAGTCAAAGGAAGAAAAGATTGCTAAATGCGATCTGTCACTCCTTGCTTAATTATTGACTGTACTCCTTGACTTGTAATCGATACTCTAATTTAAGTCACTTTAGTTGTATTATGTGGAGTATATGCTAAAAATCACAGTTTAATCGTTAATCGACTTATCGCTATCGCATCGCAACTCGAATTACAGGTTATGGATATTGTTTTACGTGTGTGTGCTATTATGTGTTACTTGTGCATGTTACGATTATGTTGAGGTGATTAATCGCAAACGCAATCGCAACTCTATCACAACGCAATCTCATCGCAAACTCGAGATTTAAGGATTATATTTATGTTATTTAGTAGTTAGGTTATTTGTGTAAGTAATGGGTAATACTATCGCATCGCCTCGCAACACATTGCAACTCTCAACACGCAAAGCGAAACGTCGAAAACCAACTCGCGAAACCCATCCGATCGAACCGCCCTTCGATCCGTCACCTCTACACTGCCTCCCTCCTCTTTTGCCTATAAATAGCACCTGTCACATCATGAACAGTGATGTGACAGCTCCTCCTCCGACCAGCACGCACTTGGGCTATTTTCTCTCGATTCCTCGCGATTCTTGTAAATTTCTACCTCAAATGTTGTACTTCTATGATCTACACACACTTCTTCATCACTTTTGTCACACCCCGAAAATATCAGAGCTGGCGTGACTGGACTGGTATCGTCATTGCACAGCAGAAGCAAATAAGCTAAGACTTCTAGAAAACGAACGCCCACTAAGTACTCGAATCTCCAATGGTTCTCCTATTCCAACCGTACCATAAATTGAGAAAGTAATCTGAGAAAGAAACATGCGAAAAAGTCAACATAAAGTTGAGCGAGTTCATAGTTTGTTTTGAAAAGATTTAAAATAAATCTTTTTGAGAACCGGTTTAAAGTTGTTGAGAAAATATATTAAAATCATGTCTCCGCATGTTGTATGAAAACTGTGAGCTCCAAATAAACTTGTAATCATTGTAAGTATGTATGCGCGAATAAACCTTTGAAATCATTGAAAGTATGTATGTATGTATGTAAATCCCGGTATGAAAGCAACAAGGAAAAACAGATCACCAATGGTTTGCAAGGCCATTGATATGTGTGAAGTGATGCAGGAAAGCTCAAACCTAGCAGATTTTGCACTGGGCTTCCGGCTATAAGACATAGTCTACCCATGGGCCAACCCTGGTCCAACATGGGCGGGGATCGCTACACCCAAATAGATATATCACTCATATCCCTCGGTCCTTCAACGAGGATTGATGGCCTTAAGCGTTATACCCACCACTCACATGATCTAGGTGTACCCTTCCTTAGCTAACCATACCAAATTGGTAATGTTTGTAAACTGTTGTAACATGTACTTCACCCCCGAAGTTATAAAACTGAAAACAGTTAAAGAAAAAGGGGGACACGAAACTCACTGGGTTGTCTCGTTTTACGTACGCAGACCAACCCAACCCCAATATTATAACTAGACGATCCCATCCCTAGTCATGAAAATCGTTCATATTTCGATAATACGCATTTGTTTTGTAAAACCGGTATATTTAGTATAATTCATTCGTAAACCATTTGAGTTCAATGAAAATCACAAATCATTTGTGTTAGTTAAAACGTGTTGTAACATGGTTTAGAACTATATAGTTTTTGTTCCTTAAAAACCTCGTATGTTCTCGTAAAACGTGCTTGTCTAAAAATATGCAATCTTTGTTCATCGAAAACTTTGTAAGTTTCTGCAAAACGTGCATGTCTTTCCACCCCGAAAACATTTATAAAAATGTAAAACCGTAAAAAGGTGGGGTTATGAACTCACCTGAATTGCCTTGTGCAAAGCTAGCTAATTAGGACTTCGTGATGTCGTTCCCGAGATGAGACTCGCTAGCGTGCATTCTACAATACTCCTAACACGGAATATCTTATAAGTTTCTAAATAAACATGGTAACTAAACTACGTGTCATCGAGCTCTACCGACTCGTTAACCGAACGATTCAACGGTAAGTTGTTAAGTTAATGGAAACGATTAGGTCATATTTGATAAGTATCGTTTATAGTCGATAATAACTAATAAGTCTTGAAAAGACTTGATTCTCGAGACATTTAAAAATAAATAAATATTTATATCAAAATATATAAATATATCGTTAAGATCGCTTGTCGTCCCGAGAAGTCGCAGTGTATGTAACGAGCATTAATATGGAAATAATATTTTGCTACTCGTACATTGATATATAGAATGCCGCTTAGGCGTTTGAAATAAATATAAAAGTTATATTTATTTTATAAAAGAATCGTCGAGTTGTTGGACTTTTGAAATGAATAGATAAACTATATCTATCTTATAAAAGAACTCGTGTCGTAAGATATTTAAAATAAATATATAAGCTATATTTATTTTTATAAAACGAATTCGTGTCGTTTAATATTTCAAATAAATATATAAACTATATTTATTTTTGTAAAACAATCGTCGTGTCGTTTGATCATTGAAATAAATATATCCAATATGTTTATTCTTATGAAAAGAAGTTGTATTATCATTCGACATTTGAAACAATATAAATCATTACATTGATTTTATAAAAGTTTTGTCGAATTTTCAAGGTTTAAAATAATATAATAACTATATATATATTTTGTTTACAAAAGATTTGTCGAATTTTAAACTTTAAAGTAACCTTATTTGATGTTGTAAGTAATTCCGAATCGTCACCTTCGCAAGTTGTAAAGTGTCGTTGGAAGTAGTAACGTACTTGTACATTGTTTTTCTAAGAGTTTTAATTGAATCCGATAGTTTATTGGATAATAAAACACGTTTTGTTTTACGGTTTTTCTCGAAAAACGGGCAGAGTTTCCTCTGTTTTTGGACGCCCCCGACAACACAAGTTGTCGTTATTTTTCAAAATTCAATCAATTTTCCAAACAATATAAACATTATATATATAAGATTTTTGTCGAATAAGTTGAGATATAACTATACTTGTAATGGATCGGTTCGAGCTCGTTCACGTTAATAATATAAATTATTAAAACGACATAAATAATCGCGCCACTAAAATTATTTACCAAATCCTCCGCGTCGAGTTGTCGAAACATGGACTGAGTTGACTCGGTGAGTTGACCGAGTTTGACCGAGTTGACCGAACCGCTTGATAATCCGACCCGAACCAAACCGTTTGACCCGGTGTTGACCGTTGACCAGCTGATCTGTTGTTGACCCGAGTTGACTCAACTAATCCCGAACCCCACTTGAAAAACCCGAGCAAAAACTCCCGTGCTAGATTCTGAACCAGGCCATGGTAGAATGAGAAAGGAATAACAGGACCACCACCAAAGCCGCCATCGGCCGTAGCACCGCTGGCCGCGACTGTTTTTGTCGACACCATGGCCGTCGACTACGCACCACCGCCACCGTCATCATCGCAAACATCAGCGGCAATATCGTCATCGTCGGAACCAGAGTGAGATACGGCTGTCGGAGTTTGAATTCATCATCATCATCGTCATTACAACAACATCACCATCATTATCATCAACAGCAACATAACATCTTCATCATCGCATCATCATCTTTATCGTGAAACTCGACGGACCGAGACAAGGACCACCGGTTCGAGACGAGGACCACCGGTTCGAGACGCGACCGCCGCTCACCACCCCCACCGGTTCTCTCTCTCTCCTCTCCGTTTGTAGCCGACGCACCACCACCGGACGGTGGTGGTGGTGCTCCGATTTGTCAATCGAAAAGGGTGGGGGTGTATCAGAGGTGTAGTAGAAGTGGGTGAAGAAGGGTGTTCTCGTGAGGTGTGTAACCGGAGATCGACCGGAGCCGGTAGTTCCAGTCGCCGGAACTGACACAGAGGGGAGGAGTGGAGATGGTGTGAAGTTGGGAGAGAAGATGGGGGATCGGGTATATGGCTGGTAACACAAATGGGAAAGTTGTAGAGTTAGGTTGATTATATAATAGATTTTTCTCTAATGGGCTTGGGCTTGGGTCCAAGGCCCACAAGTCCAATCCCGTGTTTTAAGGGCCCGTCTACACATACGAACCCGTTTTCACACCCGTTTTTCTTAAAATTATCGCAAATTATTCTTTTTTAAAATTAGAGGACCTAAAATAGCGTTGGTAGTCGTGGTTGACGCGTTCGTTCGCCACTTCGGTAAAAATCATGAAATTTGCGTCGTTGCCGTTGCAAACCGTTTTTCGATCCGGTTTCGACTACGGATACTAAAAATTTCATTACGAATCTAAAATATATCGTAAAATTTAAGTTTTGAAGGTAACACGCATGTCCGACGTTTCCGTTTCGTTAGCGGTGCGTTTCCTGCAGCCGCGTTTCTCGTTCTTGTTTGCGTTTTGCGATGTACGGAAGCGAAATAAATTCACAACATTAAATTCATAAATATAAAATATTCATAGAAAATCTGTATTTGTCGGCGTGGTCAGTATTTCGTACGGTGTCAATACGTAGTCGCTTAACGTTTAGCCGGTTTTTCCGTAAACCACCGTTCACGCCCTGTAAAGCCGGTTAGCCGTTTCTAAGCACTCCAAAGGCCTCATTAAGTTAATATGTGTCTTAAGAACTATTTATTATTGTCTTAATGTTTGTTAATCGCGTAATTAGGAGCCATAAATCACCGGTTGTCACAACTTTCACCATCAAATTTTAACTTTTCACCATGAAATCGGCTGATTTGGGCTGTTCTAGGATGATGTCATCATGCGTTCTCAAGAACTTCAAAGTGTGACCTCATTCCACCAAGAACAACTCAGATCCAAAGGATTTCTACAATATTTAAACACTAATTTCACCTAAATCTAAACATTTTCAAACCGATTTAAGTCTCTTTCAATTCTTTTACACTCATGTACCCAAAACCGATAGAATCCGAGCTCGTTCAGACCTTCTACTCATTCTCTGGTCAAGTGCCGGTCCAAGAACGGATACCTATCAAAGAGACAACCGATTCACGAGTTGAACATGAATAACCGTCAAGAATAACTAACTGATCGGGCGGGGTGATTCCCATCCGATCGGATGACTTGGACTTGATAGGGTTCCGTTGTTTGACACGTTGTCATACCTTAACGAATCTTTACACGTTTCAAAACGAGCAGGTTACTGAACGGACCGCCGTCCGATCGGATTGCCATCTGATCGAACGACAATTCGGTCGGATGACTTGTGACATTCAACACTTGTGATATTTTCCAACATTTAAACTTTTTCACAAAATTTCAAAGGAGTTAGTTCAAACGAATTGCCATCCGATCGGACGGCCATCCGTCCGGATGACCATCCGGCCGGATGACCTGATTGGTAGAAACACTTCTTGATTTATAAAATGCTACAACGAAAACTTCAAAGTCACATCATACACAAAGACATCCATCCCAAACGAATAACAAACCGACCGAATGGCCATCCGATCGGATGACCATCCGTCCGGATTGACATCCGTTCGGATGACCCTCCGTCACTCTATCCACTCGCATTGCTTTACGCACTGTTCGTCGCTTACGCTATCGTTCTGTAATCAGGCTAACTTTCCAGCGCTCCTTTCAATCCAAGAGAGTGTTTATTTACTAAACACAATCTGTGAGTATACTCGATCCCTTTTTAAGCACTTTTGGGTGTTACATACGTTACTTATATCAAATAATATCGATCACACAACACAAACGCACTTTTAATATGCTAACCGTTCTGCATGTTATACGTGTTACTTGATGGATGCTAGTATGTTATGTTTACACAGTGATTGTTGCCTGACATCTTAGCAACGATAGTACTATAGTTTGGACTCAGCACCTGTCATGGACGGGGGTTGTTAAGGGCCTTTCTTCACATGTCACAGTGGTGATATGTGTTGCGCATTCTACAACTCGCAGTCACGTCTATGCATATTTCATTGTCGATAACCTACTTGATTCGCATTATACATGTTACATACTCGATTATGCGTAAACCGCTTTCGCTATCTATTATACTATTAAACTTGTATGCTCACCTTTACACTATGTGTATTGACCTCTATTTTAACGTATGTGACAGGTGTTTGAGATGCTAGGATGCTTGCTATGTGGAACCAAGTTAGGAAGAGTCTAGAAACAAAAACAATTAATATTTTGAGTTGTCGAAACTATGATTTGTCTTTGAGATATCTATGTCTGTAATAACTGCTTTATTTGATAAGTTATGGTATGGGACATAATGTTAATTATCCGGTAATTTAGTTGTTATGGATTTCTCTTGGACAATCTGTTTCGCTCAGTGCCGCGCCCCGATGATTCCGCTATCGGTTGGGGTGTGACAGATTGGTATCAGAGCCATAACTATAGGGAATTAGGCAAGACTCGACCTAGTCCGGGTCAGTGTCTTAGAAATGACCTAGTCTATAGTCTAAGTATCAACACACCGACTTGTGCATACCCGATAGGGTTTTTTTATACAAGCTTACTTGATATTCTCGCTCGAATTCGCTGAACACTACACTCTTGCGCGAACATCGCATACTACCGTTCCGCGTAAGATCAGCCTTTCCTAAGGCTGGCAACACACACAAACGGATTATCTGGTTGAGACTAGGTGTGAAAACCGCAAACTCTTGATCAAATCGCTCGTTTGACACACATTTTCATTATAAACACGAGAATTTGCGTTGAATCAGGAATGAAATCCATACTTCGACGCAAATCTCCCCATCTTTTGATTCTATCACACAATCAGGAGTGGAGTTGTTAAGTTAGGGGTGAAACCCGCATCTTAAAGACTTATTCCGCTCTAAATTTTGATTTTACAAAACTCTCACCAAAGTCTCGATGGATTCCATTGACTCAAGCTGTGTGAATAACCAAAAGGATGCGTGTCATTCACCGTATGCCGGTGATAGAGCACAGTCTATTACGCCAAAGCATATGCTCGAAGTCCTTGAGAATAGTCGAGTCACTTTGGGTAGCCGACGTCTATCAGCCAAGACAATCTATTTTCAATTTCAAGCCCGATTTTATGTGTTTCGATTCTGACCCTCGTTTGCCTTCCCAGTGAACTTTCACAATGGGAATGCGCAAGCGTCGGAGTTGCTTGGTTTGGCGGTCCATGATTTCGACAGGCTTCTCCACAAAGTGTAGTGTTTTGTTTACTTGGAGATCTTCTAGAGGTACAAACATATCATTTTCAGCCAGGCAGTTTCTGAGGTTGGACACGTGAAAAGTCGGGTGGACGTTACTAAGTTCCTCCGGTAGTTCGAGTCTGTAGGCCACTTTTCCGATTCTTTCCAGAACCTTAAAGGGTCCAACATATCGAGGAGCGAGCTTTTCTTTCTTGCCGAATCTGACCACATCCTTCCAAGGTGTTACCTTTAGGAGTACATGGTCACCAACGTCAAATTCAAGGGGCTTGCGTCGTCTATCGACGTAACTTTTCTGACGACTCCGAGCTTTCAGTAGATTGTCTCGAATTTGGAGGATTTTGTCAGTCGTTTCTTGCAATAGCTCAGGACTGGTTAATTGCGAGTGCCCGATCTCGTGCCATACAATAGGAGATCGACATCTTCTCCCATACAATGCCTCAAATGGTGCCATTTGAATGCTGGAATGATAACTGTTATTGTATGAAAATTCGACTAAAGGCAAGTATGCGTCCCAATTACCACCGAAATCTATGACACACGAACGGAGCATGTCTTCCAGGGTACGAATCGTTCTCTCAGTCTGACCGTCGGTTTGGGGATGAAAAGCGGTACTTAGATTAAGCGTAGTACCGAGAGCCGTTTGAAACATTTCCCATAGACGCGAGGTAAACCGAGCATCACGATCAGAGATGATGTCGCGAGGCGTCCCATGGCAACAAATGATCTCATCGGTGTAGATTCGGGCTAATCTTTCTACCTTGTAGTCTTCTCGTATTGGAAGAAAATGAGCAGTTTTGGTCAAACGGTCAACGACAACCCAGATACTGTCGTGACTTGATGGCGTACGCGAAAGTTTCGTTATGAAGTCCATAGCTATACTTTCCCACTTCCATATAGGGATCGGGGGTTGTTCAAGTAAGCCAGAGGGTCTTTGGTGCTCGGCCTTGACTTTCAAGCAAGTCAGGCACTTCCCAACATAGAGGGCGATATCTCTCTTCATGCCCAGCCACCAGTACTTGTAGCGAAGGTCCTGGTACATTTTATCGGCACCGGGATGAATGGAATACCGGGATTTGTGGGCTTCGTCCATCAAAATCTGTCGCAAGTTCGTCCGTTTAGGGATCCAAATTTGGTCCAGATAATGGAATATCCCATTCGACTTATTCATAAGATAGGCTCCATTATGGTAGATCCTTTCCTTCTTCAAGGTGCGTTCGGTAAAACACGCGTGCTGAGCTTCGCAGATGAGGGTTTCGTGGTGATGCTGGGCTGGAACATTACGAGCGCTATGCAAATAGCTTCGTCGGCTTAGAGCGTCGGCAACGACATTTGCTTTGCCTAGATGATAACGGATCTCACAGTCGTAATCGTTGAGAAGTTCTACCCATCGGCGTTGACGCATATTAAGTTCTTTCTGGTTAAAGATGTGTTGTAGGCTCCTATGATCGGTGAAGATCGTACACTTAGTACCGTAAAGGTAGTGTCGCCAAATCTTTAACGCAAAAACAACTGCGCCTAGCTCGAGGTCGTGGGTTGTATAGTTCTTCTCGTAGATCTTGATCTGTCGAGATGCGTAAGCGATAACCTTGTCCCGTTGCATGAGAACACAACCAAGACCAAGGTTTGAGGCATCACAATAGACAATGAAGTCATCGTTTTCGTCGAGTAAAGTGAGGACAGGAGCATTGCAAGGCATATGCTTGAGAGTTTGGAAGGCAGACTCTTGTTCAGTTCCCCAAACAAAAGGCTTGTATTTATGCATGAGAGAGATTAACGGCACAACGATTTTAGAGAATCCTTCGATAAATTGTCGATAATAGCCTGCTAGTCCGAGAAAAGAGCGGACTTCAGATGGGTTCTTCGGTGTAATCCAACTCTTAACGGCTTCCATCTTCGCGGGATCGACGTGAATACCTTGACTATTGACAATATGACCGAGGAATTGAACCTCCTCTAGCCAAAATTCACACTTGGAGAACTTGGCATAGAGTCAATTCCCCTGGAGTAGCTCAAGAACCAAACGTTGATGTTGCGCGTGTTCGGATTTCGACTTTGGAATAAATCAGGACATTATCGATGAACACGATGACGAAGCGGTCGAGATAAGGTTTACACACGCGATTCATCAGATCCATAAAAACCGCGGGTGCGTTAGTTAAACCAAAAGGCATAACAACGAATTTGTAATGGCCGTATCGCGTTCGGAAAGCGGTTTTGGGTATATCCTCCTCTTGGATGCGTAGTTGGTGATAGCCTGAGCGTAGATCGATCTTCGAGAAACACGTAGCACCTTGTAGCTGGTCAAACAAATCATCGATGCGATTCAGGGGATAGCGATTCTTGATAGTCAACTTATTCAATTCCCGGTAGTCGATGCACATCCTAAACGACCCATCCTTCTTTTTGACGAAAAGGACTGGCGCGCCCCATGGAAAGGTGCTCGGGCGAATGAAGCCCTTATCAAGTAGTTCCTGGAGCTGACTTGAGAGTTCGCACATTTCGGACTGAGCGAGTCGATAAGGAGCTCTGGCAATAGGGTTGGCTCCAGGAATGAGGTCGATACGAAAGTCGATTTCACGACTTGGCGGCAGGCTAGGAAGATCATCAGGAAACACATTAGGAAATTCACGAACCACAGGAATGTCTTTCACTCCTGTCTTTCCTTTCTTTTCCTTATCCGCTACTACAATGTTAGCCAAGAAAGCCATGTATTCCTTGCGGAGATACTTGCTAGCTTGGACACATGACATGAGCTTAAGACCTTTCGAGGAAGTTTCACCATAAACACATAGTTGGTCACCATTCACGAGCGAGAGTCGAATCATCTTATTTAAGCACACAACTTCAGCATGGTTTTCACGAAGAAAGTCCATACCTACTATGATGTCAAAACTTTCGACCTGCATCGGAATAAGGTCGATCGGAAAGATGTGATTGTTGAGTCCAAGAGTACAATCACGAAGAACGGAATTGACAGCGACGGTTCTTCCGGTGGCAACTTCGACATCGAGCGTCGAGAGGAGATGAGAGCGCTTACGATTAAGGAGCTTCTCGAATTCAAACGACACAAAACAGTTATCGGCTCCAGTATCAAATAAACATGAAACATAAACACCATTCATGAGAAAAGTACCATTAACCACATTGTTGTCAGCCTGGGCTTGGCGCGCATTGATGTTGAAAGTTCTGGCGCGGGCGGTTTGTTGCTGTTGCTGCTGAGGCTGTTGCTGCTGCTGTTGCTGAGGCTGCTGCTGCTGGGGCTCTTGTTTCACAACCCTGTTCGGGCACATGTTCGCGAAATGGTTGGGATCACCACACGCGAAGCAGACTCTGGCGTTGATCGCGGGTGCCTGAGCTGCTTGTTGGCCTTGAGGAGCTGGGAGTAGAGCTTGATGAGCAGTAGCTTGGGCTGGTGCTTGTTGAGGACCTGTACGGCAGTTGGCGGTGAAGTGGCCATACATGTTGCAGTGCACACAAAATTTGCAGGCAATACCCACCGGATGATGATAAGTACATGTCGGGCAAGCAGGGTGCGGACCAGTGTAAGCACGCTTTGCAGGCGGTGCATAGGTAACTGGTACTGGAGCTGATCAGTGCTGAGATTGCTGTGGAGCCGGTACGGATTGAAGCGGAGCAGCAGTAGTAGTGACAGCACAGTTCTTGTTGCTGGAGTTGCTGTTGTTGTTTTTCCTCTTGCGACGAGAGGACTTTGATGATTGAGAAGCGACGACGGTTTCAGCAGTTGGTGTGGCTGATGTGTGTAAAATGCAACATATAAATTACATCAAATGAGGCATAAAACTAACCCTTTTTAAGTACTAATATTGGAAAAAGAGTGTTTTTGTCTTCCTTTTGTATTTTCAGGATTAAATGAGCTCAAAAACACAAAAGAAGCAAAAAGACAGCAGAATCCAACATAAATACAAGAAAAGGAACATATGTGGACTGCCCGACCCCTCAACGGCATCTTCCCAAGCAAAATAGAGAAGGCAGAAGACTGAACACGCCCCGTGCTCAACCAGCACGGGGCCGTGCCCAAGAAGCAGCAGAAAAGACAAACCTATTGAAGCTTCTATTGCCCACCACGGGGCCGTGCCCAGTGAACACGGGGGCGTGGCGAAAGTACTGCAGGCGCATTAATTGTAATTGCGAATTACAATTAATGAAGAGAGAGAGTGTCAGACAGGCACGGGGCCGTGTCCAGCGGACACGGGGGCGTGCCCAGCCTCCTGTTCAGCCTATAAATAGGAGTGCTTGGTTTCATTTCAACTCATCCCTTGGCACACCACCTCTCTCACACTTCACCCACCACCCACCACCACCATAACACCATCATCCACCACCATCATCCATTGTCCATCGTAGAGTGTGTGAGTCATCTCGGGATCCAAGATTGATCGTAAGAGTTCTTGACAATCAAGGCCATGTTTTCCTAAGTCTCTTACATCACTTGGTGAAGACAAAGTGTCTAGTATAATACTTTTTATTTCTAATCTTTTGCACTTTTTTTTGGTTTTGTATTAATGACTTTAATAACTAGTTACTTATGTTGAAGGTGATCTTTCCTTATCGTTTGTCCGTGGTGTCTTGGCATTATTTTACTGTCTATATAAAATAAAGGATTTTCACCATTCATATCTCCACGGTCTATATGGAGGTATGTTGGCTACCTGGTCGGGGGTTAAGGGAACGGTTTGGTAAAGGCCTTGCCATTGTTCAGCGTTTAGAGGTCCTGCAATGGACCTGGGTCAAATTTAGTAGGACCTCCTTCAATGCTTCACGGTATTGGATGGCGGGGGTCCAAACTCTTTGATCCCCTCATAAGTTAACTACTATTAATACTATAACCCGGCTATTTAGGACTGTATCCCTGCTGACTCAGACTACTTAGCCGAGGGTAACGTCACCGCCAAAAGCGCGGCCTACCATAATATTGCATTAATAACTTAATTCATTATTTTCCAATAATCCACCCCTTTTAGGATTGTATCCCTGCTGACTCAAACTACTGGGGTGAGGGTAACGTCACCTCCAAAAGCGGGGCCTACCATAATGTTGCATTAATAACTTAATTCATTATCTTCCAATAATCCACCCCTTTTAGGATTGTATCCCTGCTGACTCAAACTACTGGGGTGAGGGTAACGTCACCTTCAAAAGAGGGGCCTACTACAATAACTAAGATAATCTCTTAATTATGTGCAAAAGTGCGGAAATAATCAAAGGTTATACTAGATACGAGTCGGAACCAAGTGATTCATCTGGTCTATCTGTTTTTTTTTTTTTTTTTTTTTTCTGCATTTTAGTTAGTTTTTATTTTTCATAGTTTAAAACATTTTTCTAACCTTTTTATTTTGATTAGACGTTGAGGATAAACCGGTACTAAAAGCTCTTGTGTCCTTGGACGACCTCGGTATCTTACCAACGCTATACTACGCTCACGATGGGTGCACTTGCCCATATGTGTGTTTAGTGTTAGTAAAATATCGTGTTTTATAAATTTAAAACTTGGCTAAAATAAGTGTTAAAGGGGCTTAAAATATACACCTAATATATATAACACTTCACACGCATCAAGTTTTTGGCGCCGCTGCCGGGGACACAAGGATTTTAGGAAAGCTTAAAATCGACGGCCTAATCAGTTTTTCAAAACCTTTTCAAAACGGGCCCACATTTTTCTGCATTTTAGTTTAGTTTTGCATTTACAGTAGGTTGAACACGGGCCGTGCTCGCTGAACACGGGGCCGTGCTGCAGATTTTTCATAAACACCCAGTAACAGTAGCTTGAACACGGGCCGTGCTCACTAAACACGCCCCGTGCTCAACGAAATCAGTAAATTTAATTAAAACGCCCAGATACAGATCCTGAACACGGGGCCGTGCTCACTGAACACGGGGCCGTGTCCAGCCTCTGTTTCCGTTTTTATTTTTGTTTTCTGATCTCGAGACTCAGTTGTGGTCTGCTGAGTGATTCTTATGGATCAATACTTAGGAGGTTACAACTACACCTATGAGGAGGATGATTATAGGGGTAATTATTGCACTAATTGTCGTAACGCACGATCGGTTCAAAATAATCGCTCATATCAACCATCCAATTCATACACCTACTATGAGGAGCCCAGGTACGAGCCATCAACTTCATACACATCCTATGAAGACCAAAGGTATGAACCTCCTCCCTCATACTCATATTTTGATGAACCAAGGTATGAGCCTTCATACTCATACTTTGAGGAACCAAGATATGAGCCACCACCTTCATATGCTTATTATGAGGAACCATGGCGTGAACAACCCACCTCATATGAGTATTATGAAGAACAAAATTACGAACCTTATCCATCATATGCTTACAATGAAGAACAATGGTGTGAACCATCTACTTCATATGGGTATTATGAGGAACAAAGGGTCGAACAACCGGATTCAAGCTTAGAAAATACCGATTCTTTTTCTATAACCGAAGTAACCGAGAGGATATTAGAACACATTAGAGTTATTGATCGCTGTATAAAAGAAGCTCGCGCAAGGGAAGAGGAGTCCCGCGCAAGAGAAGAATTAAAAAATGAAGAGATAACTGAAAATGTGAAAATGGAAGAACAAATAAGTGAAAAACCAACACATGAGTTAAACAACGAAATAGGTGAGTCCGACAACGTTAAAATACAAGAAGAGTCTAATTTTGAAGAAATTAATCTCTTGTCACCTTCTTTTGAAAATCATTGTTTAGTACCCACTCATGCTAAGTTTTTAAAAGAGTTAAACACTAACACTAAAATTGACGAAACGGTAAGTGTTAAGTTAACTAATGATCAAACTTCACTAATAAAAGAAGACCCATTTGAAATTAACATTACACCGGTTCCATGTTTCTTTCAAAATTCGTTTATTAGTAATGTCACAATCGATAAAGATCTTTGTGTTAACCTAATGCCTAACTACATTTTCGAAAAATTAAGTATTAGTGATTTTTCTCCACTTCAAATACCCATTTTTCTATCCAATCGGAAAGTAATAAAATCAATCGGTGTAGTTGAGGATGTATTGGTTCAAACAAATCAAATGGTAATCCCGACCGACTTTGTCATCCTCGATGATGCTCCTCTAGTGTTGGGACGACCATTTGTAAAAACTCACGAAGCTTTGAAAAACCGGAAGTTCAACAATCTATCTCTTCAATTAGGGGCATTTAAAAGAAGTGTCGATCTCGAACGGTCAATGAAATATCCATTCGGCAATAACGACCCCCTAATTGAAGATGAGCCAGAACCACCTGATAAGGTGGGTCAAGCCAAGGACCCTTATAAACGTGGCGCACCACGGAGGCATTCCGCGGAACTATCCTTAGTTTAATTTAGATTAATTTTTATGTTTTCTAGTTAGTTTTAATTTTCAGGAATAAAACACACTCATGGTGGTAAGGGATGAAAAGGGGAACGAGAAAAATGACCTCATGCACAAGAACAAGGCAACCCGGCAATTCTCTCCATTACAGAAGGTTCAACACGGGCCGTGCCCAACCAACACGGCCCCGTGCTGAACCCCCTGCAGAAAAATGCCCAGTTCAGGTAACTGGACACGGGCCGTGTTCACCAGACACACCCCCGTGTCCAGGCTTCTGTTTCTTTTCTTTAATTTCTGTTACTGGCATCTGAACACGGGGCCGTGTCCGGTCCCCACGGGGCCGTGTCCAGACTACCAGTAACATAAATCTTTGCTTTTAACACCATTTTACACATCTAATCAACCTAAAAATTTATTTTTGGGACACATTGAGGACAATGTGTAATTTAAGTGTGGGGGGGATGCTAAAACCTTGAAATTTTGCAAGTCCTAAATACAAGCCTTACACAAAACTCTATTGGAACCGCTAATCACCCCAAATTTTTTCAAAAATTTCATTTTTTTTACTTGTCTAGGTTTAACTCGGGAAATTCAAGTTTTCAAAAAGGTTATATTTTTACGAATTTACAACCGATAGCGTAGTGATAAAAAGAACCAACATAAGAAAATTATGAAACGGCATGACAAGCTTAGTTAAAATTTGATTATATATACTTGATCACATAAAAACCCATTCCCACAAAAGTGAGTTTTGAGCCTTTATTGAGCATACAATCACATATCATTAAACTAAATGCTCATTTTTCGTTTCTTGTTTGAATAGCCGCTTGGTTCTTACGACTCTAGAACTTGCCATGACGATACATTCCCGGTCCTTATCAACTTAAACCCGAGTAAGTAAATGATGGAGGCATTAGGACTAACCCTTTTTATTTCTACACCATTATTTTTCCTTTTCTTTTACCACCTACCCAAAAAAAAATCCCCCTAGTTAGCCCCTTTGAGCCTAAACCTTTTCATTTCATAACCCAAACCAAAAACCCTTTAACCCACCAAAACCTTTTCTATTTTTAACCCTTTGTTTTAGTAACAAGTTTGGTTTTGCGTATGTTCGTTCGAAAAAAAAAATGTGTTGTTGATGAAGCAAATAAAATAAACAAACAAGTTCATCAAAAAAATAACTTTGTTTGAATAATAGCTTCATCAAAATAAAAGTTACAAAAATAGAAAGTCCTACGAAAACCGACACTTGTTACGCTTTTTCACCCTTTTTCTACTAACCACTAACCACTAACCCAACCACCTACCTTTAACCCAAGCCTAACCCTTCACCCACAAAGTCCTCTTGATATTTACAAAGGTATAAAAGTTAAAAAGGAAGAGGATTAATTGCTTGGCAAGCTTATGGTAGGAATAAGTTCCACGCCGCTCTCGAGTGATTCACTAAAAATACACCTTCGGCCGAGTGTGAGTGATTTCTCCCGTGAGGTATGTGAACTTGTATATAAATTGAATTTTAAAAAAGGCATGTTATGCCCAAATAAGTAATTTCTCCTATGAAACGTTCTAAATAAATCATTACGAATAGGATTGTAAATAGATAAAAATAAAACCCAAAAAGATCTTAGACTCCCAACACTCTATGACAAGCCAAAACCTTCTCTTCTACCCATTCCATTTGGGAGTGTAAGCCACATATTAAAGAGTTTTGCTTGAGGACAAGCAAAAGTTCAAGTGTGGGGGTATTTGATGTGTGTAAAATGCAACATATAAATTACATCAAATGAGGCATAAAACTAACCCTTTTTAAGTACTAATATTGGAAAAAGAGTGTTTTTGTCTTCCTTTTGTATTTTCATGATTAAATGAGCTCAAAAACACAAAAGAAGCAAAAAGACAGCTGAATCCAACATAAATACAAGAAAAGGAACATATGTGGACTGCCCGACCCCTCAACGGCATCTTCCCAAGCAAAATAGAGAAGGCAGAAGACTGAACACGCCCCGTGCTCAACCAGCACGGGGCCGTGCCCAAGAAGCAGCAGAAAAGACAAACCTATAGAAGCTTCTATTGCCCACCACGGGGCCGTGCCCAGTGAACACGGGGGCGTGGCGAAAGTACTGCAGGCACATTAATTGTAATAGCGAATTACAATTAATGAAGAGAGAGAGTGTCAGACAGGCACGGGGCCGTGTCCAGCGGACATGGGGGCGTGCCCAGCCTCCTGTTCAGCCTATAAATAGGAGTGCTTGGTTTCATTTCAACTCATCCCTTGGCACACCACCTCTCTCACACTTCACCCACCACCCACCACCACCATAACACCATCATCCACCACCATCATCCATTGTCCATCGTAGAGTGTGTGAGTCGTCTCGGGATCCAAGATTGATCGTAAGAGTTCTTGACAATCAAGGCCATGTTTGCCTAAGTCTCTTACATCACTTGGTGAAGACAAAGTGTCTAGTATAATACTTTTTATTTCTAATCTTTTGCACTTTTTATTTGGTTTTGTATTAATGACTTTAATAACTAGTTACTTATGTTGAAGGTGATCTTTCCTTATCGTTTGTCCGTGGTGTCTTGGCATTATTTTACTGTCTATATAAAATAAAGGATTTTCACCATTCATATCTCCACGGTCTATATGGAGGTATGTTGGCTACCTGGTCGGGGGTTAAGGGAACGGTTTGGTAAAGGTCTTGCCATTGTTCAGCGTTTAGAGGTCCTGCAATGGACCTGGGTCAAATTTAGTAGGACCTCCTTCAATGCTTCACGGTATTGGATGGCGGGGGTCCAAACTCTTTGATCCCCTCATAAGTTAACTACTATTAATACTATAACCCGGCTATTTAGGACTGTATCCCTGCTGACTCAGACTACTTAGCCGAGGGTAACGTCACCGCCAAAAGCGGGGCCTACCATAATATTGCATTAATAACTTAATTCATTATCTTCCAATAATCCACCCCTTTTAGGATTGTATCCCTGTTGACTCAAACTACTGGGGTGAGGGTAACGTCACCTTCAAAAGAGGGGCCTACTACAATAACTAAGATAATCTCTTAATTATGTGCAAAAGTGCGGAAATAATCAAAGGTTATACTAGATACGAGTCGGAACCAAGTGATTCATCTTGTCTATCTGTTTTTCTTTTTTTTTTTTTTTTTTTCAGCATTTTAGTTAGTTTTTATTTTTCATAGTTTAAAACATTTTTCTAACCTTTTTATTTTGATTAGACGTTGAGGATAAACCGGTACTAAAAGCTCTTGTGTCCTTGGACGACCTCGGTATCTTACCAACGCTATACTACGCTCACGATGGGTGCACTTGCCCATATGTGTGTTTAGTGTTAGTAAAATATCGTGTTTTATAAATTTAAAACTTGGCTAAAATAAGTGTTAAAGGGGCTTAAAATATACACCTAATATATATAACACTTCACACGTATCAGTGGCGGTGGCTTGGTGCAGGTTCTTGGTAGTTTTATCCCAAAATCCAGCTTTGACTCGCTTGTCATTGATTTCAGCGGCAAGCAGGTAGGTCTCTTCGATTGTTGCTGGCTTTGAAGCATGCATAAAATCTGCAACACAATCCGTCAGAGCTCGGATGTACTTCTTGATTGTCGTATCAGCAATCTTGACTTGATCAGGACAGATAATACTGAGCTGCTTGAAGCGAGCAGTTAAAGCAGCGTTGCCACCATCCTTCTGCTTTAGATGCCAGAATTCGTCCTCCAACTTTTGGCGCTCCTGGGGAGGGCAGAACTCTTCTAGCATAACGTTCTTCAACTCATCCCACGACAGACCATAAGCTGCATCGTTTCCGCGTTTATTTCTCTCGGCCGTCCACCAGTCTAATGCGCGGGACTGGAAGACGCCGGTAGCATTCAGAGTGCGGAGATTATCAGGACATCCACTCTGACGCAGGGTGACCTCGATTGAATCGAACCATTGAAACAAAGCCGAAGGGCCATCTTCGCCAGTGAATTCTTTTGGTCCGCAAGCTTTGAACTGTTTGAAGCTAAAAGCAACTTTGGGAGTAGCCTTAGGATCTTCAGTCCTGGACTCTTCAGATGATTTGCTCACATTCTCATATAGTTCACTCACGATCTGAGGAACCACCTTTGCTACTTGCTTAGCGACGAGAGCAGCAAGGTGTTTGTCTCTCTGTTCTTGACGAGTAACTCGTGGGTGACGGGGTCCAGATGACGACATTATCTGCAACAAGCATCGCCATAGGGCTCAACACAACATAATTGAATCTCACCTCACACGCCTAGTACTACTAAAGCTCAGGAATACGATCACGTAAACACATAGGCACATAATCACAGGTTCACATAAGCACAAAAGAACATAAGCACGTAAGGCACATAATCACAGAAGCACATAAGCACAAGAGGCAATCAGAATACAGAAACCTATCATTCAAAGTCCGCGAGCGTTCGAGAATAGCGATCGCGAATAGCATAGCTAGTAGTATATATCATAAGCGAATAATATAGCAAGCAACATGGCGTAAAGTCGCTCCTCATGTAGTAGCGATTTGTTAGTGGTTTGAGGTAGAAGTGCAGTGCGAGTCGTGTGTGTCGATCAAAGCGAAAAACGATAAGCGAATAAATCACCAAAAATCATAACACATAAACAGGTAAAATCACATAAAGTACATAAAATCCACATAAAAATGAGAAATATCAGAGTTGGCAGTAGGGAGCTCAGAATTGAAACACATAAAAATCGAGAATAGATTGTCTGCGGCTATTTAGACGTCGACTAATCAATGTGGTTTGACTATTCACAAGGACTTTTGGTACACACTTTGGCCTTCGGGACTGTGCTCTCGCCTCGATTTTGGGCGATCGGCAAGCATCCTTTCAGTCATATTGTGACTTCAAGTCATTGGAGTCCGTCGAGACTTTGGTGAGAATTTTGTAAAATAAATATAGAGATCGGAACAAGTCATCAAGGTTCGAGTTTCACCCCTGACTTAACAGCCTCATTCCTGTCTTGATAAAATAGGGAAGGATCATGCGTCAAGGTATGGATTTCACTCCTGATTCAACGCAATTCTCCTGTTTATAGATAAAATACGGGTTGAGCAAGCAATTCAGTTGAGAGTTTGCGGTTTTCACACCTAATATTGACTTAGTTGCCCGTTCAGTTTCGAAAACTAAGTGCAGTGATAGTGTGGTGTAGGCGAGAACAGCGAGAAATAGCAAGTAAGCTTGTACATAGCCCCTACCTGGTATGCACAAGTCGGTCTGTTGGTACTTAACTATAGACTATGTCGTTTCTAAGACATCGACCCGGACTAGGTCGAGTCTTGCCTAATTCCCTATAGTTATGGCTCTGATACCAATCTGTCACACCCCAACCGATGGCGGAATCATCGGGGCATGGCACTGAGCGAAACAGATTGTCCAGAAGTTTCCATAACAACTATAATTACCAGTTATTTAAAGTATCATGTCCCATACCATGACAAAAAAAGTGATATAATTATTACAGACAAAATCTAGCCAAATTGTTATGTTCCGACCACTCAGATTTCAAATACAGACAATTCGTTTATTTGTTTCTAGACCTTTCCTAGCCTCGATTTCACTGTAAGCCAAACATCTAAACATCTTAAGCACCTGCCACATATGTTAAAGTAAAAGTCAATACACATAGTGTAAAGGTGAGCATACAAGTTTGATAGATATAATAGAGTTCGAAAATCGTTTACGCATAACCAGCACGTACACAGTGTGAAATGAAGCACGTTAGTTATCGACATGAACCTATCGATACCAATGACTGCGGGTTGACTGCCCAATGCAGTTCGTAATACACACTCACCACTGTGAGCCATGTAATTAATTGTCCTTAACAACTCCTGAGTGAACATGTGCTGAGTCCAAACTATAGTACAATCATTGCTAAGGCAGGTAGACAACATTCCATGTGTAAACATAACAAACAGGCATTCATTAAGTCACGTATAACATGCGGTAACGGTTAGCGTTAAAGTATTGCGTAGTGTGTTCGATGTGATTTAGTATAAGTAACGTATGTAACACCCAAAAGTGCGTAAAGCAAAAAGGGTTCGAGTATACTCACAGCGATGATGGATTGAAGGGAGCGCTTAGAGTGAGATTAGCCTGATCAGAACGATAGCAATAACGATAAGCGACGCGTAAAATGAAGCAAAGTGTCAGTGGATCGAACGGCAATCCGATCGGGTTGCAATCCGATCGGGTGGCCGGTCGATCGGGTGACAATCCGTTCGGACGGTCATCCGATCGGGTGACCGTGCGAGTGGATTGTTACCTCGTTTGGGATGGATGTGTTTGTATATGATGGATTGTCTTTTGAAGTTTTCGTTGTAGCATTTTGAAGATGGAGAAGTATCTCTACCTTTCAGGTCGATCGATCGAACGGCCATTCGATCGGGTAGCAATCCGATTGGCGAGACTTCTCAGATTGAGAACAAGTTCACAACAGGACGATCACTCAATCGGATGGCTATCTGATCAGGTGGGAATCCGTACGTACTGATCATGTTGAAAATTGTTTAAGTGTTTGAAGTCAAACATCACATGGTCGTGTGGTAATCCGATCGGGTGGCAATCCGATCGAACGACAATCCGTTCAATGTTCAAAACCTCAAATGTTGAAATAAAAGTTAAGTGTGGGACCCAAGGTGCAATCCGATCGGGTGGCAGTTCGGTCGGGTGGTAATCCGATCGGACGACAATCCAATCGGACGGCAATCCGTCCCAGTTGACCTGATCGTCTTCTTCCTTGGTTGTTTTGACAGTTTGAGGTTTTCTCGAGACTGTTTGATAAAGTGCTAAACAACAGAAACCCCGTCGAGACTTAGTGACCCGATCGGGCAGGAACCACCCTAGTCCGACCAGTTAACTGTTCGAGACGGTGTTTCATGTTTAACCCGAATTCAGTAACCTCGTGGATAGAATCCAGATCTTGAACCAACACATCCACAAGAAAGAGTAGAAGATTAGAACAAGCTACGATTCCATCGGTTTTGAGTGCATTGAGTGCAAAAGAGTTGAAAGAAAGCTTGCAAACAATCTTTCAATCCTTTTCACCATGAATATGTTCAGATCTATCAAAATCTTTGTTTATTCAAGTGGAAATCGTTCAGATCTGAGTTGTCCTTGGTGGACTGAGGCCAAAACATGAAGTTCGTATGAACACCATGATGACATCATCCTTGAACACCTCAAATCTAGTGATTTCATGGTTAAATGTTAAGATTCAAAAGATAGAAAGGTGTAGGAGTGCGTGTAGATTAAGAAAGTACAAGGTTTAGGTGAAAAACTTACAAGAATCGTGAGAGATCTGAAGAAATAGCGGGTGGAGAGGGAGAGAGCTGTCAACATCAAGAGATGTTGACATATGAGGGTATTTATAGGGTTTCCATAAATGGAAAGAGGGAAAGGTGGCTGGTCGATCGAGTGGCAACCCGTTCGGGTGGCAGCTCGATCGAGTGGCACCTCGATCGGGTGGCAGCTCGACCGAGTGGCACCTCGATCGGGTGGCAGCTCGATCGGCTGACCACTCGATTGGAGTGATTCACGTGACGAGTTTTGCAGTTTCGATTTGTTTGCTGAGCGTTGTGATGCGATAGAGTTTCTTATCAAATTACTTTTAATCCCAACTACTATATCAACATACAATCATCCTATTTAACTTGCGTTTAGCGTTTCGATTCGATTGCGATGCGATAGATTGCGACTGCGATTAACACCTTAACATAAATATAACATGCACAAATAACACATAAATAGCACACACACGTAAAACAATATCCAACACACATAATTCGAGTTGCGAATGTGATAGCGATAAGCGATAAATTGATTAAACATGCAATACACATCGATTAATCCTCGATTAGGAATAAATACTCCACATAATACAACTAACGTAAAAACATAAAAGACTATTTACAAGTCAAAGAAGCCAAAACAGGAATTGAGCAAGGAGTGACAGATGGCAATTAGCAATCTTGTCTCCCTTTGACTTCAATCTTGACTTTGACTTTCGAAACACGGGGTGTTACACAAGAGCCTGCTTTGCGTGTGGTGATCCCAACCACTTCGCAAACGTCTGCCCACACAGAGTGGTGAAGCAAGAGCCACAGCAGCAGCCACAGCAGCCAGCGCAGCAACAACACCAACAGCAGCAGCAGCAGCCAGCTCAGCAAGCAGCCCGCAGGCGAGTCTTCAACATCGATGCCCGTCAGGCTCAGGCAGACAACAGCGTGGTTAATGGTACGTTTCTCGTAAATGGTATATATGCTTCGTGTTTGTTTGAAACTTGAGCCGATAACTGTTTTGTATCGTTCGAATTCGAAAGGCTCCTAAACCGTAAATTTGTTAATCTCCCATCAACATTCGACGTAGAAGTTGCCACTGGAAGAACCGTCACTGTTAGTTCCGTTCTACGTGATTGTACCCTAGAGCTCAACAATCACGTTTTCCCGATCAACCTTATTCCAATGCAGCTCGGTAACTTTGATGTCATGGTAGGCATGGATTTCCTTCGAGAGAATCATGCTGAAATTGTCTGTTTTGATAAAATGATTCGTTTCTCTCTAGCAAACGGTGATCAATTGTGTGTTTATGGAGAAATCGTTTCGAAGAAGTTACAACTCATGTCGTGTGACCAAGCTAGCAAGTATCTCCGCAAAGAATACCATGCTTTCATGGCGCATATCGTAGTAGTGGAGAAAAAGGAAGTTAAGGAAATAGACAAGGTGCCTGTGGTTCGTGATTTTCCTAACATCTTTCCTGATGATCTACCTGGTTTACCGCCCACTCGTGATATCGATTTTCGAATCGACCTTATTCCTGGAGCAAAATCCTGTTGCTAGAGCGCCTTATCATCTCGCTCCTTCTGAAATGCGCAAACTCTCGAGTCAGCTCCAGGAACTGCTTGATAAAGGCTTTATTCGCCCTAGCACCTCTCCATGGGGCGCACCTGTCCTTTTCGTCAAAAAGAAGGACAGATCGTTCCGGATGTGCATCGACTATAGGGAATTGAATAAGCTTACCATCAAGAATCGCTATCCCTTACTTCGAATTGATGATTTGTTTGATCAGTTACTTGGTGCGACGTGCTTCTCGAAGATTGATTTACGTTCAGGCTATCACTAGTTACAAATCCAAGAGGAAGATATACCCAAAACCTCTTTTCGAACCCGATACGGCCACTACGAGTTTATTGTTATGCCCTTTGGTTTGACCAATGCTCCCGCAGTTGTAAGGACCTTCAAAAATGTCCCAAAACGACCCATAAATGGAAACCCGGACCCCCGAAACCCTACTGTGCATGAAAAATCAAGAAATCAAGGTTTTTGGGTTTCAGGCGGGCCGCGTAAGCCATAAGGGAAGCTTACGCGGGCCGCGTCAAAGTCTGTTTGACCGGATAAGCGTTCAGGACCACGTGGCAGCCACGTGGCAGACCTAGGTGTGACACAGATGCCCTAATCTACGCATAGGGGGCTCTCGCGGGCCGCGTAAGAGTCTGTTAAGGCTTACGCGGGCCGCGTAAGACTCAAATTTCAGCTATAAATAGCTTGGATCATGATCAGTTCAGTAGTGTCGAAAACAATTCTCAAAAACGAAGTCTCACAGCTCAATTTCAAAATTTAAGATATCAAGGCGCAGCTACGATACAGGGTATTAACTCGATCACTACTACGATTCAATGTCCGATCGATTGAAACTATCCGATGGATGTTTAAGTGCTGCCCACATTAGGGCCATACTTTGTCATTCGTTTTGTGAATTCAATGGATGTTTAAGTGTTGCACTTTGTCATTCGTTGTGAGGGTTTTAATCTCGTGAGTTATCGTAAATGCTGTATTAGTTATTGACCTAGTTCGTGTGCATTGTTATTTAAATTAGGTTACAAGGCTAATAAGTAGGCTAAACTCTGCCCGTTTAAATCTGCAATGTGAGTCATTCTCTTTTATCAAAAGTATTTTACAATACTCCATTTATTTTCAAAAGTTATAATTACAGGGATTAAGTCATGGTTATCTTGAATCACTGGCTAGTGGGGTATTGTGGACATTACTAATTTCTCACGGTTAGGCTAATAAATCCTAACAATGATAATCATCACTACTTGGGTGAAAGGACCCAATAGTGGTATGACCATCGTCACCAGGAGGTGACACGGCGCCAGATAAAAATAAGATAGAAGCCATTGTAATCGCTCTTATGCTGTAATTTATAACTATGTGTCGTTTTATGAAATTTGAATTACTCGCCAGTATTTCCCCGCTGATAAAATATTTTTAAAACATGTTTCAGGTGACTACTGAGAACCAAGGAAAAGTGCTACGGAGCAATAACAAGCTTGAAGTAGTGGCCCAGTTAAATAAATAAACATGTTTTGTAAATCAGGGCATTTACTTGTAAAATTCCTCTATTGTAAATTACGGGGTTTATCCCGAATTATGAAATAAAATAATCGGGCATTTCAAGTTTTAAAAAGATCCTGAAAAATCTTCCGCTGTCAACTCAATTAATAAATACCACGGGTTTCTGTCCCGTGGCTCCTGGACCGGGTCAAACTGGGACGGGGGCCGTGACAGAAAAAGGTGGTATCAGAGCCACTGATTTAAGCCTATTAAGTATTTAAAAATACTTAATTTTCCTGATTACCGTCTTGTGATTATGTGTTTTTAACTGACTACTTGTTAGTTGCAGTATGGGTAAGCAAAGAATCTCGGAAATCTATCGCCAATTAGATAGTTCACCAAAAGATAAGGGAACTTCATTTCAATCAAATTCCTCAAGATACTCAGCAGATACTGAGGAAGGAATATTTGTTCGTAAGGCACAGTTTGAGAAACCACTTACCCCTAAGAAAAGAAGTTGTATTATTAGAAAAAGTCAAGAGAAAATAAAGAAGTCACAACCAAAAGGAATGATGATTAATAAGGAAACTCAGAAAATAGGTACTAACCCACCATGGGAAGATGAGTTAGATGAACAATGGGCAAATCTCTACATGTTAGCCACTCTAGCAGTAAATGCTAACTTATAATTGAACTGTCAAACAAATACCAGTACCTATGTCACCTATAAGCCAGAAACTTTAAAGAAACTTGCCCATTAGATAAACAACTTAGTATGAAAAGATAGACTAAAATAAATTATTAATGCACAATCCCTAGTATATTTTAAATTTCATTTGTACTTTGTAATATATATATAAAATCGCAATATTTCATATTAATACTTAATTTTTCTGATTACCTTTATGTGATTATGTGAAATTTCAAGTTACAAACTTTTAACCTAGAATTTTGTGCGTTTCTTCATATCTACTAAACAGCATGAATGAGTTGTCTGAAGCTCTTCAGAATCTCAATCTCTATTCTGTTAATGTGGAAGTTTCCAGAGACTTTACCGGTTATTGTGCCGACGTTGAGGAACCTATGGAATTTCAAACCCAACCTCCGGAGAAACCAAAGCCAAAGAAGAGAAGAAGAATTGTGGGCTGGAGGTGTATACGCAGGAAGAAACCAGCGACGCGGAAAGTTATAAAGACGGAGGATCCCAAAGGTAAAGGCAAGGAAATAGAGATTGGAGAAAGTTCCAGGCAAGATCAGGAAATACCACCCTGGGAAGAGCTGGATCATAAACTGGCACTTAGTGACCTCATCGGACCTGCCGGTGAAAACCTTTTTAATTACCCAGTGGAAGCACAACTCCCAGTTGACCTAGAGCCAGAAATCCCAGATCCTATTATCCACTCCCAACCTCTACCAGCAGAGCTAGAAGAATGGTGGACCACCGACTGGCAGTTTCAAAATCTCCTAAATAACCCTAATACCTTTTTCCCTCAGTTCGACCCAGAGCCTCCACTACATCCACCTATGAGCACGGAAAACTTGGCAGAACTCCGTCATTATGGAGAGGAGCTGATTGATGCAGGGAATCGAATTAGGGAAGTAGGAGAAAGAATCTCGTGGAAGTACGACGAAAGAGAACATCGTTTCTGAAAAGCCAGCTGATGGGATAGTGTGTGGTTGTAGGAATGTGTGTTTAATAATAATAATATAATCATAAAAATATATAAGTATGTGTAATAACTTAAAAATAAAACTTTTGTAAGATAACCAGTGGGTACGGATGCCTATTATAATATATAAAATATCGACCGTCGAAAGATCGACAATTTTGGATATACTTGTTAACGTAATTATGTGTAATTATTTTGTTATGTTTGGTTATTAATTATTTTATGCTAATTACTTATATAAATTAATTACCATATGGCACACACTGGTAATGAACACGTTAATGAAGTGAATCAATCAGAGCAAAATCATGAAGATCAATTTTTGAATAGGCAAGATATCGAGAATATCGTTGCTCAGGGAATAGCCAATGCTATTTCAGCAATACTTGCTGCTGCTCGAAATCTAATTGAACCTCAACAAATTATTCCTAGCAAACGTACACACGGTGACAATTTCAGTAATAGTGTAAACGGAGGCGGCAACCATACTAATAACAACAACGATGGAATGCAAGCCCCACTCCTTAAAAAAATGAAAGCTGCAACGCCTGGTTGCACTTATAAGGAGTTTCTTGCCTGTAAACCGGTTGAATTTGCAGGAAATGAAGGGGCGACTGCTGTACTGCGTTGTTTAGAGAAAACCGAGGCAGTGATTAAAATAAGTAAATGTGCTGAGGAAGACAAGGTCATGTACACGTCGCATCTTTTTAAAGAAGGGGCGCTAGAATGGTGGAATACGGTACTTCAAGCGAAGGGAAGCGATGTGGCCTATGCCATGAGCTGGGAAGAATTTAAGTGGCTGGTGGAAAGAAAATTCTGCCCTGAATATGAGAAAGAACAAATGGCGAATAAATTTCTGAACCATCGGATGGTGGATGTAGATTGTCGAGGGTATACTTCGACATTCTTCGAGTATGCGAGAGTGGTACCTACCCTGGCTTCGCCAGAACCAGTACTTATTTCTCGCTATATTTGGGGATTGATTGGCGAAATCCGTGATATCATCAAGGCTGCGAGACCCCGCACTATTGACGATGCAGTGGAATTAGCCAACACTTTGACGGACGGACTGGTACGTACGCGAGAAGAAAATAGAAAGAAGGAAGTGGCCCAAAAGATTACCTAGGGATTCCGTATGGGTAACCGTAGTAATTTCAAGAGAAAGGGATCCAGGCAATCTTCCACTGTTCCATTTTACAATGCCTGAAAAAGGAAGCATTTTGGAAGATGCAAAGGATATTGCAATTTCTACAAAATCCCGGGGCACCAAGAAGAAGATTGCAGGAAGAAGAAAGCAACAATCTGCTACAACTGCGGAGAAGCTGGACATTTTAGGCCAGACTTCCCTAAATTGGCCAAACCAGCTGATAACAAAGCCAAACCTGCAGAAGGAGCTACAAAGAAGAACGCAAGAGCCTTCCAGTTGAATGACTCGCCAGTATTTCCCCGCTGATAAAATATTTTTTAAACATGTTTCAGGTGACTACTGAGAACCAAGGAAAAGTGCTACGGAGCAGCTTGAAGTAGTGGCTCAGTTAAATAAATAAACATGTTTTGTAAATCAGGGAATTTACTTGTAAAATTCCTCTATTGTAAATTACGGGGTTTATCCCGAATTATGAAATAAAATAATCGGGCATTTCAAGTTTTAAAAAGATCCTGAAAAATCTTCCGCTGTCAACTCAATTAATAAATACCACGGGTTTCTGTCCCGCGGCTCCTGGACCGGGTCAAACCGGGACGGGGGCGGTGACAGTAGTTTTCATGGATCTAATGAATCGCGTGTGTAAACCCTTTCTCGAACTCTTCGTCATCGTGTTTATCGATGATATCCTGATCTATTCCAAGTCAAAAGCCGAACACGCGCAACATCTCCGTTTGGTTCTTTAACTACTCCAGGGAAACCGTCTCTATGCCAAGTTCTCCAAGTGTGAATTCTAGCTTCAGGAGGTTCAATTCCTCGGTCACATCGTTAATAGTCAAGGAATTCATGTCGATCCTGTGAAGATAGAAGCTGTTAAGAGTTGGGTTACACCAAAGAACCCGTCCGAAGTTCGTTCTTTTCTCGGATTGGCGGGTTACTATCGCCGATTCTTCGCTGATTTCTTGAAAATCGCTGTACAGCTTACCTCTCTTAAGCACAAAAACAAACCTTTTGTTTGGGGAACCAAACAAGATGAGGCCTTTCAAACCCTGAAACTTATACTCTGCAATGCTCCCGTACTCTCACTACCCAACGGAAACGACGATTTCGTAGTCTATTGCGATGCCTCTAACCTCGGTCTCGGTTGTGTTCTCATGCAACGAGACAAGGTTATCGCGTACGCCTCTCGTCAGCTGAAGATCCACGAGAAGAACTATACAACCCACGATCTCGAGCTTGGTGTAGTTGTTTTTGCATTAAAGATTTGGCGACACTACCTTTACGGTACCAAGTGTACGGTCTTCACCGACCACAAGAGCCTACAACACATCTTTAGCCAGAAAGAGCTGAATATGCGCCAACGCCGATGGGTTAAACTCCTCAACGATTATGACTGTGAGATTCGTTACCATCTTGGCAAAGCAAATGTCTTTGCCGACGCTCTCAATCGACGAAGCTATTTGCATAGCGTTCGTAATACTTAAGCCCAGCACAATCTCGAAGCTCTTTTCCGTGACGCCCAACATGCTTGCTTTACCGAACACACTTTGAAGAAAGAAAGGATTATCAATAACGACGAACAACTAGTGAATAAATCGAATGGTATATTCCATTATCTAGACCGAATTTGGATTCCCAAGCACACCAATTTACGACAGATTCTGCTAGACGAAGCCCACAAGTCTCGATATTCCATTCATCCCGGTGCTGATAAAATGTACCAGGACCTTCGCTACAAGTACTGGTGGCCGGGTATGAAGAGAGATATCGCTACCTACGTTTTGAAGTGCCTGAGTTGTTCGAACGCCCCTCTGGCTTACTGGTCCAACCCGAGATCCCTATGTGGAAATGGGAGAGTATAGCTATGGACTTCATAACGAAACTTCCGCGCACGCCATCAAGTCACGACAGCATCTGGGTTATCGTTGACCGTCTTACCAAATCTGCTCACTTCCTACCGATACGGGAAGACTACAAGGTAGAACGATTAGCTTGAATCTATACCGACGAAGTCATTTGTGGACACGGGACACCTCGTGACATCATCTCTGACCGCGATGGTCGATTCACTTCACGTCTCTGGGAAACGTTTCAATCTGCTCTCGGTACTACTCTCAATCTAAGTACCGCTTTCCATCCCCAGACCGACGGTCAGACTGAACGCACGATTCGTACCCTCGAAGACATGCTTCGCTCGTGTGTTATAGATTTCAGTGGTGATTGGGATTCGCATTTACCTTTAGTCGAGTTCTCGTACAATAACAGTTATCACTCTAGCATTCAAATAGCACCTTTTGAGGCATTATACGGAAGAAAATGTCGATCGCCTATTGTATGGCACGAGATCGGGGATGCGCAAATTACCGGTCCTGAGTTATTGCAAGAAACGACTGACAAAATCCTCCAAATTCGAGACAATCTGCTGAAAGCTCGGAGTCGTCAAAAGAGTTACGCCGATAGACGCCGCAAGCCCCTTGAATTTGACGTTGGCCATCACGTACTCCAAAAGGTTGCACCTTGGAAGGGGGTGATCAGATTCGGCAAGAAAGGAAAGCTCGCGCCTCGATATGTTGGACCCTTTAAAATTCTGGAAAGAATTGGCAAGGTGGCCTACAGACTCGAACTACCGGAGGAACTTAGTAACGTCCACCCGACTTTCCACATTTCGAACCTCAAAAAGTGTCTAGCCGACCAGGATTTACATGTCCCCCTTGAGGAACTACAAGTCGACGAAACATTACACTTCGTGGAAAAGCCTGTCGAGATCATGGGCCGAGAAACCAAGGTACTCCGACGCTCACGCATTCCCATTGTGAAGGTTCGCCGGGAAGGCAAACGCGGCGTCGAGTTCACCTGGGAACTCGAAAGTGATATGAAGGCAAAGTATCCACACCTTTTTGTTACGCCTGCGCCTTAAATTTTGGGACGAAATTTCCTAAAGTAGGGGAGGCTGTAACAACTCGCGTTTTGAAGTCAAAGTACAAGTGAAAGTTAAAGTCAAAGTCAAAGGAAGAAAAGATTGCTAAATGCAATCTGTCACTCCTTGCTTAATTATTGACTGTACTCCTTGACTTGTAATCGATACTCTAATTTAAGTCACTTTAGTTGTATTATGTGGAGTATATGCTACAAATCGCAGTTTAATCGTTAATCTACTTATCGCTAATCGCATCACTATCGCATCGCAACTCGAATTACAGGTTATGGATATTGTTTTACGTGTGTGTGCTATTATGTGTTACTTGTGCATGTTACGATTATCTTGAGGTGATTAATCTCAAACGCAATCGCAAATCTATCACAACGCAATCTCATCGCAAACTCGAGATTTAAGGATTATATTTATGTTATTTAGTAGTTAGGTTATTTGTGTAAGTAATGGGTAATACTATCGCATCGCTTACTCGCAACACATCGGAACGCTCAACGCGCAAAACGAAACGTCGAAAACCAACTTGCGAAACCCATCTGATCGAATGGTCATCCGTCCGGATGACCATCCGATCGGATGGCCATTAGATCGAACCGCCCTTCGATCCGTCAACTCTACACCGCCTCCCTCCTCTCTTGCCTATAAATAGCACTTGTCACATCATGAACAGTGATGTGACAGCTCCTCCTCCGACCAGCACGCATTTGGGCTATTTTCTCTCGATTCCTCGTGATTCTTATAAGTTTCTACCTCAAATGTTGTACTTCTATGATCTACACACACTTCTTCATCACTTTCACCATCAAATTTTAACTTTTCACCATGAAACCGGCTGATTTGGGCTGTTCTAGGATGATGTCATCATGGGTTCTCATGAACTTCAAAGTGTGACCTCGTTCCACCAAGAATAACTCAGATCCAAAGGATTTCTACAATATTTAAACACTAATTTCACCTAAATCTAAACATTTTCAAACCGATTTAAGTCTTTTTCAATTCTTTTACACTCATGTACCCAAAACCGATAGAATCTGAGCTCGTTCAGAGCTTCTACACATTCTCTGGTGAAGTGCTAGTCCAAGAACGGATACCTATCAAAGAGACAACCGATTCACGGGTTGGACATGAATAACCGTCAAGAACAGCTAACTGATCGGGCTGGGTGATTCTCATCCGATCAGATGACTTGGACTTGATAGGGTTCCCTTGTTTGACACGTTGTCATACCTTAACGAATCTTTACAAGTTTCAGAACGAGCAGGTTACTGAACGGATCGCCGTCCAATCGGATTGCCATCCGATCGAACGACAATCCGGTCGGATGACTTGTGACATTCAACACTTGTGATATTTTCCAACACTTAAACTTTTTCACAAAATTTCAAAGGAGTTAGTTCAAACGAATCGCCATCCGATCAGACGACCATCTGTCCGGATGACCATCCGGCCGAATGACCTGAATGGTAGAAACACTTCTTGATTTATAAAATGCTACAACGAAAACTTCAAAGTCACATCATACACAAACACATCCATCCCAAACGAATGACAAACCGACTGAATGGCCATCCGACCGGATGACCATCCGTCCGGATTGTCATCCGTTCAGATGACCCTCCGTCACTCTATCCACTCGCATCGCTTTACGCACTGTTCGTCTCTTATGCTATCGTTCTGTAATCAGGCTTACTTTCCAGCGCTCCCTTCAATCCAAGAGAGTGTTTATTTACTAAACACAATCTGCGAGTATACTCGATCCCTTTTTTAAGCACTTTTGGGTGTTACATACGTTACTTATATCAAATCACATCGATCACACAACGCAAACACACTTTTAATACGCTAACCGTTCTACATGTTATACGTGTTACTCGATGGATGCTAGTATGTTATGTTTACACAGTGATTGTTTCCTAACACCTTAGCAACGATAGTACTATAGTTTGTACTCAGCACCTGTCGTGGACGGGGGTTGTTAAGGGCCTTTCTTCACGTGTCACAGTGGTGATATGTGTTGCGCATTCTACAACTCACAGTCATGTCTGTGCATATTTCATTGTCGATAACCTACTTGCTTCGCATTATATATGTTACATGCTGGATTATGCGTAAACCGCTTTTGCTATCTATTATACTATTAAACTTGTATGCTCACCTTTACACTATGTGTATTGACCTCTATTTTAACGTATGTGACAGGTGTTTGAGATGCTAGGATGCTTGCTATGTGGAACCAAGTTTGGCAGAGTCTAGAAACAAAAACAATTAATATTTTGAGTTGTCGAAACTATGATTTGTCTTTGGGATATCTATGTCTGTAATAACTGCTTTATTTGATAAGTTATGGTATGGGACATAATGTTAATTATCCGGTAATTTAGTTGTTATGGATTACTCTTGGACAATCTGTTTCGCTCAGTGCCGTGCCCCGATGATTCCGCCATCGGTTGGGATGTGACATGTCTGATGTTTGGTCCAATCCAGGGGCGGACCCACATTGGTGCCACCGGGGTCCCCGGACCCCAATCTTTTTAAAAAAAATAGTAGATTCGGTATATTAAATTGTATATGGACCCCATAAATACAATTAGGTGGACACCATAGAAATAAAAAGAAAGTTGGTGTAGTGGTAAATCTCCCTCTTTTCCACCAAGAGGTCATGGGTTCAATCCTTGATAAGCCCATTTTTCTTATTTTTTTAAAAAATCTAGTTCAAACCTCACTTTAACTCGACCCGAACGAGGACCGACCCGAAAATGGACCCCATTAAAATAAAATCCTGGGTCCGCCACTGGTCCAATCTATCTATTGATATAAAATAATATTATGTATAAGACTATAAGAGCAATTATAGTTTATCTCTAAAGGATATGTTCAAGTCTTTCATATGAAACGAGATATGGTTGAAGATCGAGTCTAGGTGCGAATAGTACGACGCATGGTCTACTAGTAAGTTGAAGTTGTCTTTTGTTGATTGTATTAAGAAAGGATGGAAGAAGTAACACCTGTACTATCTTGTAAATTGGTTTCTAATTGTTATAGAATCTTATATAAATCATGAAATTTTTAGGTTCGCGTTTTCCGCTGCATGTTTTTGTTAAAATGGTTAGGGTTTTACATCAAAACCGGCTTGGTTAACTGATTTCTTATTCAACTCTACTCAACGATCTAAATAATTTGTATAAAAGTAAACATTATATATATATATGGTCAGGATTTAGAGAGAACTGTGAAAAGTGTGAGAACGGTGAGAACGATTTTGGTGGTGACATGTGGCATTGATGTTAAATTACACTAAGGGGTAATATTGTCAAAAAACCCACTCACATGAACTGGGTGTTCAAATAAAACGCCATAAAAACACCCAATTCAGAAAAACGCCATGAAAATACCCAGTTAAAACGCAATAAAACACTAAAAAAAGCTATTGTTATGCACGCACAAAAAAAGCTATTTTTTGAGCTATAATTTACAACAGCTCAAAAAAACTCACTCTCACATGAACTTGAACTTGGGTGTTCAAATAAAACGTCATAAAAACACTCAATTCAGAAAAAAAACGCCATGAAAATACCCAGTTAAAACGCCATTAAACACTCAAAAAAGCTATTGTTATGCACGCTCAAAAAAATGCTATTTTTTGAGCTGTAATTTACAACAGCTCAAAAAACCATTTTTGAGCCATATATAGCTCAAAAAAACCATTTTTTTAGCCATATACCTCAAAAAATGTGCGTGTAAGTTTATTTGTGCTGATTTTTGGGCGGTTTATGTGTCTAACAGCCTAAATTAATATTTTTTGAGCTCAGAAAAATCATAATTTGTACTAATGTAAAAACGTCATAAAACACCCAGTTCAGAAAAACGCCATGAAAAAACTCACTTGAAAACGCTATAAAACACTTAGTTCAGGAAAACACCATGATAATACCTAGTTAAAACGCCATAAAAACACCTAGTTTAGAAAAACGCCATGAAAATACCTAATCTAAAACGCTATAAAACACCCAGTTCAGAAAAACGTCATAAAACCCAGTTTTTTTTTTTGAAAAGTATATCAATAGTATACTCGTTGGAAAGATAAAAAAACGCTGAGTTTTATGGTGTAATTTTTTTTTCCGAAAAATAATCACGTATAAAAAAGTTATTGTCGTTTAAATATGATGAGCGAAAATTGCATGTGATTAGCATGTGCACATTTGTTTGGATCTTACTATTTTACCCATCCTGGTAGTTCCAATGCCCCTATTTTTACAAAAATGGCACCGCATCAATCTCAGCCACAAACCACTAAGATCTTGTGGCTGAGAATCGTTCTCACCGTTCTCACACTTTGAGGCGTTATATCCTGATCCTGTTCCTATATATATATTATATAATAATCTATATCTATAATTTATATAACACATAAGACAAGAGCATTTTAAGATACCCAAAAGTTAAAAACTTTTTTTTCTTTAATGCATAAGTTACAATCTAAAATAAGAGTAAATTAGTCTTTAAAATACTAATTATAGCTTAATCCCTAATCTTAATTACACTTTATTACCTCAGATTTAACAAAATTATAGATAATCAGTTAGTTGTTACAATTATAAAAAACTAACTACCCCACACATTTTTAAACGACGGTAACTTTTTTGTACGCAAATATTTGTTTTTAAATAAAATACACCATAAAAATAACCATTTTATTTTCTTTAATTGAGTATATATAGTAATAGTTTTCTTTTTAAATTTAAAAAATTGATATGTTACGTAATTAACGATGTTTAGGGGTTAATAATCACTAAATCGTTAATTGAAACCAAACCGAAAACAGACAAGACAAAACCGAAATCAACCAACAACTAAATTAACTGAAAACCGATTAACCAAAAACCGAATTAACAAAAAACCTATTATCAATTTTTGTACCCTCGTTTAACAAAAATTAACCGAACCGAAATGTTCATATTTTCATATATGTCTAGCTTTTATACCTCCTGTTCATGTACCTCATATCTTATACCTCCATTTCATGTATTTATTCATCTATTTCATATATTTATACCTCAACTTCATGCATATCTAAGGAAAAGCTTTAACTACAGTTTGATATTGGCTATTAACCGAAATTAAACGAACCAAACAAAAAACTGTGAATCTAACCAAATAAACCGAACTGATTAATCGAAAACCATTTGGTTAATAAAATGGACTAATTGATGACTTCCTATTCGGTTTCAGTTGAGGATAATAACCGAACCAACTGAAACATGCACCCCACAATGAAATGTACTAACCGATGGCTTTGCTTATAACGTACATCCACCAGTGGATGCTAAATTAAATATTATACGAATAAGAAAAGTACTAGAAACAAGTACCACAATGGAAAGTGTCACCCCTGCCGCATCGCGCAGGCACACTACCAGCTTGTATTATTATATGGGTCGGATCAGTCTTATAATGCCAAACCTTCCTACACCCATTAGGCCCAAATCAAGGCCTAGGTAAAGAAGCCCGGCCCAAACATAAAGAACCCATGAATTCGGTCAAAAATCAACCATAACCATTCATCATCCACAAGCAAAACTTTCTGCCAAAATCTCCGTCACATTTCCTTCCAAACAAATCAAAAATTCCAACAAGACCATAACCTTCACAGGTCAACACTTCAACCCCTTCAAAACCATCCATCAAAACCTCAAAAAAATTCAAAATTCTCATCATCACGGATCAAACCATGCCTCATCTCCCCGAATCACTCCTCGAAATCATCATCAACAACCTAACCTCCAATCTTGATCGCAATTCAGCTTCATTAGTCAACAAACAATGGTACAGAATCGACCGAAACACTCGTCGAACCGTCTACGTGTCCAATTGTCACGCAGTGGTTCCAACACGAGTGATCGAACGGTTCCCGAACCTCCGATCGCTCGTCTTGAACGGCCGATCGGGGGTTGTGTATCCCAGGTTTGTTGATAATGATTGGGATGGGACCGTTGATACGTGGGTTAAGGTTATGTCTGAAAGGTGTCCCATGTTGGAGCATCTTAAGTTAAAGCGGATGGTTGTGTCGGATCAGATGTTACAGATGGTTTCGAGCTGTTTTCGCGGGTTTAAGTCGTTGGTTTTGTGTTCGTGTGCCGGGTTTACTATTGGTGGTCTTTCGGCTATCGCGTCTAATTGCGGGTAAATTTTGTTACCTTTTTATTATTGTTTGTGAGGTTTAAAATGTGTGTGTGTGTCATAAGTTGGTTGAATGGGTTTGAATTTGGTCGAAACAGTTTAAAATGTGTGTTTATGTCATAAGTTGGTTGAACGGGTTTGAATTTGGTCGAAACGGTTTAAAATGTGTGTTTATGTCACAAGTTGGTTGAATATATTTCTGAAGTGACCTAATCCTTTTTGGTAATACCTGCATAGACATATATGCCACTGAAAGAGTAAAGCTAAAGCTAGATTAGACGAGTAGTATTTATATCATTCGCGGGTGCGGCTAACTCATGGTTGGGTATTTAATGCTAACAGTTATAAATTAAAAGGTCGAGCCAGAGGTCTCACTGGAAGCGGCCTCTCTATTCCTACGGGGTAGAGGTAAGGCTGTCTGTATCTTACCCTCCTCAGACCCTGCCTTTGCTTTGCTATTGGTGGGATTTACTGGAATTTTTTGCATAACTAGGTGACCTGTAGAAACAAAGAGTGCTTGTAGGTGGCTTTTGAATATGAGAGTACTTATAGGTAAGTCCTTGTTTGAAAGAACCATGTTTAGCACAACCACCTGCAAAAAGTGCAAGAACCTGTCAATATTCTGCAACATTCCCTTTGTTCCTGAACATCGCTGTTTCATATCCTTACATTCAGAATGTCGCTGATGCATTTTAATACATTAATCAATGTCGCTGATTGAAAGAGATACATTACAGAATGTTGCTGATTCATGTAAATACATTGCAGAATGTCGTTGTTTCGAATTAATACTTTGCCGAATGTTGTTGATTCATATCTATAAGTTATTTAAAGTCGCTAATTAGGTCCCATATGTAAATAAAAGTCGCTGTTTCGTTACAGCATGTTCATAAATGTCGCTGATTTATGTAAATAAAATATGGTAATAAATATCGTTGTTTTGTTATATTACATATTAAAGTTCGTTGATGTGTTTCCATATGTTCTAAAATGTCGCTTATACATTACAACAACTTCGCTTTTTGATAATAAAATGTTCAAACAAAATGCCGTTTTAAGTCGACAGGATCGTCATCATCTTCATCATACTCAGTAAATCCCATCAATAGCAAAGCTAAGGTAGGGTCTGAGGAGAAGTTAATATAAAGTCTCTTGTAGGCTTTCAGCACAATGTTTTTCTTAGCTTTAAAATTGTGGGTACCTATTGGTGACTGTACCTGGAACAACAACTATATGACACGCCCTTTTATCTTTAGGTGGTTCTAGAGGTGTAAACAAGCCTAGAGGCTCGAGAGCCACTCGTTATCGACTCGGTTGAAAGCTCGAACGAGCCGAGCTTTATCTAGCTCGAGCTCAAGCCTGTAATAGAGCTCGTTTAGTTATCGAGCCCGAGCTTGAATTACAAATTTTACTTTTTTTATATATAATATAATAATAATGATGATAACATTGGCGAGCCGAGCTTTGGCTTGTTTAAGTGATATTAAAGCGAGCTCGAGCCGAGCTTTTAGCTTGTTTGAGGTTGTTCATAAAATAGCTCGAGCCGAGCCGAGCCGAGCTCGAGCTTTGTGTTTAACTCGCGAGCCGAGCTCGAACTCAAATAAGTAGGCTCGAACCGAGCCTAGCTCGAGCTTCATATAAACATGGCGAGCCGAGCTCGAGCCTAGTCGGGCGCGGGCTCGGCCCGGCTCGTTTACACCCCTAGGTGGTTCGGATCACAGCAGAATTTCCTGCAAGTGACTTGTGTAGTATTTTGAACATATTGAAAGAAAACAGGGACATTATCTAATGTATTAAATACAAACAGCGATATTTATGAACATATTGAAAGAAAACAGCGAAGTTTATATTATTTTCAGTGTCAATCAGCGGCCTTTTCTAAGTTTCTTTTTCAATCAGCGACATTCGGCAAAGTATTAATCCGAAACAGCGACATTCTGCAATGTATTTACATGAATCAGCGACATTGATTAATGTATTAAAATGCATCAGCGACATTCTGAAAGTATGGATATGAAACAGCGATGTTCAGGGACAAAGGGAATGTTGCAGAATATTGGCAAGTTCTTGCACTTTTTGCAGGTGGTTGTGCTAAACATGGTTCTTTCAAACAACGACTTACCTATAAGTACTCTCATATTCAAAAGCCACCTAGAAGCACTCTTTGTTTCTACAGGTCACCTAGTTATGCAAAAAATTCGATTTACTGAGTGTGATGATGATGAGTTATAAATTAAATGGGATGTAATGTGATTGTTTATATACATTTGTATTATCTGTTGTATATTTGTAATTTTAGAGTATAGGGTTGAACGGGCTGTGTTCCTTTCAACCCGTAAATATTTGAGTTCACGTGTCTGACATGATTTTTGGGTTTGTGTTAGCAACAAATCCCTTTGAAAGCTATTGCATGGATCTAATGGATTAGTTTAGTAAAAATGTTAAATACTATATAGTTACCAAAGAAATAATATCCTGTATCTGTTATTCTAAATCTGTGTAGGAATCTTGAGCGATTGGAAGTGGAAAGATGTGCCGTTGTCGATCACACCGGACAGTGGCTTCGCCACTTCCCAGAGACTTTATCTTCACTCGTATCGTTAAACATCTCATGCATTCAAGGATTAATAAATCCGACAGATCTTTCACAACTAGTGGCTAGGTGTCCGAATCTATCGACTCTTTCGTTACGCAAAACAGTGTCTATCGACACCATTCGAAGAATCTTGATGAAATCACCTCAACTGGTACACTTGGGTGTCGGATGTACGCTTCAAAACACACAGACATCGTTTCTGCAGCTGTCACTGTCGTTACACAACCGTGAACCGATCCAAAGCCTCACGTTTTTCCATCGGATTCCCACCATGTTAATACATGCTCTTTATCCCGTCTGCTCGAATCTTGTTTTTCTGAATGTGAGGTTTGCTGCAAGTCTTACGAGCGTTGAGCTGGTCAATTTCATAAAGAAATGCACAACGCTTAGACGTTTATGGGTAAGTTCTTTCTTATCGGATACAAACTAGCGTTACTTAATCCGCTTTCCACTGGTTTTATGCCTTTACTTTGATCCCATTGGTTAACAGGGTATTGTTGGTGTCCCTAGTGAGTTTACCGGTAACAGGTATGGGTGTGAATTTCTGACACGACGTCAACCTTACACGAAATTCATGGGTTGGGTTTAGTCTAAACAGGCATGGGTCAGTTTCAGGTTGAATGCACGAGCACGTTTGGCTAAACGGGTCAAGTTCGGGTCTACCTGTCGAGTTTGCGGGGTTAAACGGGCTGACCCGTTTAACCTATTAAATTTATTACAAAAGTGTATTTTTTGTCATTACTTCAAATTGGTTGGATAGTTAGTTTATGCAAATGCATGAGCACGTTTGGCTAAACGTGTCAAGTTTGGGTCGACCTGTCGAGTTTGCGGGCTGACCCGTTTAACCTATTAAATTAAAAATAATAGTGTATTTTTTGTCATAACTCCAAATTGGTTGGAAAGTTTATGCAAAACACTAATGTATAAAACAGAAATATCAGGTTTTTATAGTTAACATACACATCTAATATGCATTAATTTTTTTTTTGTAAGTTCAAAAATTCTAGAGTATTAATATGAACAAATAAATAAAATATAATTTTGGGTTAAACGGGCCATGTTCATGTCATCCTATCTGAACTCGTGTCGTATCCGGGTTCATGTATCTGACACGATTCTCATGTCTGTGTCATGTTTGGGTTCGTGTCGGGTTTGACCCGCTTACCTGCGAACATGACCCATTTAACACCCCTAGACTAACATGTTCTCACACTCACCAAAAAAATCCGGCAATACTTATTTCATTACTTTTCGGATTGTTAACTTCGCTTCAGGTACGAGGAGATTGCGTTGGAGATGAAGGTCTTGAAGCTGTGTCTAACAACTGTAAAAACCTTGAAGACTTGAGGGTATTTCAGGGAGGAGGAGGTATTGTCGTAACAGAAGTGGGTTTAGCTGCGATATCCATCGGCTGTCAAAAGCTTAAAATGTTAACCTACTATTGTAGTCAAATGACGAATTCGGCCCTGGTAACTTTTTCGAAGAATTGCCCAGACATCACTCGCTTTAAACTAATCATCTCGAAGCCAAAACAGCCCGACTACACGACTCTTCAACCGTTTGATCACGGGTATGGTGCCATTGTGGAATCATGCAAGGGCCTCAAGAAGTTGACTGCCTCAGGACTTTTGACGAACGATGTTTTTCTTTATATTGGTATGTATGCAGAAAGATTGGAGGTGCTTTCTGTACCGAGCGGATGTGAAAGTGATGCAGGAATAGAATATGTGTTCAATGGGTGCAAGAACTTGAAGAAGGTTGAGATCAACACCTTTTCGTTTCTTGATGACGCACTTTCAGCTCATATTTATGATTATTAAACTATCATCTCGCGTTGGATGAGTTTGGTTTAGGCTTTTCTTTGAGGGATTTAGGATTTTTTTTCATCGAAGTATATAATAAACGTAACAAATTTTATTTATTATGAAAAGTTGTACCAACATGTGCGTGTTACATTTCGTAGCCGAGCTTTAGTTATGTTTATGGATTTGTTTTTACAGTGATATAACAGTTATGCATATTGAACGAGTCGGGTTTGATTCTTCTGTCTTGGATCAAGCAAACAACATAGAATACATGGTCTAAACTATTTGAGTATTTCCCATTGCAATCACCCATTGACACAAATTAGGGGTGATTAACTCATGAAGTTGTGAGGGTGGTTTATACTTGCGTTACTGATGGTGTAACATAACAGTTACACCATGTAACTATGGTTATGTTTAGTACTAGTTGTATGTATAAAATGGTTTGGTTTGTATATGGTGATTCAAAATTATTACACAATTATTTTTTATGTATGTGATTATCAAGAATTATACCATTTCCAATCTTGTTGCCTGGATCCAAAGGGAATCTCTTTAACACCCCTAGCTGTAATCCTGATTCACCAACCGACATGCCTCGATCCACACATCCTCACTTGCTTTCCGAAATCTTTCCAGCATCTTCCTCTAATCTCGCAGCCGCAATCCAACCCTTTGGATTTGTTCGTATCGCAGACTTCAACAACAATCTAGCTTTCTTTGTATTTAATGCCTCAGCATCACTAGTACTCTTCTTCATATTCAAAGCAGTCAAATAACCTTTTGGATCAACAACAATCAAACCCGAAACACAATCACTAGTACTCTTCATATTCAGTCTCATCCCACACAAAATCAGCTTCTGTATCATCACAGATTCAAAGTCGTCAAGGTCAGGGGCAGGACCGATATCTGCCAAACCACGACCAAAACCTGCTACGTAATTAGGCGGAGGCCTTGTGTTGAGAAAGTTTACTACAACAGGTGGTTGCATATTCATGATATTTTTGTATTTTGAGTCGTGTCGAGTCTCAGCCAGTCAGTTCTTGTCAGTTTTTCAAATTTAGCAGATATTATGCTTGGGGTTATTTTTTACTTGTGCAAGTTTGACTGAACCGATCGTACTTAATCTCCGTTCGAGCGGGGAAATTGAGCTCGATGACTATGTAAAGGGCAACCCAGTTTTTCAGACGGCTACGAATGAAATGTTATACAGTTGTGCACTTGCTTGGATTGGAATTTCGAGAATTTGTTATCAGGCGAGTCTGTTCCATGTTTTGTTGTATTTTATTCTTCTTTAACTTTTGTTAGTATTCCATCCAGGACAATGTAGGATTTAAGTGTGGGGATTGGAAACTACGTTTTGTTGGTAGTTTTAGCCAAAAAAATTGAAAAAATACGAAAAAATTTAAGAAAATTAAAAATACAAAAAAAATGGAAAAATAAAAAAAAAATGTTCCTGAAAATTTTTGCAACAAAATGGAAGATGATAGTACAATTGTGATCAGGACAATTTAGAGGACGTATTTTTTATGGGATGTGTTGCTAGGCTTAGCAAGGTTTCCTAGATTGCTTTTAATATACTTAATTAAAGATCATGATATCTTGCGAGTTATCAACGTAGGGGAAATACTAAAACTGAAACTGTTGATAGTTTAAAAGATACCACTGCAGTTTTTAAAGACAAATATTTATTTTTAATTAAATGGCACACATTTTCCTTTTTATGAAAAAAATCAAGAACTGGTGGCGCCCGAGAAAAATTCCATCATATCATTCAGTGGCGGAACTAGCCCCTAAATCAGGGGTATCCCAATTTTTTTTTACCATACAATCATACAATATTAAAAAACGACAATAAATAAATAAAGTAAAACAACTACCTAGTATATTTGTCCTCTTTTTTTTCATAGTTTGAAATTGTTCCATCATCTCGTCGTCTTTTATTTTATGAAAAAAAATCTTTTTTGACCGCACAAACCATGACATTGTTCTTAAATTCTGGATTGGTTAAGGGTATCCTTTTTTTATTTTAAAAGTTTGGGTTGGTTAGGGGTTTCCTTATATTATTTTAGGGGTATCATTTATATAAAACCTAAAAAGAAATAAAAAAAAATACACTACGAATATGGACTTGAGCCGTAGCCCGTGCTACGGCTAAGAATAAATTGGTTCCGCCCCTGATATCATTATCATATATCATATCATTAAGAGCTTAAAAGAATAGTAACTATAGCTTATGTGTCATATACTGAGCTGCAACTTAGCTGAAACACCACTAGGTAAAGGTTACTAAATTAAATGTCAGCTTGATTGAAACAACACTGAGTTAGGCTATATATGAGAAAATTAATTAAAATAAATTTCATTCATTCATCCATAGGAAGTTTAATTCAAAACACATGTAGGTTTTTGTTTGCAGTAGTAGGTAAATCTATACGGTGTAAACCTGTGTCTTAAAAGTCTGATACGGGATTAGGTAGATCTATGGATTTTAAGTGTAAGACTCTTAGATTGAAGGTTAAGTTGAACATAATGCTAAGCATAATTGGGGCCTGATTGGTTGGTGGTTTGGTTTATATGGATCATAATACTGGTAATCATGGTTAATAAGTCATTATGGGTCAAGTTATTCTACAAAGACTTCTAATTGTAAGAAGTGTTAGAAGGATTTATAGAGTGACAAGTGTCCAATAACCTAAAATTAAACCCACTACATCGGGTGGGGGTTTAGGTTTTTGGTGGTGGTGGATGTTTAAGGGTTTTTTTTTGTTTTTTTTTTTTTTTTTTTTTTTGTAGTGGGTTTTTTTAGGTTATTGGACACTTATCACTTTATAAATCTTTCTTACACTTCTTACAATTAGGATCCTTTGTATTTGATCCTAATCCACGTCATTATATTTGAAGTTAAGTAATGTGAAGTTTTTGAAACCATTTATACTAATGATGATTCCAATGCAGTTTTTTTCGAGGACGAAAAAAGTTTAATTATGGGATGTTTGATGTGTTGCAAAACATATGCATTTATCCTATGTATTTTGTACATTTTAGATAGTTTCAATGTTAAAATATATCCTTTATTTATAAGTTCCAATTCAATCCTATCATATATTTTCTTTTTTTGTTTTGTGCCGGTTTGTGAGATGGGCTTTGTTCTTTTCTTGGGCTGCATTTCGTGGCTTTGTTCTTTTCTTGGGCTGCATTTCGTGGGCTGCTGCTGGGCTCGTCCTAGGGTTCCTCGCCTATATCTTCCTTCTCTCCCTGCTGGTTATTCATCCCCAAAAAGTAAAAAGGTTGCAGTACCAATAGTTGCTCTCTAGAACATTCCAAAGGCGGTCGTTTTCTCCCCTTGTTCGAGTTCATCTCATTGTGCTGCTGATCAAGTTTATTAGTGCAGAATCTTCGGTTGAAGACCTGCTACTTGTTTGATTGTTTGTAATCGGTGGTTCTGTTCACCGTATTTTGATATTTTCTTGTTAAGTTGCTGTACTTCAGTTCTGATTATAAGATTATTTGCTGTTCACATGGTATCAGAGCCACAATCGGCTCTCTGATACTCGTTCATCTCCGCTGCTGCTGCATATTGTTCGATCAAATCCTTTTGGATCTAGGGTTGTGGATTAAGGAATAAGGAATCTTGGCGGTACCTGTGAATCCGCCGATTCCTGTCCATCTGCTTAAAGGTCATCTTCGATTGAACGTTGGAACCCTAACTCAAGGGTTTGGGGACAGTTGTTGCTGATTCTTCGGATCGCTGGTTTTGGCTTGTGGCTGGCTAAAGGACTGAACCCTTCCTAGGGTTTCATTTTGTGCTTCTGAAGGGGCTCTTGTTGGTCTCTGTTACAGAGCAAACCAACAGAGTTTTTCATTGGTCTTCTTTGCTTATAATCAGACCTGTAACCCTAAGTGAAGGTTACAAGTGTGGTTATCCGGAGTTATACGCACCCACTGTGAGATTGTTCTATCTCAGTATTTTATTTCTATTTTTTTTCTATCCTGCATCACTAAGTCAGTGTGTCTAGGCATCCCTGTTTACCGGACTAGTCGGGCCGGCACTTGATCGAGTCCTATTTGCTTAACTGCTGCATTTGTTTTTTGGTTTGTGTGTCATAGCTCCCTGAATATCGTCTGCGGAGGCACCTTTTGAGTGATGAACCTCTGATCGGACCTCTGTTCAGGCTTCGCTGTCTTCTGGATTTTATTTGCTTTGTCTGTTCCCTTATCTGTCTCTTGTTTGGCTGTCATTTCTACTATCTATTTTCTGCTGTTTTGTTAGATAACTAGTTTTTTACTGTGTTTGCAATATGTCTAGTGATGATTATGTTGTTACATCCCCTAGTGCTACCCTAGTTAGCAAAATAGATGCTGGTGATCCTTTGTTTCTACACCCTAGTGACTCTGCTAATTTATCTATAGTGAGTGTTAAACTCAAAGGGTCAGAAAACTATAGGATCTGGTCCAATGCTATGTATCTTGCCTTACAAGTAAAAAACAAGATAGGGTTTGTTGATGGTTCTTGTCTTAGGTCTAAAACTGATGAGGTCTTGGGTAGACAATGGGATAGATGCAATTCTATTGTTCTTACATGGATTCTTAATTCTGTATCTGAGGAATTATATCTTGGCCTGGTTTATTCTAAAATTGATTCTGATGTATGGAAAGACCTAAAAGAAACTTATGATAAGATAGAAGGCTCTGTTGTGTTTAATCTATATCAAAAAATCAACTCGTTTAGTCAAAATGGTATGCCTGTCTCTGAATATTATCATAAGCTGAACTGTATGTGGAAACAATTGGATCAATTACTTGCTTTACCTACCTGTTCTTGTGATGCATCTAAACAGTTTAATGACTTTAATCATCTTATAAAACTAATGCAATTCTTGATGGGTCTCGATAGTTCATACCAGTCTGTGAGAACAAATTTATTAACTCGAGAAACTCTTCCCTCCGTGAAAGATGCCTTTGCAGTCATCTCTAGAGAAGAGTCTCATTTACACTCAAAGAATTTTTCTGATAAAAACCCTAATGGTGCTGTTGGTTTTGCTGCTAGAGCGAATCAAAATGTTGATTTAAAGAAAAAAGGTGCAAAAATTCTTAATCCTAATCTCAAATGTTCTCATTGTAATAAAACTGGTCATACCATTGAGAAATGTTTTGAACTTGTTGGATATCCTTCTTGGATGAAATCTAAAACAAGTGGGAACAAGGGTAATAGGGTAAGTAATAATGTCACTACTGATACTACTGATTCATCTTCCGTTATGAGTTCTTTAACCAGTGATCAGGTAGCCCAATTGCTTAGTCTCTTGAATGATAAACCTAATGGTGACACTCAGAGTAGTAACTTTGCTGGTATGTGTGCAAATTCTATATGTCTAAATAGCTTTGTCAATATTACATCCAAACCCACTTGTGATTTTAAACCTATCTATTGTTTTTCAAACTTTGTTAACAATGGGGAAAAGGTTGGATGGATAATTGACTCTGGTGCTAACCAGCACATGGTTATGACCGATGATTGTCTTATTAATCAAAAGGATGTCACTGAATTCAACATCAAAGTTAAACACCCTAATGGCACAAGTGCTTTGGTAACTAAAATTGGTGATATAAAATTAAGTGACAAGGTCATTCTCTATGATGTGTTTGTTGTTCCCAATTATTGTGTTAACTTGATATCTGTTCATAAACTTGCTAGAGATTGTAAGCTCACTGTCTCTTTTGATGAACATAACTGTTATATTCAGGATTCTCATCTAAAGAAAGTCCTGGTGACTGGTAATCAGTTTGATGGTCTTTACTTCTATGGTAGCTCTTCTGTTTCAAATAAGGTGTGTAGTGCTAATTGTGATGTTAATCTCTGGCATGCTAGGTTAGGACATCCTGCTCAACCTGTTCTGCATGTTTTAAAGAATAAATTAAACATTAAAACTAGCTCTAAGTTAGCACCTTGTGAAACCTGTCATAGGGCTAAACAACATAGGGAACCATTTCCCTTAAGTGAACACAAATCAAAATTATTAGGTGATCTTGTTCATCTAGACGTCTGGGTCCCTATAGAATTCCTAGTAGGGATGGTTTTAGATACTTTCTTACTATTGTAGATGACTTCACTAGAGCCGTATGGGTATCCCTCGTGAAGTCAAAGGAGGAAGTGTTTTACCATATTAAAGGTTTTTTCAATATGCTAAAAACTCAATTTAGTAAACCTGTTAAAATAATCAGGAGTGACAACGGAACAGAATTCATTAATAAACAAATGAATAACTTTTGCTATGAAAATGGTATCCTCCATCAGACTTCATGTGTTCATACCCCACAACAAAATGGGGTCGTTGAAAGAAAACATAGACATCTATTAAATGTAGCTAGAACATTACTTTTTCAAGGGGGTTTGCCTCTCAAATTCTGGTCTGAATGTGTTCTTACTGCTGCTTATCTGATTAACAGGACCCCTTCGTCTGTTTTAAATGGGAAGTCTCCATATGATCTAGTGTTTGGTTTTGCTCCTGTCTTAAGTCAACTTAGGGTGGTAGGGTGTCTTTGTTTTAGCACTGTGTTAAATAACTCTGATAAATTTGACATACATGCTGAAAAATGTGTCATGATTGGATATTCAAATGAGAAAAAGGGTTATAAACTTTGGAGTCTTGATCAAAAGGTGATGTTTTATTCTAGGGATGTTAGGTTCTATGAAACCGTTTTTCCTTTTAAAGAAAAGAAAATGTCCGTTGATCTTGATACCTTTTCTAAAGTCAATACCCTAAACTTTTTTGACTTATCTGATTTAAACTACACCCAAAACCCTAACGTTGACCAAACTCCCAATGATGAGAGTATTCAAACAAGCACCTTATCAGGACATGGGTCTGAGCAGTCGATTGATTCAAGTGCTACTTTTGAGATGGCTGACAATCAGCAACCCAGTAGTGAAGAATCAGGACCAGACAGGGCTGAGCATGACACTGAATATGAGGACAACAACAATTCTGAGGGAGGAATTCAGGATCAACCAAACATTAATCTTAGGAGGTCTTCTAGAAATATCAAATTTCCTTCTAAACTTGATGATTTTGTGGTAGATGGGAAATATGGTCTAGAAAGGGTCCTTAATTATGCTAATTTATCTCCTGAAGGGATGTGTTTTGTTGTTGTTCTTAATAAAAGCTGTGAACCAAAAAATTTCTTTGAAGCTAAAACCGATAGCAACCGGGTTGATGCTATGAATTTAGAAATCGAAGCTTTACATAAAAATGACACATGGGAAATTGTTGACTTACCTCCTAATAGAAAAGCTATTGGATGTAAGTGGGTATATAAAATAAAGTACAAATCTAATGGTGAAATAGAAAGGTATAAAGCTAGACTTGTTGCTAAAGGTTTTAGCCAAAAAGAAGGCATTGACTTCTTTGACACGTTCTCACCAGTTGTAAAAATGGTCACTATTAGATGTGTTTTGTCCTTAGCTGTCCACTTTGACTGGGAAGTTTTTCAACTTGATGTTAATAACGCTTTCCTTTATGGTGAGCTCAATGAAGAAGTTTTTATGTGCTTACCCGATGGCTATGATCAATCTAACGGGACTAAAGTTTGTAGATTAAAAAAGTCCCTTTATGGCTTAAAACAAGCACCTAGGATGTGGAACGAAAAACTCGTTTCTGTTCTACGTAATCTAGGTTTTGAACAAAGTAAGTGTGATCATTCCATGTTTACTATGACAAAAGATTCTAGTTTTATTATTCTTCTTGTCTATGTAGATGATATTATTATAACTGGTAATTGTCCTAAGCATGTTAGTGAAATTAAGTTATTACTAAAATCCAAATTCTCGATAAAAGACTTGGGCAATCTACAATATTTTCTGGGTCTTGAAGTTGTTAAAAATTCTGCTAGCATTTGCTTAACTCAAAGAAAATATTGTTTAGACTTACTTGCTGAATTTGGTATGACTGGTTGTAAGCCAGTTAGTTACCCCATGGAACCCAATCATGTTTTAAACCATTTGTGTGAAAAAGATAACCAACCGTTAGCAAATATAACTGTTTATCAAAAATTGGTTGGAAAACTAATTTATCTTTCTCACACTAGACCGGATATTGCATATCCGGTTCATTATCTTAGTCAATTTATGCATTCCCCCACTCAAGCTCATTTTAAAATTGCTATGAGATTATTAAGATATCTAAAGGGTGCCCCTGGAAAAAGGAATTTTCCTTGCAAAAAGGGACTCTTTGGAAATGAGGGCCTTCTCTGACTCAGATTAGGCTAAATGTTTGGGAACCCGAAGGTCTATTACCGGGTTCTGTGTCTTTTTAGGAAATAACCTTGTTTCATGGAAAAGTAAAAAGCAGTCCACCGTCTCACGATCTTCTGCCGAAGCAGAATATCGTTCAATGTGTGCTGCAACATGCGAAGTTATGTGGATGTCCAACTTATTAAAAGAATTAAAGGTTGATGTCAAACTGCCCACTCAGCTTTTTTGTGATAACACAGCTGCTATATCCATAGCAGCCAACCCCGTATTTCATGAACGCACAAAACATTTCGAAATAGATCTTTATTTTTTGAGAGAAAAAATATCAAAAGGCATTATTCAAACGGTGGGAATCAAAACGGAGGATCAAGCTGCCGATATCCTCATAAAAGGTCTATCTACAGGTCCGCATGAAAAGGTATATTCTCTTCTTAACATGTTTGATTGTTTCAAGTATTGAATTGAGAGGGGGTGTTAAAATATATCCTTTATTTATAAGTTCCAATTCAATCCTCTCATATATTTTCCTTTTTTGTTTTTTCCCGGTTTGTGAGATGGGCTTTGTTCTTTTCTTGGGCTGCATTTCGTGGGCTGCTGCTGGGCTCGTCCTAGGGTTCCTCGCCTGTATCTTCCTTCTCTCCCTGCTGGTTATTCATCCCCAAAAAGTAAAAAGGTTGCAGTACCAATAGTTGCTCTCTAGAACATTCCAAAGGTGGTCGTTTTCTCCCCTTGTTCGAGTTCATCTCATTGTGCTGCTGATCAAGTTTATTAGTGCAGAATCTTCAGTTGAAGACCTGCTACTTGTTTGATTGTTTGTAATCGGTGGTTCTGTTCACCGTATTTTAGTTTGTATTTTATTAGTTGGTGTTTTTGTAGATCCCAATGCGTTAAAGAAGTAAAAACAAGAAGAAACGGGCATCCAGGAGCAAGTTAAGAAGTATAGGGACTGAAAATGAAAATTATAGAATATGTTTGTTTCGCGCATCGTGAGCCGGGTTGAAAGTTACATCACGACACGCGAGGAGGTAGAAGAGTTTGACTTGGAAACAGAAATGTTGACCACTTATTTTGTCTTGTCTTGTCACATTCTTACTTGTCTTTTTTTTTTTTTGAAACTTTAACTTCATTCACAAAAGCAGCCCCTACCAAAAGGCAGGAAAAACTGCAGCAGCCGAACAAAAACCTATTACAAGCCCATCATATACAAGGGATATTTACACCGATCATTCCACTCTAACGATTTGTGCTTAGACCTATGTTTTAACCAAATAAAAGCAAAAGATCTGATATCGCCGAAGATACGATCCACCGCGGACTCTTTATTATTAAAGACCTTTTCATTCCTTGCTCTCCATAAACACCAACACGCCGTTATCATGATCCCGTGAAGAATATCCGCTTTCCGTTTATCCATATTAACAGTCTCAAAAAGAGACAAAATGTCTCTAACAGAGAATAGAAAAAAAGGGGGCAATTTGAACCATTTGCTGATCGAATACCAAACCCTGGACGACCACTCACACGCGGTGAACAAATGCTCCGTGGATTCCGCACCTTCATTTCACATCGGACATACATCTGAATCAAGAGCCATATTCCTTTTTATAAGCGCAACTTTCGTCGGGATACGTTCAAACTCAGCCCTCCAAATAAGAATGTTGCATTTGGAAGGAACCCACTTACACCATCTCATGCAGAAATTATCACTGTTATCATAGTCCTTATTCATTTTAGATTTAAGCGAGCTGACCGAAAAGTTTCCGCAAGAGTTCCCAATCCATTTCCAGGAATCCATATCCGAAGATAGGATCACCGCAGCCAACCTGCTTTGACAATCGCTCCATTCAGCCAGCTCTTCCGCCGTTGACGGTTGACAGGTCCATCTCCATCCCCCGAATGCGTTTGAGCTACACCGATCGGTAACCGAACAAGATTTTTCACCCTCCAGACAAAAAAGATGAGGCCAATACGATTTCAGCGGCTCGTCCATGAGCCACGGGTCCAGCCAAAAATGAATATCCAACCCGTTTCCGACAATACCTTTGATGAAATCGCTGATGTGCTTGCCTTCTATTTTCCCATTTTTTTCCGTTCTAACAATAGCTTTCCAACATCCCGACATTGACTTCTTTAAAGGTAAAAAGGACCATCTCCTGCTCTCATTATGGCAAGTGTCGATAACCTTTTTCCACAGACTGTTTTTTTCCACTCTATACCGCCATATCCATTTCGCAAGAAGCGCATCATTAACATCTTTTAACTTACTAATACCCAACCCTCCTTCGGCCTTTGGAGTAGACATCCTCTCCCAAGCCACCCAGGGGATTTTCTTTGAACTGCTATTACCGGCCCATAAGAACCTCCTCATAATCGCCTCGAGCCCTTTAATAACACCACAAGGGGCTTTAAAGAGAGACATGAAATAAACCGGAAGACTCTCAAGCACAAATTTTAAGAGAACCACCCTACCACCAATCGAAAGATTACGAGCCTTCCAAGAAGCTAATCTAGACTCCATAATATCAAAAATAGGTCTCCAATTACATATCCTATTCATATTTGCTCCGATGGTTATACCCAGATAAGAGAACGGTTGAACACCCACTTGACAACCCATCACCGAGGCCATATCTTCCACATCCGATTGGCTAACACCCACTCCAATCAGACTAGATTTATTGATATTGATTTTTAGTCCCGAACATAAATGAAAAACTCTTAGAATTCTCGCGACGATTTTAATGTTTCTTTCCGACCATTCGCCAATAACTAACGCGTCGTCGGCATAGAAAAGGTGGGTAATATATAAATCGCTACTCATCCTTATCCCGTTGAATTCCCCATTCGACGAGGCTTCAGAGATAATACACGATAAGGCTTCCATAATGATGAGAAACAGGAAAGGAGAGAGAGGATCACCTTGCCTGATTCCTTTTTCACATTGGAATTCAAACGTAGGACTTTCGTTAACCAAGATAGACGATCTTGCTGATTTGAGGATCCCGTTTACCCAATTGCACCAAACCGGGGAGAACCCCATTTGAGCCAACATGTCGATGAGAAAGGCCCAATTAACGTTATCAAAATCTTTTTCAAAGTCAATCTTTAACAAGAAGGCTTTCTTCTTCCTTTTATTAAGCCAAGACAAGACCTCATTGAGAATAAGAGGACTATCCAGAATAAATCTATTATTGATGAAAGCAGTTTGCGACTCCGAAATAACTTTTCCAATCACCTTTTTCATCCTATTAGCCAAGCATTTCGAGATAACCTTGCTGATGGAGCCGATTAAGTTAATAGGTCGGTAGTCCTTGAAACCTATCGGATCCTTTTTCTTTTGAATAAGCGTTATGAAAGACGATCTGCAACCTTTGCTAATTGAACCCGTGTTGTGGAAGTGCTTCATGATGTTATGAAAATCTTCACGAAAGTGATCCCAAAATTTTTTAATAAATCCGAAATTGACTCCGTCCAGCCCCGGAGCCCGGTCCGCACCGCAACCAAGGACAGCCTCATTAATTTCCTCGCAAGAGAAGGGAATAACAATCGAATCAGCATCAATCCTGGACAATCTTCTAACATTGGGACATACAAGCCTTGGTCTCACCGAGTGGGATTCTCTGAAATGGTTCTTGAAGAAACGGAGAGTTTCTTTCTTCACAAAAGAAGGTCTAGTCTCCCACTCATCCCCCACCATCACACCTGGAATACAGTTCTTGGCTTTCCGGTTATTAATGAAATTGTGAAAGAAGGCGCTATTTTCGTCTCCGTGCAACGCCCATTTAATTCTGGAGCGTTGTTTCAGGTCTTTGTTCTCCAAAATATCGATTTCCTCCAACTCTTTTTTACACTCCGAATAAACCCATAATTCTTCCTCAGTCATATCTCTAGATTCAGCCGTCTTATCCAGAGAATCCAGTTCGTCTTGAAGCATCTCCTTCTTTTCTGTTTCATTTAGAACGGTCTTGTCTCTCCATTTTTTAATGTAACCCCTTATATGTTTGAGTTTCCGATGCAAAACAACGTCTGGTAACCCTTTGTCATTAAAAGTCTCAATGGCCCTATAGACTTCCTCTTTGAAGCCCTCCTTTTCAAACCAAGAATCAAATACTCTGAAAGGCTTGGGGCCGAACCTGTTGTTCACTACCGATAAAAGTAACGGGGAATGATCCGAGAAGGTACGAGGCAAGGCCCGCAGACAAGCCTCCGGCCATTTGGAAAAGAAGTCATTGCACACAAGAATTCGGTCGATTTTACTATGCTTATTCCCATTCTTCGTGAAGCACGTGAAGCATCTATCACGCATAGGGTACTCCATAAGACCAGCAGAGAAAATGAAGTTATTAAGATCATTTGCACTTGTAGGGTTAAAAAAGGAGTTTTTCCTCTCACTCCTGAACCTGACCGAGTTAAAGTCACCTTGAACAACCCACCAACCCGGGGTGCAGCTTTTAATATTGTCAATCAAATCCCACAAGTTTCTCTTCAGAATAACGCTCTGAGGAGCATAAACGTTCAACAAATTTAACGCCTGATTTAGGGGTGTTCATCGAATCGAATTTTCGAATTTTTCGAATCGAATTTTTCGAATAATTTTTATTTTCCCTTGAATTCGTATTCGATTCGAATTCGATTAAAATCTACCAAATTCGATTCGAATTCGTATTCGAATAAAAAACCCAATTCGTATTCGATTCGTATTCGACTAAATTTTCGAATTCGAATCGAATTCGAATAAATTCGATTTGATTTAAGTTCTTTAAAAACATGTAAAAACTATCAAAATGAAACATAAATTTTAAAGCAACCATAAAGCACGATATCATATTAAACAGTTCCAAATAAAGTATCATAAATTTAAAATTTAAAACGAGAAGTCAGGAATAACCACTCCACATTACAAGTTAATATTTTTAGGGTTAGAAATCTATTGATAGATGTATTACTTAGGTTTTAGTTATGGGCCATGTAGTTAGTTTGGTAATTGGTAATTTTAATACTTGGAATAAATTTTGAAAATAATTTGTAGTATAGCCTAATAAAGGAAAATTGGTATTTAATAAACCAACATTTGCCCAGTTGGTAAATAATAATCCAACGTACAGAATTGGTATATAATAATCCTACATATCAACATGTTGGCACTCAATGGACCTCCGTTAGTTTTTTTTAACTGAAGTTAGTTTTTAAGTTTTATTTATTACACAAACAGTCCCTGTAGTTGTAATTTACTAGTTTTAAGTTTTATTTATTACACAAACAGTTCCTGTATTTATAAAAAAATCATAAAAAATAAAAAAAATTCTAAAAAATCATAAAAATTCTAAAAAAATCAAAAAAATCTTAAAAATTCAAAAGAATTATAAAAAATTCTAAAAAATCAAAAAAATTCTAAAAAATCATAAAAAATTCTAAAAAATCATAAAAGTTCTAAAAAAATCAAAAAAATCTTAAAAAATCAAAAAAATTATAAAAAATCAAAAAAATTCTAAAAAATCAAAAAAATTCTAAAAAATAAAAAAATCGATTTATAAAATTAACGTGTTTCGCTTTACGGAAATTTTACGAAAAACGGGCAGAGTTTACTCTGTTTTTGGACGACCCCGACAACACTAGTTGTCGATATAATATTCAAAACGCAACAATCAATGAACCAAAACTGAGATGGAGCCTGTTGTCTGAATCAAGATCACATCTTGACTGAACTTGAACCACAGTGAAACATGATCCAACTGAACAAATCTAAGCACCACAAACATCACCGCCACCGCCGCGGCTCCGCCATCGTCGGCGAACCTCCGGCGGCTCGTCACCACCACCATCGTCGTCAACATCAACAGGTCACCGTCATCATCATCTTCCTGGAACAGAAACGAAGAATATACCAATCTCTTACCAGCGACCCGTCGGTTAATGACACCGACCGCCGGATACTGTCGCCGACCGCTGGACCGTCGGTTGTCCCTCTCTCCTCAGCCTCTTTCTCCCTCTACTCTCTCTCTCTCTCTCTCTCTCTCTCTCTTCTCTCTCCGTTTCTCTGATCTCGCCGCCACACGCCACCACCATCTGGTGGTGGCATCCGTTAAATCGGAAAACATAGGGGGTGTCGGGTGGTAATTTAGGATGAATCAGGAGGTTTAGGGGGCTGGTTGATGTCGTCAGAGAGGAAGGAACCGCCGTTAATCGGCGCCGGAAACCGGAACTCCGGTGACCGGACACGGGGAGAAGACAGAGGTGCGTGTGTGTCTGGTTGCACATATGAGAGGAATAAGAGTTGGTCAAGCCTTATATAATGTGTTTGTGTTTATTTTGATTTTTTATAATTTTTTTGATTTTTTAAGATTTTTTAGAATTTTTTTGATTTTTTTTAATTTTTAAGATTTTTTTGATTTTTTTAGGACTTTTATGATTTTTTAGAATTTTTTTTGATTTTTTAGATTTTTTTTGATTTTTTAAGATTTTTTGATTTTTTTATAATTTTTATGATTTTTTAGAATTTTTTTGATTTTTTAGGATTTTTATGATATTTTTATAACTACAGGGACTGTTTGTGTAATAAATAAAACTTAAAACTAGTAAATTACAACTACAGGGACTGTTTGTGTAATAAATAAAACTTAAAAACTAACTTCAGTTAAAAAAAACTAACGGAAGTCCATTGAGTGCCAACATGTTGATAGGTAGGATTATTATATACCAATTCTGTACGTTGGATTATTATTTACCAACTGGGCAAATGTTGGTTTATTAAATACCAATTTTCCCCTAATAAAAGTTATATATGTATTACATATAAATATAATAAATAAAAATGTATAATTTTTATTCGAATTTCGAATCGAATTTGAAATTGTAAATTCGTATTCGATTCGTATTCGATTTACTTGACTCGAATTGAATCGAATTCGAATTCTTATAATCGAAACGAATTCTTGATAATCGAATCGAATTTAAACGAATTTTGAATTTTTCGAATTCGAAACGAATTCTGAACACCCCTAGCCTGATTACTACCTTTTAACATCCCTTTCACCAACAAAAAGTTTCGGTGTTTAACCGTATCAAAACATTCAAAAACACTCTCATCCCACATACAAAGGATACCCCCGATCTGCCCTCCGCTTCGACGAAATCGGACCCAAACGACGTTTTCCCCCAATACAGGATTTATGCTCTTTAACAAGAGGTTTTGAGTCTAAAATCAGATATTGGTAATTTGTCAAACTTAGAAGTCATTGCATGTCATTATCGATTCTTGCCTAGATGGTTTTTTCATCATCACTACTTTAACAAGAGGTTTTGAGTCTAAAATCAGATATTGGTAATTTGTCAAACTTAGAAGTCATTGCATGTCATTATCGATTCTTGCCTAGATGGTTTTTTCATCATCACTAGTCACATCTTCACTTGCTATTTTTCTTAGTATTTGTTCTAGTATCGTTAGTTATAGTTAAGTTATTAGTTAATTAAAAATCAAAATCAAAACCAAATCACTTATAAGCTAGTAATTCGGTTTACGTTAAGTATTAGAGTTTGCTAATTAGAGTCCCTAGGTTCGATACTCGGTCTTACTTTTTATATAATTACACGTCCGATATACTTGCCGTTTGTGTGTAGTTTTAATGAGTTCCGTAATTTAAAGCTTGGTCTGAAATAACATACATACTCACACACATCATACTTTAAATAATATGTGTTTTCAACACATTTAGCTTTTATTTAATTTGATTTCCGTTCGATAACTTAAGTTTGTTAACTTTTAAAAAATACTGAATACGCAGCTTTGTTTATTTTTATTTTTATTTTTTCTACATTTTCGTAATATTTTTTTAGAGTTAAATTCCTTGTTGGTCCCTGTGGTTTGTAATTTTTGCAGAGTTGGTCCCGAGACTTCAAAAATTACAAACGTGATCCCGGTGGTTGCAATTTTTAAACTCGGGTGATCCTTGTCAGTAACATATGTTGCGATGGCACTGAAACGTAAAGTAAGTCGAATTTATGCAGTCTAACGAAAACATATTATACTTGACCCGACTTGTTGTAAAACAAAACTTATGCCAAAACGTATATCATATGAAAACGTACAAAAAAACATATTATATATGAGCCTACCCATTTTCAAAGAAACGTAATCAGCTTTGATTTATACCGACACGTACACAAATATAAGCACGTAAAAAATGATTATAAAGTTTTTAGAAAGTTGAAGGGTTGTTAGTGCCAATAGTAAATGTTGAAGGGTAAAGGCTAAAAAAAGCATACTAAGGAAAAAAAAAAAACTAAATTGACCAATGGCCAGCAACCATGCAGCAGCATGACACAGGTCATCCATCTTGTGATTTTAATCATATAGAATTCAACCGCTTCCGTTTATCATTTCAAACGGTGTATACGTTGTCATTCAAACGGTGTATTCATTCATCATGTGATGGTTCTTTAACAGTTGCGACGATGCCGCCAATTGAAGGATCTGACGGTTGGATGGGAACACCGCCGTTAACTTGCAACGTTACGTTGTATATATATAAAATATAAATGTTTGATATTTTTATATGTGCGATTAGGTGCGTGCGAAGCGATGCAAAAAGGATGGAAATTAAATGCTAGTTGCGTGAAAGAGTGGTAGTCAATTATTGGTGACCTCAATTACTATTTGTAGTTATATATTTGTACTTAAAACACGTAATTTAAAGTTAATTAAAGTTGAATAACTAGCTTTAAATGGATTTTAAATAAACACTTGAAAAACTTACCATCATCTAAATTTTCACTACTTAAAACTAACAAGATCTTATTGATATTTTTATATGTAAATTTTTGGTTTTATTGTAAGCTGCTCTGCTCTCTTGTGGCAGAGTGCTTTGGTTTTGTGGTTTGATGTGCAATGAAAGTTAAAAGTTAAAAAAAAAACACTTAAGGGTGAGCGGAGGGGGGTCGGTAAACCCACTCCTCACCGCTCGGTGACCACTACCAACCCGTTTTACCAATCATTGTTACCAAAATTGCTGGGAAATTCAATGAAGGTTTACCGATTCGATGAAGGGAGGGAAAGGAGGAGAGAGAGAGGGTGTGTGGTGGGGTCCATTTTTTCTCAACCAATCACACATTTTTTTTTAAAATAGTTTACCTAAACCCCATTAGATAAGACACCACCAACGTTTTTAAGCATTATGTAAACAATTGACATGACGCTATGTGATTGGGTGAATTGAGAGTTTACCTATTCCATTAGGTAACCACTCCCTTCACCCTAAAACTAACAAGATGGTATACGCAACATACATTGATTATCACAACCTACCCAATACGAAATCAACAATAAATCAATAATGTAACGTCCATTCAACAAATTCAATTAACCCCTATAATAGTATTGTCGCCTTTTCAATACAAATAATGGTCTTAAATATAGAAATAAATGAAAATATCAAGCATCACCAGATATCACCTGATACTAAGCGACTCAGCCGCAGCAGCAGTCTCCGCACCACGGGCAATAGCCTCGGTGACATTCGCCAACTTTTGCAGATTCAACCTTACAACAGTATCCGCAAAAAACCGAGTGTCTTCCTCCGAGTTCCCCTCGGGCACATCCACCATATACGATTCCAAAACAATCGTCTCATTGGGCTTAATTTGGTGCACTGTGGTGACAGCACGGTAATTTCTCAACCTATGTTCACCACCAATGATCGAAAACTCCATCACGTGGTTCTCATCGTCCAGCCGGTCTAACCGCTCCGTGCTAGTAGCCGCTGGCAGCCCAGATATGACAATAACGTCACGCGTGCATCCTTCGGCTATAATAGAGCCTTCTTTCACGCTGCAGCTTTTGATGAAGTGTTTGTAGACTTCTGGCTTATCGAATTGGCGTATTATTGACCAGACTATGTCGGATGAGGTGTGTATGTGTTGCGCTAGTAGAGATGAACATTGGGCTCGCGTGTGGGTGTAGGTGTGGAATTCTTTTATGGAACTCTTTAATGTGTCGAACTCTTGTTCGGTCACGCCTGGTGGAGGGTGGAGGTGGTGGGTTGTTTCCATTTTTTCCGTTATCGTGGAAAAATCCATATACTTCTAACGTCGAATCAGGGTCAACTCGGACAGAAAAATAAAAAGGAATGGGTTGGATCTAGAGAGAGAGTAAGTGGGGGAGGAGGCTATGTGATGTGTTAATTAGATAGATAAGATTGAAATTGAAAGTTGAATAGATATACACAAATAGAAAGTGTTAGTTAAGAACGTGAAGTATGATGGGGCTTGGGTTGGGGCATTTGTTGACACTTGGAATGGGAGGCCCCCACCTTTGAAAACAAACTCAAACCCACGCCCGTGGGGTATGGTGGGGCTAGGGTTGGGGGCATGAGTTGACACATGGGGGCATGTGAAATGGCTAGTTTGGTTTGGCCATTAAGAGCCTGCCATGTCACCTCGCTAGCCCGTCCCACGCCCGGCTTGAAAGCCAAGCCCCAAGGGCCACGCCCCAACCCAAGTCCACCCGGGGTGGTGGCTTGGGCGTTTTCCCCCAACCCAAGCCCCATACCCCATGGCCTAAAATCTGGTATTTACCAACCTTACCTATATTGTGGGGCCAGGGTATAATGTGACGCTACGCATGGGTACCTGTCCCTTCTGTTTATAAAGGGTCACTTATTTCTTTCAATTATTTTCGAATGACTAAACAGTTGACTAAAAAAACTTGTGTGGTTAAAATGTGAAACTTGAAAATAACATGATTCGTAACCTCTATTTATATGTAACTAGCAAAAGTCCCCCACGCTATACGGAGAGGATTAGGTTGGTGTTTATTTGTTTCGTTACGATATAGTAATGTAACGACATTTGATAAAGCAACTAAAAGAGAAGATCCAAATTATTTCTATAATATATGATAAAGCAAGTAAAAGAGAAAATTCAAGTTATTTCTTTAATATATATTATCGATGGAAAGTTGTAAACAACTCTACCGATAATATAAACATTTCAAAATTGAAGCGATGAAAAAATTTAACACAACCATGTATTTAGTCTTTAGAAAAAAACAAATGAACGGAAGTTATAAAAAAAACAAGACTATAGGAGTAAAAACGCATAAGATGTGTAATAGAAACATATAAAAAAGTCAAAGTTAGTGTTCGCACAAGTTGACAATTGTTATAAACTATAGGGTTAAAGTCTTAAAGATGTGTAACTGAAAGTAAAAATAAATTAAAAAAAAAACAAAAGAGAAAAGTCAAAGTCACTATTCACAAATGTTTGATGATTGTTAGACCGGTGGGTATGGAGAGGATAGTCTCTTTGGAGACTACCCGTCACGTAGGCGCCACGTAATCACGGGAGGAGGATGCTCCTCTTGGGGACTAGCCAAGGGTGTGGAGACTAGCCAAGACTACCCCACCATTAATAATATATTAATATATATATATATATAAAGGATGAGAGAGAAGTGAGATGGGGGCCACCACATATGCTCCGTCGCCTGCGTCACAATTCCGACGAAGAAGCCGTGCCGGGCCCCAAGGGGGCGGTGTTAGACGGGGCTAAAGGGGGGGGGGGGGCTCTGCCGATCCCCATACCCAATGGTCTTATATACTAGTTTTTGCCTCGCCCGCGTTGCGGGACAATAATCCGAATATTTCTCTCTCATAACATGTATGTCTGTGTTTCGGTTACTTGTACATACTACTCATAACACGATCTCAAAAAAATTACATCGAGTCAATAAATTAAAACAAAAACACTACCATACTTTTACTAAAAAAAGTAAAACAATGGAAAGACTATAATTTTAAATTGGGAGCAAAATTAGAATTTTTCAGGACAAATGAGCGTGTACCAGACATGCCTGAACGAATAAAAATTACACCTATGCCCGCCCGCGTTGTAGGGCGTTAAATCAAATATTTCTTAGTTTCATAACATGTATGCATGTATTTAGGTTACTTGTACATACTACTTATAACACGATAATATATATATATATATATATATAGGGGAAGATTAAAATGAGAACCACCCCCAGTTGTAAGAACCATGAGAACCACTTTCTGGCCTTTAGATCAAGGAGATGGATGGATGAGATTAAAAGTACTTAAAAAATAATATTAAGTATTTTTTGTCTTATTATGTCTTTAATATTTTATTGTTAAAGGGTATTTTAGTAAAATTACTTTGTTTTGTCTTTTTATATATATTAGTTTTTAATTACCTTTTTTGTCCTATTCATTAATTACATTTTTTATTTAATTGTTTTTTATTTATAAACTGATTTTTTTTATTAAACATTTTCTAATTCAGATTTTTATTATATTAGATTTTTATTTTTTAAACTTAGTTTTTTTATTAAACATTTTCAAATTCAGATTTATTTACATATTTTTACGTTTAACGTTTTACGTTTTTACGCCCGGTTTTTTACGTTAACGTTTTTTACGATTTACGCGCCGGTTTTTTACGTTTTACGGCCCAGTTTTTTACGTTAACGTTTTTTTTACGTTTTACGCGCCGGTGTTAACGTTTTTTACTTTTTTTCGCGCCGGTTTTTTACGTTTTACGCCCCAGTTTTTTACGTTAACGTTTTTTTACGTTTTACGCGCCGTTTTTTTACGTTTTACGTAAAACTTTTTACGTTTTACTAAAAAAAATTTACGTTTTACGTAAAACTTTTTACGTTTTGCGGTATAACTTTTTACTTTTTACGTTTTACGTTTTGCGTTAAAACTTTTTACGTTTTACGTTAAAACTGTTTACGTTTTACGTTTTACATAAAACGTTTTACGTTTTACGTAAAACTTTTTACGCTTCACGTTTTTACGTTTTATGTTAAAAAAGTTTACGGTTTACGTTAAAAAAGTTTACGGTTTAATTTTTTTTTTATTTTACGTTAAAAAGTTTTACGGTCTACGTTAAAAAGTTTTACGTTTTACGTTTGACGTAAAACTTTTTACGTTTTACGTTTCACGTAAAAACTTTTTACGTTTTACGTTTCACGTAAAAACTTTTTACGTTCTACGTTCCACGTAAAAACGTTTTACGTTCTACGTTCTACGTAAAACGTTTTACGTTCTACGTAAACGTTTTACGTTTTACGTTCTACGTAAAACTTTTTACGTTTTACGTTTTATCTAAAAGTTTTTTAGACAAAACGAACGCATCCAGAAAATCGCTACTCGGTAGGTGTCTCAGATAGATTTATCATCATCGACGCCTAAAAAAAAAAATATAAAAACCCAACAAACATCAAAACCAAAGGGTATCTCGAAAAAAAAAACGGGGTTTGACTCAGATTATCCGATAATCAAGAGGCTGCAAAAGTGGGGTTGCAGGATCAAAAACCCTACCTTCCGCCGTCCTTGCCGCGCCATCGTCATCAAAATCTACACTTTTTTTTTTGCATCATCGCCACCCCATCGATCGTATTCAACATGAACAACATTCAAACCCAGATTCAACATGAACACAGAAAGGTCCCAGATTCAACATGAACACAGATTCTCAACTAAACCCAGATTTAACATGAACACAGAAAGGTCCCAGATTCAACATGAACACAGAAAATCAACTAAACCCAGAAAAAATCATGAACACAGACCAAGAATCACAGAATATCATTCAAACCCAGATATTCAAACATTCAAAAGCATATTCAAACAGATTCAAAAAACTCAACAGATTCAAAAGGCAAACAGATTCACAAACCCACCATCTCCGACCACAAAACACCCACCACATCGCAAACCCACCTTCACCCACCACCCACCACAAACCCACCACAAACAACCACATCACCCTTCAAAACGACCGCCGCCCCTAACCAACATCACAAACCCACCTTCACCAACCACCCACCACAAACCCCACCTTCACCAACCACATCACAAACCCACCTTCACCAACCACCCACCACAAACCCACCACAAACAACCACAGAATCAACGGAAACGGAATCAAAAAGATCCTAAACCAACATAATCAGAATAAAAAAAAAAAATCCCAAACCAACATAATCAGAATCAAAGAAACCCCAAACCCAAGCAACCCCCAACATACCAAATTAAACCCAGCAATGTCGCAAAAGGGTGACCGGAGAGATGGTGGCCATGACGGTTCGTTTTCAGGCGATGGTGGCCGACCAACCACCTCGCACAACCGTCTTCCGCCACCGATCAACCACCACCCCACTACCGCCTTCCGCCGCTGCTGCCGTTGTTTGTGGTGCACCGCCGCCCAAAAGTGGTGGTTGGATCTCTCTGTGATGAGGGTGGGTTGCAGGTTTTTGTGAGGGTGAGTTGCAGGTTTTTTGGGATGAGAGAGAAGAAAGGTTTCTACAATTTCAAAGAGAAGAGAAAAGGTAAATGACAAAATGAGGGTGGAAGTGGTTATCTGCCACTTTTATTAATGGAGAGAGAGAGACTGATTAGACAAAATGAGTAAATGACCAAAACACCCTTTGAGTTGGCATATTTTGATTGGTGGAAGTGGTTCTCATGGTTCTTACAACTGGGGGTGGTTCTCATTTTAACCTTTCCCTATATATATATATATATATATATATATATATATATATATATATATATATAAGACAACCAATTAAACGAAAACACTACCATAATTTTGCTAAAAAAATTAAAACAATAACAGGTCTGTAATTTTGAGCTGGTGGTAAAATACTAATTTGTTAGGACCAATGAGCGAGTGTTAGACAACTGTTTGACACAATAAAAGTTACATTGAGTCAACCAAGCAAAATAAAACAGTACTATAGTTTTGCAAAAAAAGAAAAAGAGTTAAATGCCATTTTAGTCCCTATGGTTTTAGTCATTTTGCCAGTTTAGTCCAAAGGTTTCATTTTTAACCTGTGGATCCAAAAAGGTTTCACCGTTGCCATTTTAGTCCACTGGGTTAACTTCATCTATTTTTTCTGTTAACAAGAAGGGCAATTCGGTCATTTTATATGTAATTCTGTTAACTAGAAAGACAATTCGACCATATAAAATGATCGAATCGCCCTTCTCGTTAACAGAAATAATGGATGAAGTTAACCCAGTGGACTAAAATGGCAACAGTGAAACCTTTTTGGACCCACAGGTTAAAAATGAAACCTTTGGACTAAACTGGCAAAATGACCCAAACCACAGGGACTAAAATAGCATTTAACTCAAAGAAAAAAAGTAAAACGATGGCAAGATCATAATTTTTAACTGGGGGAGAAATTGTAAATTTTGAAATGGGAGCAAAATCATAATTTTGAACAGAGGGCAAAATCGTAAAAATATTTTGAATTGGTGGCGAAATCATAATTTTAAACTGAGGGCAAAATCATAATTTTGAGATATGTGGGAAAACATAATTTTATTTTGAACTGTGGGCAAAAACGTAATTTTAGACGGAGGGCGAGACGGTAAATTTAAACTTGGAGTAGAATTAGAAATGAGTTTTTAACTGAGGGCAAAAGCGTAAATTTTAAGCAACGGCAAAAACATTATTTTATTTTGAATTAGGGGTAAAAACATAATTTTAAACAAAGGACGAAACCGTAATTTTTGGCTGAGAATAAAATTAAATTAAAAATGGATAGTCCAATAGGGAAGTGCCAGGCAAGCTGCCTGGCACTATTCCCTCAAGTCCTTTTTGTATATGTAGGATAACTAGTAAAATTTCCTGTGCTACGTGGCGGGGAATTCGAACGTTATCGATTCGTTTTGTTTTGTAACGGAATTAATACGGTACCGTAGCTCAGTATAACAACCGAAAGAAAAAACAAAAACAGGCCGTGCCATGACAAAAACAATATCCAAACATAAAAAAATACATTACGTCTAGTAAGGTTCAATCTGTGCTAGGGAAGAGCATGGTACCCGTTCGGTACCGAACCGGTACCGAAAGTACCTGTACCGGAAAACTGGGAAAAGTGGTACCAGTACCGAATACACAGGTTTGGTACCGACAGGGCCGGTCCTAGAATTTTGGGGGCCCCAAAGCGAATTAAAAATTTGAGGCATTTTTTAATTTTTTTAGGCTCGTAGTTTCGGTTTGTATCTGACATGAAATATATTAGGAAGAAACTTATAAAGCACTTAACCATTATATAAACCAGATTATTTCCCTAATCAAATAATGTTGGGATCTAATACATAAATCAAATATAAGTTGGTCAAAAGAGTTTAACCTAACAAATAACAACTTACATTATGTGTGAAAGGAATTAAAACATGCCACTTATTTTAAGTATACTATCGTTATTAGTTAGAAACGATTTCTTAAGTAAAATTTTAAATGGACATATCATGTTAAAAATTGTATGGACAAAATATTTTAGCTTATTAAATTAAGAGAGGTGATTAAAAAAGATGCATTTATAATCCTTTATAAAAGAGTGAGTGAGGTGATTAATAATTTTGAAAATGGGTAGTAGGTGGGATTCGAACCTAGCCCTCTACAAATACCAAATCTTGTTTTTACCATTAGACTACATTTGTATTAATGTTAACAAATATCACCGTAAATATAATATTCTTTTTTTTATAAATATGGTTTTGTTTTTATTAATTTTAGAGGCCTTATTTTTTCGGAGGCCCTAAGCCGTCGTCTATCCCAATTTCACTAAAGGGTCAGCCCTGGGTACCGAACCGATACGGTACCGATACTTACCGGTGTTTTACCCGTAAATACCAGTACCGTACCAGTACCGGTACCAAAAAACAGGGAAAATGGGAACCGGTACTGGTACCGGTACCGAATATACCCGGTACGGTTCGGTACCGATTTGATACCCGGTGCCAAATGCTCATCCTTAATCTGTGCTATACTGTAGGAAGAAGAAAGTATGTTAAAAAGGTATTTGTCTTAAAAGATTTGATTATAAAAATTACAAATTTAGAAGCAGAGAAAACAACATAAAAGTGAAAAAAGAAGAAGAAATAAATCACGGAAAATATTATTAAGAATAATAGAAAATGACAAAAAAATAATAAACGAAACAATTTCCTCAAACTTTTATTTGGCAGCAGGTAATAAAAAAATTTCTTTCTCATGAAGTGCTTTCTCATGAAGTGCTTCGAACCCGAGACACTCACTATATTTGAATGTTCATACAACCAACTGAATTGTGAAAGTTTTGTCTGAATTATTTGACGCAATAATAACTATAATCTATCTATTCTAATATATTAAAGCTACTAGGTTATCAGCCGTGAATACTCACGGGTACAATATTTAATTTTTATTAAACGTAATTGTATATATATATATATATTTTTTTTTAAAATGTAGTTTTGACCCATTCAACCCATTTACCATGTTTACATTTTAATTAACACTAACATAACTACATAACCCTATTTTATAACTAAATACTTATAAAGGTAAAAATAGAAAAGGTCATAATGGCCAAATTAAGCGTAACATTGTTTTTTAAGTCACTTGAAAGTTAAGTTTTGTTCAAAGGTGATAATTTTGTGGCATGTGTTTTGTCCATTAATCTGATGTGGAACAAAAACCACATATTGTCCCTAAATAATCAATAATTACTTTAGTATGTTGTATACATGATTACAAAATTATTACTTGCCGTGAGATTTGTTGATTACTTAGGGGGGAGGGGGTGGTCACTAGTGATAGAATTCTATCACTCCCAATATACAATCAAATCATGTCATCACCCAATATTCTATCACTAGTGATAGAAATGTAGTGGGGGTGGTCATCACTAGTGATGGGATTCCAATGTACAAGTATTAATACACAATGTACAAGTCATACACATTCCTCAATAATTCTTCAACGCGTTATATAAACAACGAGTTATTCCTATCACTCGTTACCAAAGTGGTGGCGGCGGTGTGCAAGAAGCAATAACGAGTGATAGGGGAAAAATAACGCACCACCCCGACTCCCCTTATTAACTAAAAAATGAAACAACATGCTTGTAAAGAATGTGGATCACAATTAAGCCGTTGCCACATATGCCCTCAACAATAACTTTTTACCATCTAATCTATTATTTTTCTAGAATAAAAGGGAATTGCTATGAAGACAAAGTAGAAATCAAATATCTAAATTCGATGGATATGATATAGACTCTATGATATATATATATATAGGGTAAGGTTCATGCGAGAACCACCTTTATTGCGAGAACCGCGATAACCAATGTGAACACAACCTAAAATAGCTAAAAAAACATAAAAAAACCCTAACCCCCACCCGCCCCCCCCCCCCCCACCAAAAGAAACCTAACCCCCCTAACCCCCCCCCCCCCCCACACCCCCTCCCCCACCCCAAAAACCTAAACCCCCTCCCCCACCACCCAAAAACCTAAACCCCCACCCCCCACCCAGCTAAAATGCTAAAAACTAAACCCCCAAAAAACCTAAAAAAATAAAAAAATATATATAAATTTTTTTTAAATATTTTTTAAGTTAAAATCGCTACTTTTAGTAGTCAAAATTTTTTTTTGGCTACTAAAAGTAGCTATTTTTTATAAAAAATATAAAAAAAAATTTGTGTGTTTTTTTAGCTATTTTTGGTTGTGTTCACATTGGTTCTCGCGGTTCTCGCAATAAGGGGTGGTTCCTAACGGATCTTTGTCCTATATATATATATATATATATATAGGGAGAAGATCATGCGAGAACCACCTCTTATTGCGAGAACCAATGTGAACACAACCAAAAATGCCTAAAAATAGCTAAAAATCACAAAATTTTTTTTTTTTTAATATTTTTTATATAAAAATCGCTACTTTTCAAAGCCAAAAAAAAAAAAAAAATTAAATTAAATTTTTTTTTTTTGCCACTAAATGTAGCGATTTGAGCATAAAAAATATTAAAAAAAAAATTTAGATTTTTTTTATATTTTTTTAGGTTTTTTGGGGGTTTAGTTTTTAGCATTTTAGCTTGGGGGGTGGGGGGGGGGGGGGTTTAGGTTAGGGGGGGGGGGTTAGGTTTTTTGGGGTTTTTAGTTTTTAGCATTTAGCTTGGGGGGGGGGGGGGGGTGGGGGGGGGGGTTTAGGTTTTTGGGGGGTGGGGGTTATGTTTTTTTAGGTTTTTTTTAGCTATTTTAGGTTGTGTTTACATTGGTTCTCGCGGTTCTCGCAATAAGGGTGGTTCTCGCATGATCTCCTCCCTATATATATATATATATATATATATATATATATATATATATATATATATATATATATAGTGAAAAGAGTCAAATGGAATCACAACAATATTCTATTTTAATTTCGTCATATGAAGGATAAAATTTCATGCAAAAATACTTGGAACTACAATGCAGAAACCACTATGGCTGGATCTATATCAGAACTAATAAATAAAATGTTATTTCAGCTTCAATTTAGGTTTAGCAAGCAACTATTATTGCACTAATAATGTTTAAAAACGTGCCATATGACCTCCAAAGTGTCTCTGGGGTATGGCCATCGAGTGAACTCCTAGGAATGAGAACCTGCAAAAGTAGTACCATGAAGTACATTAACGACAACATAATGATGTATAAATTAATCTATAAACTGACTACACATAGTATTTTCTTTATCTTAATACCATTCTGCATCTTCTTGGTTTTCTTCTTGACGTGAGCGCGACCGCGCGCGCGCAAACACACACACACACACACATATATATATATATATATATATATATATATTTAGGCCAGTTAACGTACAATAGGGCTTATCGTACATTACGTACGCGATAACCCCAGCCGTCAGATCTTCATCTCCCATGCGATTCATATCTCCATGCGAACTGTACGAACTGTGCGAATTCAATCTTCCACATGCGATTTTGTCCATCTATACACCCCATGCCATTTTTCACATTACCCCATGCTAACCATTTTTTCACATGCGATATTCAATCTTCCACATGCGATTCTACACACCCCATGCCATTTTTCACATTACCCCATGCTAGCCATTTGTTCACATGCGATATTCAATCTTCCACATGCGATTCTACACACCCCATGCCATTTTTCACATTAGAGCATTCTCATCCAATCCATCAAATTATACATACATTCCACTAAAAAACAACTCATATATCAATATATTTCCACTAAAAACAAATACTTTTTCTCTCTCCTTTTCAATTAAATAATATTATCATCACATTTTTCTCTTTCCTTCACTCACAACCACTTTCAATATATATTAAAAAATTATACTGGGTGAACAGTGTCCCTCCAAATATACAGATGAACAGTAACATTTTCTCTCTCCTCCACTCACAACCACTTTTTTTACCCTTTACAATATAAAAACTCACCCTCATAAGTTTTGATGGATTGGATGAGAATGCTCTTACCCCATGCTAGCCATTTTTTCACATGCGATATTCAATCTTCCACATGCGATTTTGTCCATTTACACACCCCATGCCATTTTTCATATTATCCCATGCTAACCATTTTTCACATGCGATTTCATTTGTATGGAATTTCAAACATGCAATTTCATTGCATTTTCAAGCCATGCGATTTCATTTGCCTTTTTATAACATGCGAATATTGAATTCGCACCAGATCCGCACCAGATCGAATGGCCGGGATGATCGCGTACGTATCGTACGATAAGCCCTATTGTACAGTATATATATATATATATACACACACATAATGCGTCCGCGCTCCGCGAGGCTTGGTTTTAATATTTATAAAAATGGTTTATACCTTAACATTAAAACACACACAAAAGGACAAGTGTATCCCGTCATATATGTAGCAAAGTATTGGTAAGAACCAGATATCAAACCATGGAACACGGGCGGAATTGAGTACTAAATCTTTGTCATTGTATTACCAATAAAAGGTTAAGTGAATGGTTATTTAACTACAATTATCTAAACTATATTTAAAACATAATAGACTCCAAATATGAAAAATAAATATTATCTTGTTCCATAAACAACCTAAACATGTTATCTACATCAGATATGTCACAAAAGCACTTAATCAATTTTCCAATTGCAAGACAGCTAGTTACCGGGTCTGGATTTCTAGCATTATGATTCTTCAGAAAGTTAACGTGATGGTCACACGTTAACCACCTAAAATCATTCATTAACGAGCTATTAATATTCATTCATGCGAATCTTTAATGATAGGTTATTTACCGGGTCTGGATTCATAACCTCACTTATCAAAGAAAGCAATACCGATGGTCACAATACAGCCATGAGGATAAGCATTTAAGTAGATCATATAACAAAATATTTCATCTTACAAGTCTTGATCACAAATCTACCAAGATAGCAATTTCAGACCAAAATTACTAAACAAAGATCATAAACCGCGTCAAGAACATGTAACAACACCATATAATTCATTAGAACCCTTACGTGCAAGAAAGCATTCTCAATCACAATAAGACTTATCTTGTATAAAACAAATACCCTGGTCTGGTTTCATGGTGTAAACAAAGTCTACAAACAAGTGATTAAGCAAGAAATAGTTAGCCATCTTAACTAACCACAGATTCATTATCCAAGACAATCAAACATAATCAAGAACTCAACATCAATGAAACATTCATCATATAATCATGAAGATTCAAACATGAAAAAGTACTAAAGATTCATACAAACAAGATTACAACATAAAGATTATTCAAGAAACAAGTTCATTACTACTATTACACAATACTACATTAAACCTAATCTAACATCAGTTCAATACTTGAATAATGATTAGAATACATGTTTAAGTACAAGGAATTGAACCATAAACAAGCAAGGTATTGATGGGTTGGATCGGTTATGCTTCCACTTGATCTTGAAGCTTCAAATCGGTTTGATCAGGACTGCTTCGGAACCCAGAAATCGCCCAGAAACATGGAGAAAAACCCAACATTCTAACCAGTAGCGAATGCTGCTATTTATAGTGAAAATTCTGATCTGCACGGCCGTGCACTTGGGTCGCACGGCCGTGCACTGACAGTTTTTAGGTTACGTCATTTATTGGATTCGGGTCCAGACAAGTGGACAAGTTGTCTTGGTCACAATATCGGCACGGTCATGCTTCTGGTCACACGGTAGTGCGAGGTCATCAGAAAGGTCATCAGAAACTGTGGTCCAAGTGGTGCACGGTCGTGCATATGATCGCACGGTCGTGCGTTCCGAGTAATCAGTGGCACTCCCACTTGCACTGGTAGTGCTTCCGGGGTTGGAGGTCTTGCACGGTCGTGCATATGATCCGCACGGTCGTGCGTGATCTGGCAGTCACCAGATTTTTGCCAATTTCATCAGATTTGCATCAGAATTGCCCCGTTTTCATCATATTTGTCTTTTGCACTTTGTTTAAGACCTGAAAATATAAAAGTACCTGATTTGGTACCTAAACATCGCGGTTTCGGTAAAAATGCTTAAAACGGAAGTGATTTGTGGGATAAAAAAATGCATACTTTAACGTATATCTCTTCTTCTTGGACCTAAGGGCCTTCTACCTCTCATGGCAAACAGATCTTTTTCAATCCCCTCTGGTGTGATCGAAATAGAGAATATTTTCGGTTTTAGCTGACCACATTCTTCTTGTAGAACCAGCTGCTTCTTTAACTTGTTTTTTTTTTTTTTCAGCAACCCTATTTTTGTAACTATATTTTTTTGTAGTCACAATTTAAGCCTTAAATATTTATAAAAATATAAAAAGAAAACATGGTTGAAGGGTCATACTGGCCAATTCGACCTATACTCATGGTAACCCAATTCAACCCAAACCTATTTTGTCCTCGAATCCACCTATCTTGCCCACAATAGAAATTGTTTCATGTATCAAGTTTGACCCATTCAGCCCAATATTATGATTTTATAGTCACAATTTACGCCTTAAATAGTTATGAAAATGAAAAGAAAACATAGTTAAAGGTCAACTTGAGTGTTTCGGCTCATACTCATGATGACCCGGTTCAACGCATACCTGGTTTGACCCGTTACCCAACCCATGAATCTTGCCCACAGTCCATAACTATAACGTGCTTGCAAAATGTACCTGATCAAGGAGGGTTTCTATGTGTCCTCTTGTTTTTTGTCACACGGTCTTTCTTATTCATACTCACAACAATAGAAATTTGTAATTAATATTTGACCAAAAAAATTGCCACTAAATATCATAATATTAACAATATGGAGTGACAACTAAATAGTGTTTAATTCCAATAAAATGATGATATGTTAATACATGAGAACTATCATATTCACCATGGGTAACTTTTTTATTTCAATTGTCTTTCATCTTTCAAATTTTCAGCTCCGTGCAACACCAAATACGATCATAATTAGTACCAATTACTACATAAGACACCAGTACAACAACTAACAAAAAAAATAAGTTTTACCTTGAAATAGTGCAAGAATTTATACCTCATCTTCTTCATCTTCTTGAGTTTTACTCTTGTTTTTAAAACTTTGCGCCTTTTTAGACTTAATGGAGCTACCAGAGTTGCCACTATCGTCAGTTGATTTAATCTAAAAACTTCATTAGCATAATCAACCGATTTCATTTGGCATTCAAAACTCAAACGAAAAAAATACATAAAGGTTACATTCAAGTGTCGTTCTTTTTAAGCCGTAGAAAAAAAGAAGAGACCGAATATTATCACATAAGAGTTTAATCTTCAACCCAAGAATTTAGTAAAGAAGCCAAATTTAGCAAAGATTGATTAAATTGACAATAAAAATCATAAAAAGATTGAACTTAAAAACATACCTGAATGATGAATCCGTGAAGAACGATTGGAGAATCGCATTTTGGGATTTACGGTTTCAGAAAGTGAATTTGTAATATGTGGTGGTTTGAGAAAAACGGTATATACGATAATTTAGATTAAGGCAAAGTTCCCTAAAGAGAAAAACGACAATAAATCCCAAAATGAAAATGTTTCAACATCCAAAATAGTTACACTCGAGAATAGTCTCTTCCAAACAACCATCTTTATGATGACACACTTCTTTATTTTTAACTCAAACCTAATAACATACATAACAATATATGCATCAAAGTAATAAGATTAATACACACAGAGACACACACATTGGATTCTACACACCGCAATACTCCATAGCCAAAAACTGATTTAGTGAATAAAAAGACCATGTTGCTTGTCATCTTAGCATGATCCACCAAGTAAATAAGTACAAACTATCGATGTTACCGTAAATAATTAACTGTAGATGTTATTTTATAAGATCTATATAAAAAACATACTACAACAAAGTATTAGAACAACCTTGTATGGAAGTAGGGTATAAACAACTTTGTTCCAGCTATTGTGATAACAAAATTAAAAACAGTAATGTGCAAAAAAAAAATAAATTGTTGGAACCGCATAAGCAAAACCCTAATAGGAACAAAAACCAAAAACGGAGATCAAATCTTCTATATATGTGAACAAAATCAGAACTCAATAAAAAATATACAAACAAAATACGTATACTATCCTCTTGATTGGAACCACAATCAGAATAAGATAGTAAAAAACCTAATCGGCCAACAGATCAATGATTAAACTCTGAAATAGAGGGAAAAATTAAATAAAAGAAGAACATAAACTGACCTTGATTGCAGACAAAATTCGATGAAGATGATTTTATCTTTAAATTATAGGATATAACTATATCAACTCTTCATAGTTATATTGTTTTCATTGTTGAACCCATAGACCTACAAAGAAGTATCATGTACAAAAAGACTCATGTAACTAAGACCAGCAAGTATCTCATATGAATCAAAATATATAAAAAGGGGAATTGCTACTAATGTGGCCCAAGTTTTTGAAAAGTGTGATTTAGGTTCATGAAAACTTGTCATCAGATATTAATCGTATTTGAAGCAACCAACAATTACCCACACAGTAAGATTCGAATGACTGTGCACTTAAAATGTTTATTATTATTTTACCTTGACTGGAGTTTAAATACCACATTATAAATAAGTAAAAAAAAGTCCAACTTAGTTAAAATAACTGGTATGTGAAAATGACTTATTTGGAAACATAATATGTATGGGGTAAGAAAACATACGGATTTTAAACTTGCAGCTTCAATTCCTTAGCAAATGGGTCGGGAGAGAATAAAGCACAAGAAGCATTGGATTTTTCAAATAAATCAATCTTTATCGTTTTTTTTTTTGTAATTTGACCCCCTAAATGTCGTTGGTAAGGAAGATAAAACATATATATGTAAAACGATTATTTTATAATGCTTCAGTTGAAAAGTGATGACTCAACCAAAAACCACAAATGTGTTTGCTAAACATATGTATTTTATAATATACCTAACAACATTACCCGCAGGGACAATTAGTTACACTACTAAAAACAAATAAATATATGGATCGTGAGGGGAACCTAACCATCAGACGGGTCACCATTGGAAATCTTGGTTACCTGCATTTCCCAAACGGTTCCAGAATGGAGACCAATTTACGATTGTATAACAGCAAGTATAATCGCACCAACCTGATCAATCCACCAATAGCATCTATCACTAAGAACATCAACAACTAATCCAACCACTTCTATTACCACATCAAAGTAATGATCATGTGACATGTTTTAGACCTTGATTTGAGATTGGTAAATTATCCAAGTTATAAAAGAGGTGCTTACATTGTTGGTGGGAAGCTAAAGCCAAAAAAGAAATGCAAGCTTCGTGTGATTGTAAAGTGCGTACCTGCAAAAGTAGACAAATAGTCCATTGGGGGTTAAGATAAAAAGATGGATGCCAACTTAAGAGTGCAAACAATTAATATAGTAGAAAAACCTTTTTGTGTATAGTATGATACAAGGACTTCAAAATGCATCTTGTCAAAAAATTGTGGGTAATTTGGTTTTCTTCAAAAAAAAAAATCGGGTGATACCTGGTCTAATCCACGAAACAAAACAAATCCTCCCATATGAGATTGCGCCAAAATAAAACAGAATTCCCTATCACCTGCAAAACTGTAACAATCAAAAAACACAAATACTAAAAGAGATGATAAATACCGATCGATTGAGAATAAATATTGTTATGTAACAACTAGAACCTATTAGCAATGTATAGAAAAGAATGGGAGAATGGGAGATGGATTTCTTATTGATTGATTTCAACATCATATACAAATATCATTATATATAGGCCCTTACATTAGTACAATAGTAACTAAAAAGATATGAGTTATAGATGTGGATAGTCACTACATAATGGATGCATTCATAACACTCCCCCTTGACTATCCACATGATGATATACTATTCTTTAATACGTTTGGTGATGCTGCCTCATTAAAAACCTTGCTAGGAAAACCCAGTGGGACAAAACCTCAGCTAAGGGAAAAAGAGTGTAGCGCGTATTATCTCCCCCTAATACTCTTGGACCAGGTATGTTGCCTCATTAAAAACCTTACTAAGAAAACCCAATGGGACAAAACTTAGTCAAGGGAAAAATAGTGCAACTTGAATAAGTCTCCCCTCATTTTAACATGTATCCTTTAAGTGACTTATGTCCATCTTCCTTGAAAGTCGAACAAAGTTTTTGTAGCCAATAATTTATCGCTTGATCCCTTAATGTACACGACTGTGTTTTGTTACATTCCCGCATCTACAAGACTAACCAAACTTGCTTTAATGCGTTAGTAAAATATAATCAAATATCGTTTATACCTGAAATATTTCTTTGAACTCATTCCAATGTCTCTTCGCTTGACAAAGGTTATCATGACAATAAGCTCAAGTGAAAGATATTATAACCATACATAGCTAGAAAAAAAACATATTAGTGCACTTATGCATTTAACGATGACTAGTGGGAGACCCGCGCGTTGCGGCGGAGTCAATAACGCGAGACATGAACAAATCACAACTTACCACCAGCACTTACCATCTACAATACCGTATTTTAAGAAAATAAAAGTTATAAAAAAACAATAGATTTGTCAATTAAACAAATGCACTGTAGAACTGATAAAGCTGACCTCATATCTGCTGCACCATGGTTAGTAATTTGAGTCAAGAATCTGTCATTTGTGAATTCTTTTTTAACGAAATGAATTGTAAGTTTCTTGATGCAGGATAAAGATACCTTACCCGCTTCAATGGGGTGCACCAACATTTGAAGCAGGGCATGCTTTTGGAATGATGGCTGCGGTTCTGGTCTCCCTTGTTGAGGTGAATATTCAATAAAATGGGCCCCGCAAAATTAATTAAATGAATTCAACACCATGTTCTTTTCATCCCCAACGGTGGTATTGATGGTGTCGTTGTTACTTGACAACACGCTAGAGTTGAAAGACAGTGCTAAAGACCGAGGGATGCCATGGTGGGCCAAGTTTAGAACGTTTAAAGGCGAGAGTCGAAATGAGGATTTTTACACTCTCCCGTTCAATCTCGAAAGGTTCTTTCCACCATCATGAGTTTAAAGATTAAGTGTAGCTTTGTCATTTTGCAAGATTGAGAGTGTGCTGATCACAATCCCTTTTGGTTGGGAAGAGAGGGTGGGCAGCTAAGAGTTAGTTTATGTTGTATTATTTTCATGAGATCATGATATAGCATGGTGTTCTAAGTTTCTTGTAAATTTTTCGCCTCAAGTTTTGTTAGTTTATTTTTTTTAATGAGATGCTACTCGAGTTGTAAGCAAGTTTAGCCTTTTATCTATTGAGTCGAGCTTAACATAAAAAACTTTGACCGGTCATGTACATATGAAGGGGTAAGGTCCCAAAAATCCCATGATAAGGGCTTAGGACCATACCATAACCTCATCTTTAAGTTCTCTTTTTTACCTTGCGCGGCCGCGCACTGGTTTTACAAAAGAAAGACTTAAGAAATAACAGTCAACACTTGCGTGCCAAAAGGAAACCATAAATCCTTGCGCTTTCATAAAGGATGAAAATCCTTAGACAAACACTTCCACCTAATAATATCCAGACTTGGATATTATTCACTTAAACCGATACCACATGGTAAGAAATCACACTGGATTACAGCAGTAATCTTCTAGAAGGGTTCAATCGTGCACCACTAAGACGGTTATAACCGTCTGGACACGTGTCAACACCCCAGGCGCTCCTAAAATCATAACGATGGCATGTAATTAGAAAGCAATCTCCACTTGATCACTTTCCACGTGGTGAACCTCCAGCCATAGATCTAAACCACGATCCGTGTACACTCACGACGGATCAAAGGAACCTAACGGAAGGAAATGTAACCGCTTACGGGGTTAGCATCTTCCGTCAACATTTCATTAACGGGTTTTCCCGCCCAAAAGACTCCCGGCTATAAATATGAGAAACAACCCAGGTATGAAGACAAGTTACACACACTTCCCAAAGACTTCTTCTTCTTCTTCTTCTTCATAACCCATACTTATTCTCACACCGGAGTCGGGTCAAGGAGAGAACCCTTTTCTCCCCTTGGCGAGGCTAACGGTGCTTCTTTTTTGCAGAATTATCGGAGAAGAAGATCAACTGTAGTCGAATCAAACGAGAGGAAACCCACCTTTTTATGCAGATTCAAACCCCCTAGATAATTGATTCCGATCGATTAATCTAGTGTTTCTTCATTGGCGCCCACCGATTCCTCTGTTTTTTCAGTTTTATCTCGTTTCGATTCAGTTTCCTTACCCTCTGTTTTAACATGGCAGAAAATTCATTAACTCACCCATCAGGTCCTCGATCTGGATTCAAGGGATCTACAGTCCAGAATACCCAGATCGACGGAATCATGGGAATCGACAAACGTAACAGACATCCAGATAGAGAGAACTCCTCAGATCAGCTCACAGAAAGAGCTCCAGAGTACTGGCTCGGCAGATGCCAGACTGCTTTAAACCGAATTTTCACACAAATTCACAGATCTGAGTCCCCAAACATCAGATCTGATGCTCTAAAAAGAAACAAGGGTAAAATCAGTACTGCAGTATTGGACCCACAGACACCTTGTCAGGGGGATATCCAATTTGACAGTTATGTTGAAATACTTCGACAATCAAAAGATACCAACTATCAGAAAGCCAAACAAATAAACATGGTTCAAGGAGGTCCGTCACGAAGGCCAAATAAACGAAACCATGATCAACATTGGAGGGAACAACAAGTCATGTTTCCTGTTGTCCCTGGAGGACCTCAGGAAGAAAGACCAGTAATTATTACTGGCATCTTCGGTCATTACCGAACGGACTATATGTTTATAGATCCGGGCAGCTCAATGGATATCATATACGAGCAATGTTTCAAACAGCTTGATCCAGAAGACAAAGCACGTCTAGAACCGGTTGATTTCCCTCTCACCGGATTTTGTAATGAAGCTGTATTCCCGTTAGGGCAAAAAGCATTTCCCGTGACCCTATCTGATGGGGAACATTCACGCACAGTCATGGTAAACTTTATGGTCATGCCAGCAACATCACGCCATGATGTTTTGCTCAGAAGAAGATCGCAAAGGGAATTCAGCATGATCACTTCCATCCCACATGCTGCATGTGGATTCCCAACAGAAACCGGAGTCGCAATTCTATACTCAAGTAAAGAAGTCATGTACGTAGATGACGAGCCACCAACGAAGGTAGCCAAACCCTCAACATCAAACGAACCAGAGAAATGGGTTCTGAACAACGATTATCCAGAACAGACCATTTTACTAGGTCACGCCATTTCACCAACAACACGGATACAACTAAAAGAATTGCTGTCCAACAATAAAGACATATTCGCTTGGTGCCCAGCAGATATGACCGAGGTTTCACGCGATATAGCGCAGCATTGCCTGAACATCAAACCATCAGCAGAACCTGTTGCCCAAGGGAGGCGCAGCTTTAGCGAAGAAAAAGCAAAAGCCATGGACGAACAAGTAACAGAGCTACTTAATGCAGGAATCTTGCGCGAAGTTAAATACCATACATGGGTTGCCAATCCAGTAATGGTACAGAAACACAGTGGCGGATGGAGAATGTGCGTCGACTTCAAAGACCTGAACAAAGCGTGCCCAAAAGATTGCTACGCGCTTCCGGAGACAGACAAAAAAGTCGACTCTCTAGCATCATTCAGATGGAAGTGCTTTCTCGACTGTTACAAAGGCTATCATCAGGTCCAGATGAAAGAAGAAGACGAGGACAAGACCGCATTCCACATAGATAAGGGTATCTTCTGTTACACCAAAATGCCCTTCGGCTTGCGCAACGCAGGCGCAACATACCAATGACTAATGGACATAGTCTTCAGAGGCGATATTGGTAAAACAGTTGAGGTATATATGGACGACCTTGTTATCATGAGTCATGAGGAAGAAACAATGTTGGCAAACATTTAGCGCACGTTCGACTCATTGCGCAGCGTAAACTTAAAGCTTAACCCAACAAAATGTTCCTTCGGAATGGAAGAAGGGAAGTTTTTGGGTTTCATAGTAACACGAGATGGGTTTAAAGTAAATCCAGAAAAGGTGCAGGCTATCCAGCTAATGCCATCACCTGCAACAATAAAAGAAATGCAAAGGCTCGCCGGACGCTTAGCGGCCTTGAACAGATTCTTAGCCAATCATGCGGCAAAGTCCTATCCATTCATCAGTACACTGCGAAACTGCGCCAAAAAGACCCATTTACAGTGGACACCCGAAGCAGAAGCAGCCTTCAAACAAATGAAAGAATGCCTAATTCAGTTGCCAATACTAACAGCACCGCGAGAAAAGGAACCACTGATCTTATACTTGTCTGCTGCGGAAGTAGCAGTAGGTGCGGTATTAATGGTAGAACGAGAAAACATTCAGACTCCAATTTACTATATAAGCAAAATGCTCACTGGCCCAGAGACGCGCTACTCAATGATCGAAAAACTAGTCCTAGCGCTAGTACATGCATCAAGACGCTTACGTCGATATTTCTCTGGTCATGTCATCACAGTTCTTACCAACTACTACTTGGGTTAAATCCTGTCCAAGCCTGACGTTGCGGGAAGATTGGCCAAATGGGCTATTGAGCTTGGAGGATACAATATCCTGTACAGACCACGACCGGCAATCAAAGGGCAAGTTCTAGCAGATTTCGCCACAGAAGTTCCAATCGACAAAGTCCAAGAGTGTGAGGCAATCCAAAACCCTGTTCCTGTTTTCGACGATAGGGTCTGGACCCTGCACACGGACGGCGCTTCTAATGATGACGGAGCAGGGGCAGGTCTCCGACTAGTCAGCCCGGATGACCACGAACTTACATATGCCATACGCCTAGACTTCCGAAGCACTAACAACGAAGCAGAATACGAAGCGTTCTTAGCAGGCCTTCGTCTAGCGCTTAAAATGGGGGCAAGAAACCTCGAAGCTAACGTTGATTCAAAGCTAGTAGCTGAACAAGTTAATGGGCACTACGATGCAAGAGGAGAAGCTATGGCATTGTACCTTGAACAAGCGCGAATGTTAATCAGCCAATTCCAGACGTTCAAGGTTAACCATATAAACAGAAGCGAAAATAAGCACGCAGATGCGCTAAGCAAATTAGCCGCGACCAGCTTCAAACACTTAGCAAAAGAAGTGCGCATAGAGGTATTGTCTAATCCTTCCATTCACCTCAAACAAGTAAATGTTATAGAAGTCGGGAATCCATCCTGGATGTCTCCGATTATCTTATATCTGCAACACGGAAAGCTCCCGAAAGGGAAAGCAGAAGCTCGAAAAATCCAACACAAAGCAATAAACTATGAAATGGCGGATGGCGTCCTATACCGGAAGTCATTTATGGGACCATTACTACGATGTGTTGACAAAACAGATGCGCAATATCTGGTCAGAGAAATCCACAAAGGTTTATGCGGAATACACGCAGGACCGCGCATGGTTGTGGCAAAAATAATGAACGCGGGATACTACTGGCCCGGAATGCATGTGGATGCAGTAGACTTATTACGGAGATGCGCAGCATGTCAACGCCACGCGCCAAAAACACTCCGACCAAAGAACCCACTCGTACCAGTCACATCCGCCTGGCCTTTTCAACAATGGGGCATCGATCTCGTTGGTCCATTCCCCGACGCGCCAGGCACAGTAAAATTCATCATTGTAGCACTCGACTATTTCACAAAATGGGTCGAAGCCAAGGCACTAGCCTCAACAACAGCAATGGTAATTCGCAAATTTATATGGGAGCATATTATTTGCAGATTCGGATTACCATTGCGCATCATTTCCGACAATGGTACTAACTTCGCCTCAGATGATCTTCAAAAATGGTTCCAAGAAATGAAGATCGAGCATAACTTTGCCTCCGTAGCGCATCCACAAGCGAACGGCCAGGTAGAGAGTATAAACAAACAGATCGTCGATGGCATAAAAGCGCGACTCGGAACAGCGCGCAGAGGATGGGTCGATGAACTCCCTAGCATCTTGTGGGCACACCGCACCATGCCAAAAACCAGCACCGGAGAAACACCATTCAGCCTGGTTTATGGATCAGAAGCAGTAATACCAGCAGAAATCGGTCTTCCATCACCGCGCATGCTAGCCATGGAAAGACAAAACAACGAACAAGAGCGAAGACTGGATTTAGACCTTCTCGAAGAAAGGCGCGAGAATGCCGCCATCACAGAGGCCAGATACAAATCCAAGCTCGAAAAATATTACAACGCGCGCGTCCGCGTGTGTACATTTGTTCCTGGTGACTTTGTCTTGCGCGACAATGAGGCTTCTAACGCAGAAAAACCAGGCAAATTAGCGCCAAAATGGGAAGGACCATACATCATCAATGAGGTCCTAGGCAAAGGGGCGTACACCCTAAAAAGGCTCGATGGGACACTAGTTCCCCGCACCTGGAACGCATAACAGTTGCGCAGGTGTTACATGTAAGCCAAACCAATCCATACAAAAGGAAAAAGCATACAATGTATTTCTTTATTACGAGTTTTGCACTCCTATCAATACAAAACATCATCTCATATTACTGTTTATTACAAATTGCATATAATTCTTTTGGTTTACATGAAAACGATATGGCAGACATTGTACACCTCATGAACAGTCTAAACAAGGCAAACTAACAAGCCTTTTAGACAAACGTTCACACATGAGCACAATACCATGTCTCATTCTCCCTACCTACTAAAAGCAATTAAACATATGCAACATATTGTAATTTAAACATAAACTTACATGCACGACAGTGTATCAAAAATATACATATCATCAAAAAGCAGTATAAACAACCATCCATAAACGATCACGACAGTGATCTTCAAAAAAGTTTTCGGTAGCAAAATTAACATAGACATAAAAAAGGGATACACTATTCCCTTGACTTAACCTAATCAGCAGCCGGACCGTCACCACCACGGCGTTTCTTCCGGCGGCTGTACACCAACTGACAGCCACCCCTCCAAGCAATCGGAAAACGGGACGTCAGGTCATCAGCAGACAGAACACCAACCTTCTCATCCACAACCTCTTTTTGCTGAAGGGCTTTACAGTCGGCACCGGTGATCGTCAAAACATCGGGATTGGATGGCTCTTTTTCCCCGTCAACCACTAACGGTGGCGAATTAGCAAGGAGTAGAAGGCCCTCAGCGGCTTCAAACATATTTAGAACGTCCAAAAGTCGCCTGGTACGGGAAGAACCGTTCACCTTCATAGTCTTCGAAATAAGGAGGAAGATAAGAAGTCTTAAATGTACATATATATAGAAGAACCAAACTTCGAGAAAAGAAAAGCTTAATCATCATGATTAACTGTCAGAAAAACATCCCATCCAAACGGCGCTACAGGAACCAGGGTCATATCCCCATTAATGAAGTCTGACAAGCGCCATTACGTATCCCAATGTAAGAAGACAAAATATCGCAAATAAGAATTTTTTATTACAAACTGACGTCATCAAACGTCAGATCATGATTACAAAAGATCCAATTTTCAAAAGAAAAAATCACATTTTCTCCCAAAAATCTTTATAATAAAATGAATCTTCTCATAGAAGACTCTCTATTTTTCACGCCAAAAAGCATTTCCCTCCCATAAGTCCAGTGCTCCACTTACTTACATAAGTGCAACACTAGACTGGGGGGACTTGAAGGGGTAAGGTCCCAAAAATCCCATGATAAGGGCTTAGGACCATACCATAACCTCATCTTTAAGTTCTCTTTTTTACCTTGCGCGGCCGCGCACTGGTTTTACAAAAGAAAGACTTAAGAAATAACAGTCAACACTTGCGCGCCAAAAGGAAACCATAAATCCTTGCGCTTTCATAAAGGATGAAAATCCTTAGACAAACACTTCCGCCTAATAATATCCAGACTTGGATATTATTCACTTAAACCGATACCACATGGTAAGAAATCACACCGGATTACAACAGTAATCTTCTAGAAGGGTTCAATCGTGCACCACTAAGACGGTTATAACCGTCTGGACACGTGTCAACACCCCAGACGCTCCTAAAATCATAACGATGGCATGTAATTAGAAAGCAATCTCCACTTGATCACTTTCCACGTGGTGAACCTCCAGCCATAGATATATACCACGATCCGTGTACACTCACGACGGATCAAAGGAACCTAACGGAAGGAAATGTAACCGCTTACGGGGTTAGCATCTTCCGTCAACATTTCATTAACGGGTTTTCTAGCCCAAAGGCTATAAATATGAGAAACAACCCAGGTATGAAGACAAGTTACACACACTTCCCAAAGACTTCTTCTTCTTCATAACCCATACTTATTCTCACACCGGAGTCAGGTCAAGGAGAGAACCCTTTTCTCCCCTTGGCGAGGCTAACGGTGCTTCTTTTTTGCAGAATTATCGGAGAAGAAGATCAACTGTAGTCGAATCAAACGAGAGGAAACCCACCTTTTTATGCAGATTCAAACCCCCTAGATAATTGATTCCGATCGATTAATCTAGTGTTTCTTCAACATACATGAGTCATCAAAGATGTACAAAGTCTAGTTAGAAGAAGCTAGTACGGAAAAACCTTCTGTATAAGGTTCGAAATGGTGGATTGAAATTTATATGATTCTAAATATATCTACACTTTCGACCCGTTTAGTGATTTGGGTTGTATTTCATCACAAACGGGTAAGAAGAGGTTGAAAGTCGCCCAAAGTCGTCTAGACTTTTAATGCAATAATACATTTTAGTAATCTTTGAAATGGACAAAAAAAAAAAGGTTTTGCGGGCCAACTCGACTTAAGTGACCCGTACTAAAATCGACATGTCCATCTTGCTATCTCTAATCCTTATTCCATCTATGAATAATGTTCATTATCCTGTTTGAATTCTGGAAAAAAAAATATACACAACAAAAGAATGTTCTTATGTGCATCTCAATTTGAATAAACATTACTGGAAGTTACACATACATTCAGGGCATCTCGGTTGTCTATAAATGCTTCGGCCCCAACCCCTCAATCGTACACTTTGTGCTCCAGGTATCGTCTGTCACTCTTGCTTCAAATTCCTTCCAATCTATAGTTTAATTCTTCGACAAGATTTCTGCAAGTCTCTTCTTGCTTGGTCTTAACGTCGTCGCATGCCCTCGACCGTAGTATGTTCTAAAACCAGAGACCAGTGAAGATAACTGACTTCCTGAATCCGTTATAGCAAATATGTCTGCAATGGCACACGCAATAAAATCCAGTGCTGCTAGCTATAAACAAAAGTCAAAGTAATAGTTAAGGGGTAATAATGTTATTAATTTAATAACTTTAGTTTGAAGATGATAAAGATTGGTTATTTACCTGAGAAGAAAAGTTTTTAAATGGTGCGAGTTCGGTAGGGGAGAGAAGATCTTCAAAACTATAAAGCGCTGAAACAAAAGGATTCAAAACTATTACGTTAAGGATTTTCACGTTCAGCCTCCGGTTTCTAAATGGAATATTTTAACAATAACAATGCACCATTTGCTAATAAAACGATCTTCGTTAAATACATGCCACTGTTCTTCCACCCATCTGTTAGCTCTGTCTTTTAGTTTAACAAAACAGAAAGAAAAACTTAAATCAATAAACAAAGTAAGAGCACAATGAAAAATAAAATATTGTTCTATTCAGGCCCCATTTGAGGCCCGCTTCAGTTCTGCAAAAGCAATATCTATCAAAACCAACTGATTTTTCATCCTTCCTTTCGTGTCAGCCAGTTAATAGATGAATCGAAAGATGATAAATAAGACGATGATGGGTTTTCAAACCAGAGGGAGGATGGAAAAATGCGCCGCTATAAAGAGTTTAGGGTTTCAAACCAGGTCGCTTTCTGGCTTGTACACTATACTCGATATACACAAGCAATCCGACCCATTTCGATCAGCGTACAAAATACCCTTTTGACCCGTTAACTTGGTCAAGAAAATATAAATATCAAGTATGGTGTATGTGCATGTAAAAAAGTAATAAAACTAAGTACCAATTTGCCCTTCGAATCAATAACTCACATGTATTATCGAGTATAGTGTACAAGCTAGAAAATGACCTCCAAAGCATTGACCTGCAATATTGACAAACAAATTGTTGATAATAATTGACTTGCACCAAAAAAACAAAGTGTAACACCTTCAAAACTTGTTGCTCAATTCACAAATAAGATGGGCACTAACATCAAAAGTAAAAAAAAAAAAAATTAAAAGACTTGCTTGTCAAAAACAGTGGCGGACCCAGGAATTATTTGCTGGGGATGCGGATGAAAAGAGGGTAGAATGTCAAGACATTCAACAACTTGAATTATCACAATAAATGACCAAACAACAAAGATTTAGCAACTCAAATTTTGTTTTTCGGTAACACAAACACAATAGATATAGCATCAAACATTCAAGAAACCAACATATATGCACTACACAAGCAAAGCACTCAAATCACCAGCATAAGAACCCATTTTTCACACAAAACATAGGTACTTTATGATCAGCCAAGGAGCCACAACCAGGACAACGATCCCAATCACCGACAGTAGCATGCACAAACAGGAGCAACCACCCTTGGCTCGCTTGTTCAGAATAGCCAAATTCTTCTACACTCTCTATTTTCCCAAAGACACCCAAAATACAAATTGTCAGACACCACCTCATAATATGCAACGATCAAAAGATTTGTAAAAAAAGCATATTAAGTGTAACCTTGAGTCGGGAATGTGTAACTTCTACATGTTCATCCAGGTCATCCTACATACCAGAAAAGAGCAAATAAACTTTTAAATCACTTTCAACAAGGTGTGGTAAGTTGCGACATTTAATAAGAAGAATGGCATACAATGAGTCTAGTGTGCAGGTAAAGTTCCTCGTTGACTGCTAGAGCAATATGTTTGGTACTTATCACTGTTTCCTCCAGTTTCTCTAGCCCTTCATCTTGTTCTATAATGGAAATATTAAAATAACATGATTTATAAACATTAACTTGTAAAGAAAATAACGTTGTTCCAAGTGCAAATATCAAAATAAAGGGTTGTGATATTGAAAAAGCTTGCCTCCATAATTTGTCTCTGAAGCCCAACAATACCAGAGTTGTCTAAACCAGATACTCTGGTCATGGCATCAACAATACCAGAGTGGTCAGCTTTTGACGAAGACGTTGTGGATTTCCAATGTTACAGTAAGCTATTATTGATGTAGTTATAATTGTTTCATAATTAATATTATTATTATTTTTGTTGTTATTATTATTATTTAAATGTATCATCATTTGTATTGATGGTTCATCGGTTAGAGCCATCTTCTTAGCAATATAGCTTACCTCCCAACCAACTACGAGTAGCTAGCTCCCATAAAAATGTGCATTGCTGCAACAGTCAGGAACCAATAATCCACGGAGGTTTTAATTTCATCATAGTTAGTAATTTTTATCTCCATAGTAGGTTTTCCTCCGGGTGTTCCCAACAGCGCAATCTTTTTAAGAGTGTCCATGCCTTGTATTACCTTTCCAAAAACAACCTGGAACCTGCTATAAACCAAATAAAAACAAAGTTTAGTAACAATGATAGAGTCGTAATATGACTAAAACGGTATGAGCAAGTGTTCGATTTGACTAAAAAAAATAATAAAAACAAGTGCTCGGTTTGACTTACAAACAGATGCACAATAAACAACAGTTCTCACAGGCCACAAAGTCTCACTATCTTGGATCTTATCAATTATATCCAACAGCAATTCTGAAGGCAAGTCTGCCCACTGACCTTGATGACCATCTCCACCAGAGCTACATCCAACGCAATATGAGACCTAGTTGGATTCCTCCAGTTCACTATCTCCCTTCAATCTCTCTCCTCGATATAATCCTGATCCCATCTCGCCTCCCTTCAGCTCACGCACAAGTCCTTTGAATGATATCTTGAGAATTTTTCATGCCAATCTATACACCTTCCCTATAATCATAAATCAAGAGTGAATCTCTGAACCATGAACTATAAACTATGAAAATTTAAAAAAAAAATGGAAAGATACTTAATTTCACTTAATTTTTGTTCAATCGAACGATCAGATTATTAATCCAGTATGAAACGCCTAAAATTTACTTAACTAATAAAAGCTAGAGAACCTAAATTTCGTGATTATCATCATTAAAATCGTAAATATAATGATTTAAAGGAAACAACTCACTGGTTTTATGGCAAGCAGGGTGATTCTAGAGGGCGTGTTGCTTCGATTTCAGTCTAAACATCAAGATCAGATCGTGCCAAGCTTCTAAAGAACCAAAAATCATCTGTTAAACTTAAATTCATAATGAAATCAAGCAAGATCAGTGGAGAGGAAAGACGAAGTGATCTTACTCTGGTAATACCCGCCAGAAAGAACCCTATTATGCCGCCGTCGACAGTGTTCAATCCACTGTTGTTGCCTTCACCACCACCACCACAACCAACCACCACTTCCACTTCCACTTCCACTTCCACTTCCACAACCACCACCAACACCCGCCACCACAATGCCATGTCACTAAGAGAAAGAGGAGTGGTGATGATACTTTAGAGAGAGAGAGAGAGGAGTTTTACAGAGAGAAAGAAGAGCGATGGTGATGTTTTTAGGGAGAGAAAGATGTGTCCGTTTTCCCTCTTTCCCGTTCTCTCTCCCCTCGGTCTTTCACTCTCTAACCCGTGCTGTTCTCAAAATACGCGAGAGTGACGATTGAAGTAACAGGTTATAAATGTATCAGTTTTCATTGGTGAAATCTCTTAATTTTTTTTATTTAGCTTGTTTTTCCTTGTACGTAATGCTTTAAAATTTATACCTTTGGTAAAATTACAATATTGTACATCACTTCTCCTTTTTATAATAGTATAGATAATAGACATTTCTTATAACAAATGACTTAACAACCTTTAACGTTCAACTATGTTCATACTAAAATATCCAAACATCATCTTCTAGATGTACTTGAGGGATTGGTAAAATATAATTACATATATACTCGAACTGCAGTTCGAGTACGAATTAGACCATGCCAAGGTCATTAAAAAATTCTCCCTCTAAAAGATCGACAATATCTCTCGATGATGCCTAGATATCATTACTATAAATTGCGATTATAGTGAACTTTTAAAAGTAGAATGTTGATAGAACATGGCTAATTTAATCAAACTTATATCCCTCTTTATCCGAATATCTCGAGTTGTACAATACTCGTCTCGACAATTTAGTCCGTACATATTTTGTCAACTTCATATAATACGTTCTTGAGGTTTTTACATCATTAATGCTTCTAGCATTATCAATCCATGAGGGAATTCTTTCCATCTTATCCAAATATGCATGTGCTTTCACTCTTTAGAAGTTTTGCTACATAAATTTGCCCATTTAACACATAGATATCTATATCATATGCAAAAATCATTAACAATTGCTTTTATCTCCAAAATCCATATTGTACCATGCGTATACACTATTTATTGAGATATCACAATCAACGGGTACAAGTTTTCTATGTATGCTTCTTGGTGCACAAGTATTACATCGTTAAGATGTTTCAATTAACCTTTTAAGCACTCAATTGCTTTAGAAACTCATCAGGAGTTCCAATTATATCCAACATGTAAAATCATCATAACCTATTCAAATCCGAATATGTATAAATGATCACATTGTTCTCGAGAACTTACTTTACATGACTTACATAATTTAATCCTTTGGGACTTTCATGTAAACTTTCAGTATCAAGTGATACATAACATTCATAAGACAAATATCAATTCTCTCTTTATATGACCAGACTAATAAAATATTGGAAAATCAATGCATCCACCACTGGAGAATACGTATTCTCATAATCAATTATAGGTCTTTGCGAAAATTCTTATGCCACCAATTTTTCCTTATATCACTCAATTTGATTTTCACATAATTTGCATAAAAGACACGTTTATATACAACATATTTCACAACTTCGGTTGTATGGACTATTGGTCCGAAAACTTTCAATTTCATTAGAGAATTCAACTTTGTCTTATTCGCGTCTTTTCGCTTTTGGCTAATTATTTCTCATAGGCAGATCTTAAATTTTGATCCTTATCATTTTATCATTTCAAGCACTATTATAAATACAAAAGTATAACAACGTCGATTTCAATTTGATTTCATATATATTATACATGATACAAATTAACGAGATCTCTTTAATTTCAGGTACCTGAGGTTCTTCTAGAACCATCATATCTAATGTCTCTTCAGGAGACCTTTTTAATATAACATCGACTTGACCATCTTAATTAGTTGGTCCAACTTTCGAGGAATTTTATTATTGGAATCAACTAGTCTACCACGATTCAGACGTGCAATAGACTCATTACAAACATGTGGTTGTCCTTCTGGAACACCCATCTTAATTAGAGCATTAGCAGTTGGTATATGTGACACAGTCACCTTTTTAAGGTCAGTGAATGCGTCTGGTAATAGATTCGCTAATCTTTGTAATTGAGTTATCCTTTGAACTTCTGGTTCACACTTTTAGTTTTGAGGATCAATGATAATTCATACAAATTCATTTCTTTTCCAACTGCTTTTTATCTCCCCCAGATGTTGGGAATGTTAATCCATTGAGATGGATATCAATTAATTGAGCCGTAAATAAATATCTCGTGAAATACTCTATTCGTTATCATATATTCCCAACCACCTTTTAAGGTCCCATATTTGTGCGTAGTGGTGGACCAATTTCAATATATACCGCACAACCAATATCTTAGAAGGGACATGTAACACCCTTAAATTTTTACTTGATTTTAATAATAGATTATACCGTTTGTAAATAAAAGTTCCTTACTTAACATAAATTTCGTACAAAAATTTTACATGTAGCATAACCATAGTCCACTACACTAAGTTAAAACATTTCAAAAGTTGTTTAACAATTGTTTACAACCCATACACAAAGACTAGTAATGATTTAATAACATTGCGGAAGCTTCAAAATGTAGTGTTCGGTTCTTCATCATATGCTTGATCGCCATCCGTAAGTTCCCCAACATGACCTAATGTCAAAACCACATCAAAGGTTAGTTTTGACAATATTAAAACATGTATAATTGAAATCTAGGGTCAAAACTATTGAAAACAAATGAAAAATTCGGATCCGGGTCGCTCGCGCCCCGCGAGAGGTTTTACGCGGGCCGCGAGAACCTCCCGCGTGTCGCGGCACAATCCTGGTTGTCTTCCGCGTGGCGCGGGGGATCGGGTTTTCCAGCAGCTCCAGTTTTGTGAGCTGCATTTGCTGCCAGCTCTGGAATTTCCAGTTTTTAACTTCGTTTGGCCATATCTTTTGACTCGTAAGTCCGTTTTAAGTGATTTTTCTTCCTATATGTCTGTAAATTCATTTCCGACATAACTATTATAAATTTGATACCCAAAATTTAATTTACGGACCGAAAGACCATATGTCACTATGTAATTATTCGACCCATTCTAACCTTACACATTTTACTACCATTTAACTAATAAACCTATGGCGCCTTATGCCCAACATCCGAGGCTTGTTATCACCCGCATTTCTTACCAATTTCATGGTTTAATGCCTTTGTGATTATTATCGCCATTATCGACTACTAGAACACTTGAAACTACAATTTTCACAACTAATAGATCCGTTGGCTCATCTTGTGGAACCATCCATTTATGATGACTACCAATTGGTTCGTTGACTATACTAAGTCTATTAATTCACATTCCAAACATAATCAATATAAGATTCAACGCAATTACAATTCAACAATAAGATTTACGAAACTTATCAACAACTCGCTTAATGTAACAAATAAAGTTACGTACCTTCAAAGTATGCCCTTCAAACGTGGTTCGCCACCCGCTTGTCCGCTTGACGCTCCTGCGCCCGTTCCTATAGAGTTCATTTATGAAGTGTTTAGAACTCTCTTTAAATCATAATTCGCATAATACACCAAACATCATGATTATGCGTTTTAGCTTGGAATTTCAGTTTTAAGCCTTCATAGAGGCATTTCAACAAACACTTCATGGGCATATTTTTACAAGATTAAACATCAAATCTCTAGTTTACCATTTAGCCCTAATTTCACATCATTCAACCTTTCTACATGATTGATAACTTCTAATTTTCTGGAATCACTTCAAAATTGTCATTTTACACTAGATTAACAATCTATTTCCTAGTGTTCATCACATTACACATAACCCACTAATCACCTACAATGGTGTTCATAGGTTTCACTAAAATTTCATATGATTTCAACTTGTATTGGTCTAGGGTTTGTCCCTAGACACTATAGTTGTTCCTTAATCATCATAACATACACATGCAACCCTAATTTCAGATTTTTCCCAATTCATGAGAATTTCAAGTTGAGAGATTTATCAAGATTTTACATACCTTGTAATCCTCTTGCGATGAGGATCACGATTCTAAGCTCGGATTTTCGTTTGGACCAGATTTGCACCTCCAATTTGAGAGTTTAAGTATAATTTTAGGGCTTGAAAGTGGGGGTGTCGCCCCTGCTTGTTCTAATCGACCAGACACCTCCTTTTTGGGGGTGTTTGGTTTGTTTTATTTGTTTAATAACAATTAAGTTTCAATTATTACAACTTAAACCCCTCCACTTTGATTAACATTTAATTTAGTTGCTTTTAACCCTACTTTAAGTTATTTCTAGACTTGTAACTAACTAGGTTAAAATTCCTAGTTAGTAAATTCTTGTTTATTTATACTTTATAATTCTAATATAAAGTTTTACATTTTCGGGGTGTTACAGGACATTTTTGGTTCCTGACCAAAACCAACTATAATGGGGAGAAACTATTACAACATGTTGGCTTGATGTGAATTACTGTTATTGCATGTAAAATTAGATGTACTCATATATAAACATGAACTTGCTCTCCTGATTATTTGCTTTGCTGTCAATCGTAGACGTTCAGTGATCGTCTTAACAAAAGCACTTATACGAATGTTTTTTTAATAACTTAGGAATTAAATTCACCATTATTACCAAAATAAATACGTAATCTGGAATATTATGCTTGTTATCTCATTAGCTAAGCCACATATCACACAAACTTCAAGTTGTGAATTTGATAACCACTTAGATGATGCATCGATTTAAAACACTAAATGGTATCATGTTTGGATATCTGTATCCTTTAGTCACTTCCAAAATATTTAGAGATACACACCCTCCTTTATTTGACAAATATAAATTTCCGTTGAGAGCAAACATTACATACAAATTATCAGCTTGAAGAATCTTCTACTTCTTCATTATGTTTTACATCATCATTGACTTGGTGTGGTCTAACCATTCATGCCAATTAAGTAAATAATCATGATACATAAACTTCTAGTTTACGACCGTATGTGTAGTAGTTGCATTATGCGAGAGAACAACGTGTTATCATTGCAAACTATTGTGTTATATAACTTTTATCCTTTTTCACATTTTGTTCTCGTATAATCACTACCATAATTTTCCAATTATAGTGGTCAATCTCATTATGACCATTATTACAATTCTGAACTTGGCTATCATATCATTCTGATATGGCCAATCTCATTATCAACTTGGTTATCATAACACTTCTGATGACCGATCTCATTATTATTATGATCGTCATTACAAATTTCTCAATTATGTCCATGATCACGATATTTTCAATGATCGTTATATAATCACATTCAATTCAGGGAATGAAATAGAACCAGAACAAGTCTTATAGCTTTTCATTCTCATCGGAGGTTTTATTGTAACAACCCTCGGTAAAACCAACATCCTCATAATATTTTCCGACACTCTAGTATATTTTAAAATACACTTATATGTCTTATATTACACCCCGTATGTTAAAACCGAGCCCGAAATAAGTTATAGTTTATAAAATAAATTAAAAACACAAAATATGGAGTTGAGGCGGGCCGCGTAGACCCACCCCAACCTTTCACGCGGGCGGTATCAGGGTTAAACCTGATATCGTTGATTTCTTTAGTTAACGCGGGCCGCGTTAGAGTTCTTTTAAGTGTACGCGGGCCGCGTGAGATCAAATTAGTGGCAGCACCCCAGGCCGACGCGTGTCATGATCGTGTCGAGCCTAGTAGATGACCCGGATAAGCTATTCTGTTGACCAGGGTTGAAGCGGGCCGCGTAACCCTGGCCTGTGCTTTACGCGGGCCGCGTGAAGACCAAGTTCAGCAACTATAAATAAAGGGCATCAGATCTCAGTCGAACTCGCTCACATTTCAATTCTCAAATCTCAAATTCTGTAGAAGAGATATTATAGACGGGTATTATACCCCTAATTAGCGAGGTTCTGCGCCGTTGTAAGTATTATAACCCCAGTTTCGTAATAGTTACGCTGCCCGATTGATTTAGGGTTCCGTAACAACTGTCGTGGTTCTGCCCGACGTAGTTGTTGGAATGCCGTCTCGGGGAGGGTATTATTAATAATTTCAAAGGGTTATGATACTAACCAATGTACATTTGTATAAATTCTAGATTATATCCAGGAAACCCTTACGAAAAGCGTAAGACAGCAAAGTGAGTTTATCCTCTTTTTGTTAACATTTTTGGAATATTTTACAAAACCTTAATTGTTTTACAATATGATTAAGCGGTGATTGAGTCTTTTTAGTTCTTCAATTACTGCCGGTATTATGGGGTTTTGTATACAAAATTTACTACGAGTAGTAGTAAGTCTGAATGACAGTGCATTACCATTGGACGACGAGTTAGCCAATGGGTAATTTAACCATAGCCATAGATCCCGGTCGAGTGGCAAATACTGAATGAGTAATTGTGTAGAAATAAACAATGTGATCGCTCTCAATACTGTTTTAATTGATAAAATGTTTCTTGATTAAACTGGGATTCACTCACCAGTATTTCCGACTGACAAATGTTTTTAAAACGCGTTACAGGTAACACAATGTGAACAGCCAATTAATGAAAGCCAGCTGGAGAGCACTGAAGGATTGGGGAAAATGTGGCTATAAAAGTTACCTAATAAACGATGTTTTAAAATTCAATAAAACAGGGTTTGTCCCTATAAATGTATTGTAATAAGAAACTTGGGTTTTACCCATGTGATTATTAATATTAAATGAGGTGGTTTTTTTTTACTCTGATAAATATTTCCTAACTACGGTCCTGATGTAAATTCCGCTGCAAGATTAAATAAACCTGATACCACCGAAACTCTGTGATCGCGTCCGCCCGTTCCCGGGGATCAGGGATCGGGGGTTGCGACAGAAGGTGGTATCAGAGCCTAGCCACTGGTCTGAGCCAAAGAAGTGTTCTGCTGACACTTAAATTTTAAATTTTGTTAGGAAATAAATTATGTAAGTATATGCATAACTGTATTTATTTGTTATGTGTTATTTGACTATCTGTTAGTTACAGTATGAGTGGTCAAGGACCATTAGACATGAGTCGTCAGTTGTCTGATTCACGTAAGAGTGAAGGTACCTCATCACAGCCTGCCCTTTCGGGGTATTCTGCTGATCAAGAGGAAGGAATATTTTCCTTTAGAGCTAAGTCGGAGGAACCATTTCCTACTAAGAAACGAGGATGGTTCAGTAAAGAAGCTTTTTCTCGTAGGAAGAGGATGCGAAAATTGCAACAGCAAAGGGCTTTAGCAGCTATTAAGCGAGAGACAGATGCTCATACGCAAGATATGCTTAATAGAAGCCTAGCTAATTTCCATATCCTAGCTACAACTGCTGCTGACCCAAGTCTGGAACAACTAGTAGCCCCACAACCACAAAACCCAGAACAACTCATGGAAATAGAAAACCAGGAAAACCAAGTGGAAATGCATGACTTTAACCCTGACGAAATTCCTAGGGTACCTGCACCAAATCCCCTAGACCCAAATTACGACCCATGGTGGGACGAGAATAGGGACTATGTGCAACGTTACTCTATTCCTAAAGACACACCTATAGGAGCCTATTCAGGTATGGACCCTTTAGATCCCTATTACCATGATAACTACATTAGGGGAATCTTGGAAGATCCTTACCAACTTCAGGCACTTTTACCTCCATATCAGGAACCCGCACCCCAGATTCCAAACCCAGTCCTAGAACCTGCACCCCCAATGAGTGCAGAAAACGTCCAAGAACTTAGGACTTTCGGGGATGAAATTTTAGAAAGCAGTGAGAGGATGCGTCAGGTGGGAGAGCGTCTCGTATGGAAATACGATGAGCGCAATATGGATTTTTGGATGAATCCATATCCGTGAATGTTAGAATGGAGGAAGCGGTAGTAATAATAATATAATAAAAAAATAAAAAAAAAATATGTGTGTACGGATGCATATTACTATTTTATTTCTGTTGGTATTGTAATCTTTATTTCTGTACTAGTGTGTAATAGACGCATAAGTATATGAAAAGAGTATAGTAGCAATGATCTACGTTTTTGGCTAGATTGTGTGTTATGTGATTAATTATATTAAAATATTAATTGTGATATTAATATGAGATAAATGTTTAAAATTCAGATGGCCGACGAAGAAAATCAAGGAAATCTGAATAACGATAACTAGAGTAACATTAACGTGGTTAATGATAATCCGAGTATCAATAATAATGGAAACCAAGTGGACAATAGTGCTATACAACACATAGTGGCACAGGGAATTATAGATGCAATGCCATTTATTCTCCAAACTGTTAAAGATGCTGATAATAAAAGTAAACATAGCAGTAAGCGACCCGTTGAACCAGAAAACAGTGTAAACAATGGACCGGTACTTCAATTGCCTATTCCCAAAAGAAGAAGAACCATGCCTTATGGTTGTTCTTATAAAGAATTCTGGTCTTGTAAACCAATGGAATTCTCAGGCAATGAAGGGGCCATTGCAACCTTACGCTGGATAGAGAAGACTGAGGCAGTCTTAAGGATAAGCAAGTGTGCTGAAGAAGATAAGATACTGTTTGCTTCTAATCTGTTTAAGAATGCAGCACTAGAATGGTGGAACACTATCCTCCAGACAAAAGGAAGTGATAGAACCTATAATATGGAATGGGAAGAATTTAAGAATAAGGTAGAAAGGAAATTCTGCCCACCCAATGAGAAAGAACAGATAGCAAACAAATTCTTAAACCTTAGGATGACTGGTGTGGATAGCAAGGGGTACACAAAGTTATTCTTCGAATATGCTAGGATAGTGCCAACTCTTGCTTCACCAGAACCAGTATTAATCTCTCGATATATTTGGGGATTAATTGGGGAGATAAGACACGTAGTCAAGGCAGCTAGACCTCAAACAATTTAAGAAGCTGTAGAACTAGCCAATACCTTGACTGATGAATTAGTCCGTACCAGAGAAGAGGATCAAAGGAGGAACCTAACCCAGAAGTTGACCCAAGAATTTCGTTCTGGAAATTCTAACCGTGGGAAAAATATAGGTTCTACCTCTGCACCCTACTGTAGGTATTGCAAAAGAAAGCATTCCGGAAAATGCTCCATATATTGTAACTTTTGCAAACTATCGGGACACAAAGAAGAAAACTGCAGGAAGAAAGCTAACAGCAGAGTATGTTACAATTGCGGAGAACAAGGTCATATCAAGCTAAATTGTCCAAAATTAGCTCCAGCTCCAGATAACAAGAATACTAAAAATGCTAGAGCATTTGTTCTAACTGCAGAAGAAGCCAAGATGATTCCAGATGTCATAGCTGGTACGTTTTTAGTTAATGATGTTTTTGCTAAAGTATTATTTGACTCTGGTGCAAACCAAAGTTTTATTAATACATCGTTTTGCAAATTTCTAAATCAATCATTAACTAAACTACCACAAGAATGCTTAGTAGAGACAGCTAATGGGGAAATTGTTAGAATTTCTGAAATCTTGCAGGGAGCAAGCATAGAAATTTTAAATCAGAAATTTATTGCAAATCTTTATCCCATGAATCTGGTAGGATTTGATGTTGTTTTAGGAATGGATTGGTTAATAGCCAATAAAGCTAGTATTTTATGTGATCAAAAGTTAATTCAAGTAAATTCACCAAAAGGTAAAATGATCACAATTAAAGGAGATAAATCTTCTAGATCTACTAAATTCATTTCTATGATGAAAACTGCAAGTTGTATGAGAAAAGGTTCTATAGTGTATTTGATTTCTATAATCACTAACACTAAAGGAAAGGATTTAAAAGATATTCCAGTAGTATCTCAGTTTTCAGATGTATTTCCAGAAGAATTGCCAGGACAACCTCCAGACAGAGAAGTTGAATTCAGAATCCATTTAATACCAGGAACATCACCAATTGCCAAAGCACCTTATCGGTTGGCACCTGCAGAAATGCAAGAATTAAAGAAACAATTAGATGAATTGTTAGAGAAAGGATTCATACAACCAAGTTTGTCACCATGGGGAGCGCCGATACTCTTTGTTAAAAAGAAGGACGGATCAATGCGTATGTGCATTGACTACCGTGAATTAAACAAGGTCACAATTAAGAATCGGTACCCATTACCGAGGGTTGATGATCTATTTGATCAACTGCAAGGAGCTCGATTTTTCTCTAAGATCGATTTAAGATCAGGATATCATCAATTAAAGGTACAGGAAGAGGATATTCCTAAGACCGCTTTTAGAACAAGGTATGGCCATTATGAATTTACTTTCATGCCATTTGGTTTAACCAATGCCCCAGCTGCATTTATGGACATGATGAACCGAATATGTAAGCCATATTTGGATAAATTTATAATTGTTTTCATAGATGATATTCTAATTTACTCTAAGAGTAAAGAGGATCATGCAAGACATTTGCATGCACTTTTAAGTTTGTTAAGAAAGGAAAAGCTTTATGCTAAGTTTTCAAAGTGTGAATTTTGGTTAGAACAGGTACAATTCCTTGGACACCTAGTCAATCATGAAGGAATTCATGTAGATCCAACAAAAATCGAGGCAATTACTAAATGGAAAACCCCTGAATCACCAACCGAGGTTAGAAGTTTCTTAGGATTGGCTGGTTATTATAAAAGATTTATTCGATATTTCTCTAGAATAGCCATTCCCTTAACTAAGCTGACCTGTAAATCTGTTAAGTTTGAATGGGGAATAAAACAAGAAGAAGCATTTAGAATCCTCAAGCAAAGATTAACCCATACACCCATACTAGCATTACTAGAAGGAACTGAAGACTTCGTAGTTTATTGTGATGCTTCTAAGTTAGGTTATGGATGTGTGTTGATGCAACGCCAAAAGGTTATAGCTTACGCATCTAGACAACTTAAGAATCATGAAGAAAATTATTCAACCCATGATCTAGAATTAGGAGCTATAATTTTTGCTCTTAAGATTTGGAGACATTACCTTTATGGTAGTAAGTTTACTATATTCACTGATCATAAGAGTCTAAGGTATGTTTTCAAGCAAAAAGAATTGAATATGAGGCAAAGACGCTGGATGGAATTTCTTAGTGATTATGATTGTGATATCCAGTATCATGAAGGAAAAGCAAATATAGTAGCAGATGCTTTAAGCCGAAAATATTATGAAAAGCCAAAAATGGTACGTTCTCTTAAATTAAATCTACAAGTAGATTTAAATGATCAAATAAGAGAAGCACAAGAATCAGTAATCAAGGAGGATTCTGAAAAATTAAAAGGCATGCTAAAATAATTAGAACAAGGAACAGATGGAATATGGAGATTCCATGGAAAGAGAATGTGGATACCTAAATTAGGAAATCTACGTCGTCGTATATTAGAAGAAGCCCATAAGTCTAAGTATACGATGCATCCAGGAAGTGATAAAGTGTACCAGGATTTAAGGAAAAATTTCTGGTGGATAGGAATGAAAAAGGACATAGCAGTCTATGTTTCTAAATGTTTGACCTGTTCACAAGTTAAAGCTGAACATCAGAAACCCTCAGGTTTGTTACAACAATTAGAAATGCCCGTTTAGAAATGGGAATTTATAACAATGGATTTTGTCACTAAATTACCCAAAACTACGAAAGGAAATGATACAATCTGGGTGATTGTAGATAGACTAACTAAGTCAGCTCATTTTCTACCAATGAAGGAAACAATTAGTATGGAACAATTATCTAAACTGTATGTAAATGAAATTGTTTCTTTACATGGAATTCCTTTATCAATTGTTTCTGATAGGGATAGCCGCTTTACATCTCATTTTTGGTCAAGTTTCCAAAAGGCTATGGGAACTAAGTTAAAATTAAGTACGGCTTATCATCCACAAACAGATGGACAAAGTGAAAGGACAATTAAGACAATGGAAGATATGTTTAGAGCTTGTGTAATTGACTTTGGAGGTAATTGGGACGATCACTTACCTTTAATAGAATTTTCTTATAATAATAGTTATCACACAAGTATCAATGCTGCACCATTCTAAGCACTTTATGGACGAAAGTGTCGAACCCCAGTCTGTTGGGCAGAAATTGGGGAAAAGCAACTATCTGGACCTGAGATAGTACAAGAATCAACTGACAAGATTATTCAAGCCAAGGAACGACTAAAAGCAGCACGTGGTCGACAAAAGAGTTATGCCAATAACCGACGCAAGCCGTTGGAATTTCAGGTAGGAGATAAAGTATTGTTGAAAGTCTCTCCTTGGAAAGGAGTGGTAAGATTCATCAAACGGGGAAAGATAAGTCCCAGGTATGTTGGACCTTTTAAGATTATTAGAAAAATAAGACCTGTAGCCTATCAGCTACAACTGCCAGAGGAAATGGCAGGAATACATGATGTGTTTCATGTATCTAATCTCATAAAGTGTTTAGCTGATGAATCACTGATAGTACCTCTTAAGGATATAGAGGTAAATGAACAACTCAAATTTGTAGAAAGACCTCTACAGATTGAAGATAGGAAAATCAAGAATCTCAAACATAAGAGATTAGTTCTAGTCAAAGTGAAGTGGGACTCCAAAAGAGGACCTGAGTACACATGGGAGCTCGAGTCAGAAATGAAAAAGAAATATCCGCATTTATTTCAGTAGATCTCGAGGACGAGCTCTAAAACAAGGTGGGGAGAATGTAACAACCCTCGGTAAAACCAACATCCTCATAATATTTTCTGACACTCTAGTATATTTTAAAATACCCTTATATGTCTTATATTACACCCCGTATGTTAAAACCGAGCCCGAAATAAGTAATAGTTTATAAAATAAATTAAAAACACAAAATATGGAGTTGAGGCGGGCCGCGTAGACCCACCCCAACCTTTCACGCGGGCGGTATCAGGGTTAAACCTGATATCGTTGATTTCTTTAGTTAACGCGGGCCGCGTTAGAGTTCTTTTAAGTGTACGCGGGCCGCGTGAGATCAAATTAGTGGCAGCACCCCAGGCCGACACGTGTCATGATCGTGTCGAGCCTAGTAGATGACCCAGATAAGCTATTCTGTTGACCAGTGATTTAGGGTTCCGTAACAACTGTCGTGGTTCTGCCCGACGTAGTTGTTGGAATGCCGTCTCGGGGAGGGTATTATTAATAATTTCAAAGGGTTATGATACTAACCAATGTACATTTGTATAAATTATAGATTATATCCAGGAAACCCTTACGAAAAGCCTAAGACAGCAAAGTGAGTTTATCCTCTTTTTGTTAACATTTTTGGAATATTTTACAAAACCTTAATTGTTTTACAATATGATTAAGCGGTGATTGAGTCTTTGTAGTTCTTCAATTACTGCCGGTATTATGGGGTTTTGTATACAAAATTTACTACGAGTAGTAGTAAGTCTGAATGACAGTGCATTACCATTGGACGACGAGTTAGCCAATGGGTAATTTAACCATAGCCATAGATCCGGTCGAGTGGCAAATACTGAATGAGTAATTGTGTAGAAATAAACAATGTGATCGCTCTCACTACTGTTTTAATTGATAAAATGTTTCTTGATTAAACTGGGATTCACTCACCAGTATTTCCGACTGACAAATGTTTTTAAAACGCGTTACAGGTAACACAATGTGAACAGCCAATTAATGAAAGCCAGCTGGAGAGCACTGAAGGCTTGGGGAAAATGTGGCTATAAAAATTACCTAATAAACGATGTTTTAAAATTCAATAAAATAGGGCTTGTCCCTATAAATGTATTGTAATAAGAAGCTTGGGTTTTACCCATGTGATTATTAATATTAAATCAGGTGGTTTTTTTTTACTCTGATAAATATTTCCTAACTACGGTCCTGATGTAAATTCCGCTGCAAGATTAAATAAACCTGATACCACCGAAACTCTATGATCGCGTCCGCCCGTTCCCGGGGATCAGGGATCGGGGGTTGCGACCTTTATGGATCAAACATGTTTTAGTTGCACTCGTGTTTGTTTAATGCACGGCATGAACTATGAGAGAACCGTATCTTATTTATTCAAACATTCATGTTATACATGTTTCATATATTATATTCTCGTATAATCACTTCTTGTGGTCGATTTCAATATTAACCTGGTTGATCTCACTACCAATATAGGATCATTACAGTTTTCTCATTTACCATGATCACGACCTTTATAACGATCAATATATATGTGACAAATATCAAATCTGCATGCATCCGTACAACTATTAAACCATGATTAGTGCTTAATGACTGTGCTGAATTACAATTAATGATTTGAATTGCTTTCTGATTTTTGCTTTATACATACATGTGCATCACATATTGCAAAATGACATATCATTACCGCATAAGAACTTTATTGACTCAAATGATGCACGAAACACAGTTAGCACAGTTATCAGACAAACCGGGAAAATGCTGACGGAGTTCAGTACATAGACAGACAATGTGTTGAGACACAGAATGAGCCAGAAACTAAGTATTACACTAGTATAGTGTGTAGGAAAGTAAGGATCACAAAACTGCCTTCCTAGGGATAGTTTAAGTGCCGGAAAGTGCCTAAAACTCACTTAAACTGCAGAATTCTGCAGAAAATCAGCAAATTTCAGCATTGAGACAATCTAATATCATGCAGAAATAAGGTTAAATAGCCCCGAATGCTTTCCTAAGTGTCGGGAATCAATACTGTCATAAAAGGGTACATAAAGCACACTAAACTGCATGGTTTAGCACCTTAACGAACCGGTAACCAACCGAACAACCGGACACTACCCGAAACACCAAATTTACACTAGAAGCACTGTTTTAACATTACCAAGCTAGTTATGGTCCCCGAACATCATAACAAACTATATAAATATCAACTAACTAAATCCCTAACTAGATTACATGATTTTTAACTATGTAATCTAACTTAGTTATAACCTAAGCCTACTACCCCCCTCACCTATTGGCGGTTCACATGTGGCCCCCACATGTGATTTTCTTTGCTTATTATATGTGATCATGTTGGTGCTTTATGAACATAAGAACCTTTGGAGTATTGAGAGAAATGGATTATAAGTATACACACTAAGTTCATAACCTCATTTTCATTATTCACACTTCAACACACTTTCTCTATTCCTCTCCTCTTGGCTTCGGCCGTGAACAACAACACCACCACCACCATCATTCACTCATCTTCAACTAGTTCCAAGCACATCCAAAGGTGTTAGAGGTTGCATAAGGAAGCTAGGAGCTTTCAGAAGTTCAAGGACCTTCTTCATTTTCTTTTATCCACTCTATTTCTTCTCTTGATCATCCCAGCCTTGAGCTAGTGGTAAGAACACAAATCCTTCCATTTTACATCTATTTCAAGTGGTTAAAAGATGATACATAATGTTAAACTTGAAGAACACTAAGAATCAAGAGAATGAAACTTGAACGTAAGCTTAAATCATGAAGAAACTATGTTGTTTATGTGTTGATTTACTTGTTGATCATTGTTTGCTTATATAAATGATGTAGATCATCATATGATCTTGCTAGATCATGATTAAAAACATAATCTAGCAAGATGAGAGGATGAACATGTTAGAGTTTAATGAATCATCCTCACATAAAGCATGAACTTGAAAGAATATAATGTTTTCTTGTGAAATAATGATTAAAATCAAATGTAAGTCTTGTAGATCTAAGATTTCAAGAGTGATTTTTCAAGAAACCAAGTTAAAAATATAAGTTTTACTTAATCTTGGTTCTTAAATAAATAACCCTCATTTTTGGTGGTTAATAAAGTGTAGAAACACTTATGTAACCAGAAAAATCAATGAAGAAATATTTTTTAGAAATTGTGATCACAAGTTGTAAAGATCTATCTTCTTTAAAAATGATGTTTTTAAAGAATCAAACACACTTTAAAGGGTAACAAGACTTACTAATTACATTAGTAAGTTACTACAAATTTTTATAAATTTTCAAGTTCATGAAGTGATAGATTATGCTTGTTTTTGGCAAAATTGGTAAGTATAGATTGTTGATTGATTGTGTTGATTTACAAAAGAAAATGATATACTTTGAAAGCATGGAAACCTTCATTTTTAGGGGAAACTATGGTAAAAATTTTCTAAAAATTAAACACTTAGAAAAATATTTACAAGTATATTTTAAACCATGGATTTTTCACATAAAGTTTGCCATAATTTTTGTTACAAAAATATAAATATTGGGGGTTGGTTTTCATAAATAAAAGTGACTAAATATGTATTTAGGTAATATATATTTAGATGTCACCATGTGTGTGATTATTTGTATATTATGTGTATTAGTTATATTATTTTAGGACTTGAAATAATATAAATCATCAAAATACCAAAAATTACAATCCAAAATATTACCAAAAATCCCAAGGAATAAATATATAAATTATACCCAAGATATTGGATAAACCAAACAAATGAATATAACTCACAAAAACATTCCGGAAAATTTATTCGCCTGTATATTTTGGTAAATAATATTTTGGACACCAAGAGAACAAAACTATGATTTTTACAAATATTACAAAGTATATAATATTTTTGGCCATGAGAAAATATATTATTTTTTGGGCAAATAAATATATATATATATATATATATATATATATTTTCTTGGAATTATTAGAAGATGTATTAATTTTTGGAAGAAAATATATATTTTCTCAAACAAACATGAAATACATTATTTTTGGGAGAAAATGTATTTTCTAAAATAAACTTAGGAATATATTATTTTGGATGAAAAATGAATTCATATATATATTTTCTAAGTTAGACTTGAAAATATATTAGTTTTGAGACTTGTATGAAATTTATAAATATTTTTGCCAAGAGAAAAATTATTTAATTTTTCTATGTAATGTTTCTCAAAATATATATTTTGGAAATATATATTAATGTATTTTTACTAGAAGTATTATTCCGGAAAAATTAATACAAAAATTAAGTATAAGAATGCTTAACAATTACAAGAAGATATGTATTCTCGTACATATAAATACACACCAGAATACGACACCGATATATGGCAAAGATATACAAGTATAAGGATACAGATACATATACACCCATCCTTGGGAAGGAAATACATGTATAAATACTTGAAAAGTATCAAGTTGATATATATTGTTTTAACTATTATTCCAAACCTTAATAAATATAATTTAAGTTAAAATATTTATTATCTTAACAAATAATTATATAATTTATAATAATAATAATGAAGACACAAAGAGACGTAACTCAAAGACACTAAGTAATATTAAGTCAAGGCACGACTCGCTCGTGTAATAGATCATAGTACGTTGTAGGTAGTCGTGTACACACGAAGGAGCTTTGAGTACTGTTGGTACGAAGAACGCAAAACCGTGAGTTCATGTTCCCCCTTTTCTTTTAACTGTTTTCAGTTTTATAACTTCGGGGGTGAAGTACATGTTACAAACTATTTACAAACGATTATACGTGGTATGGTTAGCTAAGGAAGGGTACTACTTGATCATGTGAGTGATGGGCATGGTTGCAAAAGTCGCTAGGCGCTCCCTAGTCGGTCGACCAGGGAGTTGAGAGTACTCGGCCTAGGCGGAGAGTACACGGGGAGTACTCGGACATGTCAAAGTATAAAGAAATTAGTTTTCGGAAATTAAATATGTTTCAAATAACATAAATTTTCTAATATTTATAACAAAATACGTGAAATTTATATTCATTCTTTAATATGATAGGAATAGAAATTGTGTTTTCTTTTATTTTAAGTCAAAATCAGCCCAAGTTGACCTATTAGATCCGATTTTGGCCGATGTTGACCGCATTTGATCGATTCCGAGTAATTAGTCGGAGTTAAAGAAAGTCGCCTCGGCAGCCTACCTTGTAGCGACTACTCGGGGAGTACTCGGCCTTGGAGACCTTGTTTTACAACCATGGTGATGGGTATAACGCTTAAGACCATTAATCCTCGTTGTAGGACCGAGGGACATGAGTGATAGATCTATTTCGGTGTAGCGAGCCCACACCCATGTGGACTGGGGTTTGGCCCATGAGGTGACTATGTCTTATTGTCGGAGATAAATTTGCTAGGTTTGAGCCTTCCTGCATCACTTCACACATATTAATGGCCTTGCAAACCATTAATGACCTGTTTTCCTTGTTGCTTTCATACCGGGATTTACAAACATACATACATACAACTCACACACTAAACACATGAACTCGCTCAACTTTTGTTGATGTTTTCAAACTACATGTATTTCAGGAAACTAAGTATGGATCTGGCAGGCATTGAAGTTTTTAAGTGTTGTTGGGAATAAAAGATGTCATCCGGTGTCGAATGGTTTGGAGTGTGTGTCCTATCCTGGATCGGATACATGTTTCAAAGCCTGATTTTATAAATGTCTTTTGTCGAGTCCTTTTGGAACTCTAAAACAATTTGCATGGTTTGTAATTTGGATTTGAAGTCCATGTCTAGGATCTAAAACAAAGTTGTTGTAATGCTTTAAAACTTAATCAATGGATGAACATCTTTGGTTTTATCATATAGTTGTTTGTTATGGTTGAATGCAATGATATTAAGCAAGTCACACATAATCACGCTTCCGCAAAAGTCAGGGTGTGACAGTTTGGTATCAGAGCTTCGATTGTAGCGAACTAGGATTCTTTCTCGAGTCTAGACTACAATCATTAGGGCTCTCACGAAAATGCTTTCACAACATGTTTTCATTGCATACACGAAACGCCCATATCCAGGGAAACAAACATTTTTACAAACGGAAAGAAAAGAAACACGATTGCAAGGTTTATTTTTGTGGCTTAGTTTGGGAGACTAGGTGATTTAGTCTGGGAGACTATGTGGTTTAGTCTGGGAGACTGGGTGGTTTAGTCTGGGAGACTGGGTGGTTTAGTCTGGGAGACTAGGTGGTTTAGTTTGGGAGACTAGGTGGTTTAGTCTAGGAGACTGGGTGGTTTAGTCTGGGAGATTAGGAAGGATACATGAATTCATGATACGTTGTCTTTGATTGCATATTAAATGTTAGTGGTTAATATATGTGCATATGTTATGATTGTTCTGTTACAGACACTATGTCTTCATCCGATAGCGGTTTGTTTGACTCCGATGACCCCATGGCTATTGTTTCTGATGACGAGATCGTCCCCGAGCTAGAGATCTTTACTTCCGATACTGAGAGCAACCCATATATGCTATCAGACGACGACGACGACTTTCAGCCGTTTGCGTTGCCTGATTTTGGAGATGACTTACCGCTTGCTGATGGCATTCCAGACGAGGATCCTTTTGTTATTCCCATTCCAGTTCACGATAATCTTATCATCGGGAATCCCGATGGTGAGCATATTGTGGCACCGATCCTCACTCCTATTCCTTTAGTGGTCATCCCTCCTGTGGGTTGGCCTTTTGACTATTTGTTTGATGATGATGTTGACTTGTTTGTTGATGGTCCTCCTGATGACGCCCATGGTGATGAAGAGCTAGACGAGGACATTGTTGCTATTCCACTTTTTGAGACCCCTGTTATTGAGTTGTCCTCTGATCCTAGTTTGCATTCTGCCTCAGATTCTTTTGAGTCTGTGATGTCTTCGGCTTTACGGGTGGTCGGATTACAGTGCTATGCCACTAATTCGGACGATGATACTGCTATGTCAGCTGCACCATCCCCTCCACATGACCCCGAGCTTGATTTTGAGCCAGATTTTATTCCTGTTGATCAGCCCAATGTTGCACCTGCTGATCCTGAGCCCTTACCTGATCATGACCCTATTCCTTTTGGTATACCTGACATTGCACCCCTCATACCTGATCCAGTTCCTGCACCTGTTGACCCTCCTTTTGTTGAGCCATTCATTCCTCCACCCGCACCCGCTGATGTTGCTCCTTTTCACCCTGTGGAGTCTGACATCCATCGTGTTGATTTACCTGTCGTTTTCTGACAAGACATTCGTACACCCCGTCCAGGGGAAGGTACTTCAGGCCAGCAGCCTAGTCATGACCCTCATGTTTCAGCAGCTTTTCCACAGATCCCTTAGTCTGCGCCGTTTGCTCCATTTACCTCTTCCCACTTGATGAGCCATTCCGATGGTCCCCACCGTATTCCATGCCGATCTCAGATCCCTATCATCCCTCGCATTTCGTTGGTTATACACAGGATGAGTTGCTTTCTTCGCTTCAGCTTTGATTTGAAGTTATGAGTCGCAGAGTCTTGGAGCTTGAGTTGACACCATGTCCTTTACTGTATTCTTGTCAGCCTGCTTTCGTTCCCCCTCGTTCATCACCGCCTCCTTTTGCACGTCCACCTGCTCCTCTTACTCATTTCCCAGAGTTTGACGCTCGATTCCTCACCATCGAGCAGTAGGTCCGTGACGTGATGTCGTGGTCACAATCAAATTTAATCCAAATACAACTAAATAGTTAGCGGTAAGTGGGTATCGAACACAGGGAGTTTGTGGAATATGTGTTATTTAGAAGATTATCTAACTTGACTAAAAGTAAACTAATTGCAAATAAAGTAGAATTCAAAAGTTGATTTGAGTGAATTGGTTTTAGACTAAATTTAACTAATTAAATTGCAAGAGAAAAGTTTTGGTTGTAAACAATTTAGAAACAAGTAACCATCTTTAGTTTCCGGTTTGCTATGACACTTATGTTAACATTCCACTAGAAAGAACTACATAGACATAGTTCATATGTGATCAATTGCAGTGATGAAAGGGAACTAAGTACTCAGATTCCTAGAACGTGAGGTTGTTACCCGATGATCAATCAACCCTTACCCAAGCCTAACTATACCCATGATATCTCGATTGCCAACGGCACCAAGAACGTATGGTTTCTAATTAGTTCAGCACAAGAATTAACAATTTACTAACAAATAATCACATACCATAACAAGCAATTCAATAAAGAGAAGATTGTTATTCTAGAAATATGGAAATAAGCATAAATGTCTTGCAAACCTTTCACCAAAGATAGTCACAAAATACTTAGCCACTCATGGCTTGAAACAACATCATCACAAAAGTATTATTGTTCATCAAGATCAAAGCAACAACAACTAATGATTAAGATAGTGTTTTTTTTTGCCAAAGTCTCCAAGAGCCCTCCCAAATTCGTTCACAATGATTGATAACCGAAAACAAGTGAAAAGCCACCATAAAACCACTTCAAAACCGTATTTAATATGGAGGTTACATGATGGCTTCAGTCGGAGCCGTAACCTACGGCTCCCAGCCGTAGGTTACGGCAGTCAATAAGCCCAGAAAGTCAACACAGAGCCGTAAGCTACGGCTAGGTGCCGTAACTTACGGCTGTCACCATTCCTTTACGGTTCTGATCCCCTGTTTTACGGCTGTCTTTTGGAATGATTATGAGGGCCGTAACCTACGGCTGGGAGCCGTAGGTTACGGTGCTGAGCATGATAATTCTTCTTGTTCTTTATCAAAACTTGATTTCTTCAACACTTTGATTCTTCAACCTCTAGCATCCATTCGTGCCTCCTAAAACCTTCATCTTGAACACTTTAACACCTGCATCATCAATATCTTGTGATTACCTAATTCACGCAAATAACCGGATAAAATATGGGTGTTTATTCTATTTAAAGCACTTAAGGGTTGTCCTACGGACCACCCGTCACATCCCCACACTTACCCGTTGCTTGTCCCAAGCAACCCATTCAAAACTATTCAGCAAACACAAGTGATCAATCATGCAAACCAAGCTAAAATATGCTGTCCTTTTACTAACCTTCAACCATACCATAAGACACACCCCTCGCCAAACTCTCGGCAACAAGAATTACTAGCATGTAATGCAAAACCACTCAATGCGTGTATGTGTGTGTGCGACAATAAGCTTGTATAAGAATCAAGTTTCCTCCTAACAAATATCTAGCATGCTTATGAATCAAGAGAGACTTACGGGTTGTAACGTGGCTAGGTGTAAATATAGGAAAATGGTGAAACATATATATAAGAGCTAATTTGATTTGACCCGGTTTTTATTTTCACTACTAAGCAAAACAACCATCAACTATATACAAGATATCTTCAACTTCTCAACTACTATTGCAACTAAATACTTCTTTTTGTATTTTTCTCATGTGTTTTTTTTTTTTTTTTTCAACAATAAACTTCAAGAATAAATACAAGAACATCAACACTACAAACTAAATTCCTAAACCGGGTCATCTCAATCGGTAAAATTTTGTAGGAAGTAGGCTTGGGTCACAACCGAATGGTTTAAGGCTCAAACGTGGCAATCTAAAGACCAAACCCCCACCCCTCACAATACCAAGCTCATATATGTAAAGTATGAGGTCCAACCCACCAATCCCGCACTCTCACACATCTAGACGAGGCTTCCTAAAAGTCCCCTATCATTTTCACAAGCATGCTAATCCTAGGATTTAACAAGAATTCATACACAAGTTCTATTAACACACAACACACAACGCCACTCAAACAATGAAATCTCTATAATAATCATGTGTGGCTCAAATCCTCACCAAGAAAAGAATAGGAATGGGTGTCGGTGTGTCAAATGGCATAATATCAAGTTTTCAAATTTTAACAATTTTCGCTTGGGTTTACAAAATTTTAAAACTCTCAAAAATTTCCCCCATCCCCACACTTGGGATACATTGTCCCAATGTATGGCTTTGAGGGAAGGATCGCTTATAACCACAACATCAACTTTTGCTAAAATTCTCAAATCCCAAGTTTTTTTTTTTTTTTAAAAGACACCACCAACTATCACAACCCAACAACATATCAACATCAAACACCACCCTACCTCCCAACCATAACATAACATACGAAATAAACAAATATATACAAAAAATATACAAAGGAGCAAGATACGACCTGGCTAGTAATATTTCGGCTGTGGAGGCCCGAAGATGGATGTCATCATATCCTTCCATTCGCCAAAACCAAATGCTCCACCGCTACTGCTGCTTCCTTGATCACCACTCGGATTCGCCTGTTGATAACTCATAGCATGTGGATCCACCCACTGAGAATGATGCAATGGTGGGATGGAATATGACACACTACCATCATTTGGTGGTAATGTGGTGTAGTCCACAACGGGCGGATCTCCTTCAATTGGCTGACCCGCATGCCATTGATCATGCATGCGTCTCTGACGATCATCTAAATAGCCGTTGTTCACTTCTTCTTCATGAGCATACATATGAGCACGGTTCCATTGCTCATTCCTATCATAACTCCGCTTCAAAGCCCTCTCTATACTTGCCCCCATGAAAGTTTGTTGATCAAAAAGCACTTGGTTTGGTTCACTCCATCCTCCAAAAGTGGGAGGTCGCCTTTGTTCAATAATTTGACCCATATCTCCCGCGTGGGCCCAATAAGGATCATAGGCTTGCTGTGCATAATCAAATGCACCCCCCAAATAACCAGCTTGCACACCGACCCCTTGAACTGGAGCATCAACCATAAAGGCATCTTCGCGGTAATCCTCATCTCCACTTACCTCTTCATCGGTTACTTCGGGCTCCTCAGCCTCACCCGGTCGTAACGGCCTCGCATCTACCTTCAACGCTCTCCACCTTCTCCCATTTGTTTTTAACCTATGATACCTCTCCGTTTCTGTGTAAATCCAATCTGGCCCAAGATTCTTAAGGTCGAAAGGTTTAAACCTCTTGTAAGAACCTTTTTCATCTCCTTTAATCGCCCCATATTTTTTTAACAACGCCGTAATCAACCGGCAATGAGGTATGATCTTTCTTTCTCCACTAATTTTGCTCAACCAGATGTTATTCATCACAAGAAATCGGAAAGGGACCTTGGGAGATCCATGCATCAACATATATAAAATCGGTACTTCCTGATGCCGCACTTCCATCTTATCACCCCGCCTTGGAACCACATTATATATACACAATGTCAACAACAATTTCGCTTCCATTTTCAAATTGCTTCTATATAACTTCCCATGTGTTGTGCCCGGAAGGAAAAGGTAATCAAGCATATTTTGCCATTGCGGATGCTCTTTGGGCTCGTGGTAAAGATATTTGAGACTCGGGTGAATGTACTCATTTGCGTGTATGTCGTCAAACTTTGCTATTTTGCGCAAAGAATCATAACACATTTCTACTTTCACCCCATTACACTGTCCAACGAGTCTCATCTTGCTTGGGGACTTATACGGGGGACATTCAAGTGAAGCTACCCATTCTTGAATCTGCTTGTCGTACATCTTCTTCACTTCCCCGTCATAACACTTCAAGGCTGCACCCCAACCCAATGCTTTGAACTTGTCCGTTATCCCGAACGGCCCGAAATCAACCTCTTTGATCTCCTTCTCACAGATAAACGCTTCACCCCTTTGTTTTAAGTTGTTCATTTGTTCATGAAACAGATCCTCTCTCCATTCCTCAGGCTGGTCTAGCAAAGAACCGGTTGTCCAATCCGGCTTCGGACCCCTTGGAGGTGCATCCTCCTCCGAGTCCGGGTCACCAACCAGAGTCAATCTCCTCCTCTTTTGTTGCTCCTCTTGAGGCGCATTAGAAGAACTTGCAATTCCTTTCCCTTTTTTCGTCACCATACCTACACACCTTCAAAACCACACAAACAAATCAAGTTAGTATTTTTCCCAAATCTTCCCCACACTTGCTTCATATTATGGGTGTAGATGTGCAAAAATCAAAGCTTCATTCTTTCAAACAAAATTTTGGCATGATGTCCCTATAAATCAGAATTTTTCTAAAAATTTTTCACTAGACATCAAACACATTTACACCCAAACATTCAATGGCTTACAAAAATCCTATCATCTATCTCATACAAGCAAGTGTGTAAGCAAAAACTATAATGAAAACTTACAAACCTTAATGTACATCAAATAATGACAAGAAATTGCATACCTTGGTGTTGTAGGAGATGAGAATCACAAAAACTTGAAGTTCACACAAAAACCCACAAAAAGTCCCAAATTTTCGGCACCCCTAGGCTCAAATCCGACCCCCAAAACAAAGGAATCTTCAAGATACAAGAGTAAATCTGAATTCCTTGTGAAATTTCACCCAAAATGGACCCAAAAATCACTGAAATCGGACTTGTTTTGAGAGAGTTGTGAAGATTTGAAGATGGTAGAACTAGGGTTCTTGAAAGATGAAAGTGAAGAAGATGAAAGTTGTGGTTGGGAGTTAATGAGAATGTGTGGATGGGGTAATTGTTATTTTTGTTTTTATTAGAATAGTTATTATTATTAATATTTTCGGTTTTACTATTTTTTTTTTATATAAACGACAAGAAGGAGGGTCCTTATCACATTACTGCGAGCCGTAACCTACGGCTCCTTGCCGTAGGTTACGGTGGTACCTGGGCAAAATGAGTCACCGTAAAACAGAAGCTGGGAACCGTAAGACTCTTTTTGTTTGATACTAGCCGTAAGCTACGGCTATATACCGTAGCTTACGGCCCTCGCTGGGCAACTATGAATAAACCAAAAATTTGACTTATGAATTGTTTAATTTTTTTTTTTAAGCTTTTCAAAATTGTTTAATTTTTATAGTTTTTTATAATTATGAAAACATGAAATTTAACCCTACCCCCCGTTAAAAACCCGTGTTGTCCTCAACACTATGCTCGGGAAATTCGCAAGGATTTCCCCACACTTGTTTCAAACACCGGTTCTAAACGGGACTTTATTCAAAACACAAAACTAAACTACAATATGTACAAAATACCAAACCTGGGCCTCTTTCAAGTTTCCTCATCATCCAATGGGCGTAAAATGAAGCTCACTTTGTCGAGATCAATATGGTTAATGTCGTTACCTTCCAAGTACGGTTTGAATCGATGCCCGTTCACCGTTTGTTGCCTATTGGATTGTTCGTCTTCTATGTCAACATCACCAAATTTTCCCACTCTTCGGATGATGTAAGGACCCATCCACTTGCTCTTGAGTTTTCCCGCAAACATCTTCAACCTTGAATTGTACAACCACACCTTTTGACCCACTTCGAAGTTCTTTTTCCTTATCTTTGCATCATGAACTTTCTTCAGTTTGTCTTTGTATGCGGAAGCACATTCATAGGCTTCATCTCTTATCTCCTCGATCTCATTCAATTGCAACTTTCTTGTTCGACCCGCTTCGTCATAATCCGCATTAACGGTTTTAATGGCCCAATGCGCTCGATGTGCTAACTCCATTGGTAAATGACACCCCTTCCCATACACCATCCGATAAGGGGTGGTTCCGATTGGAGTTTTGTAAGCCGTTCGATATGCCCACAACGCATCATCAAGTTTACTTGACCAATCTTTTCGATCCGTTCTTACCGTCTTCATGAGAATCTCCTTAATTTAACGGTTGGACACTTCAACTTGTCCACTTGTTTGCGGATGGTACGGTGTCGCCACACGATGGTTCACATTATATCTTTTAAGCAATTTTGCAAAATTAAAATTTTTAAAATGTGAACCGCCATCACTTATTATCACCCTTGGCACACCGAAACGAGCGAATATATTGGATTGTACAAACTTACACACCACGGAATGATCATTGGTCCTTGTAGCAATGGCTTCTATCCACTTTGTCACATAATCTACCGCAACCAATATATACAAGAACCCATTCGAATTAGGAAACGGACCCATAAAATCTATCCCCCATACATCAAACACCTCCACCACCAAAATCGGTTGTAAAGGCATTTCATCCCGCTTCGATATACTTCTAACCTTTTGACAATTTAAGCAATTCCGGGCAAACTCACAAGAATCTTTGAAAATTGTGGGCCAGTAAAACCCACATGATAGCACCCGGTAACCCGTTTTGTTCCCACTAAAATGCCCACCACATGCCGATGAATGAGCATGGGTCAAAATTTCTAAAACTTCAGTTTCGGGAACACACCTCCTTATCACTTGATCGGGTCCAATCTTGAACAAATCCGGTTCATCCCAAATGTATTGTTTAACTTGACTCAAGAATTGTTGTCGTCTCTTCTTCGTCCAATGATTCGGAATTGCACCCTTGGCCAAATAGTTCACATAATGGGCGTACCAAGGTGCAACAAAAGTAGAAACGGCTAACAATTGTTCATCGGGAAACCGTTCATTAATCTCACTTGGGTCATCAACACCTTCTAACGGGATTCGGGACAAATGATCCGCAACGACATTTTCACACCCTTTCTTGTCCCGAATCTCGAGATCGAATTCTTGTAACAAAAGCACCCAACGAATCAACCGGGGCTTTGCATCCTTCTTTTCCATTAGATATCGGACCGCGCTATGATCCGAATAAACAATCACCTTGCTCCCCCAAATGTAAGCTCTAAACTTGTCCAAGGCATACACCACCGCTAATAGTTCTTTCTCGGTCGTGGTGTAATTCAGTTGCGCCTCGGACAAAGTTTTGCTTGCATAATAGATCACCACCGGTTTCTTATCAACCCTTTGACCCAAAACTGCTCCAATGGTCGTGTCGCTAGCATCACACATAATTTCAAACGGCTTCGACCAATCCGGTGGTTGCAAGATAGGAGCCTTCACCAACTGAATGCCTGATTTTTTAGGCACTACTTGAGTCGGACTTACCCACGCACTGTCCGAAATGGGATAAATGATCCCCGCATCCAACCACTTGATAACTTCTTTCTTGACCACCTCTCTCAGATTCGGGTTCAACCTTCTTTGTGTTTCACGAGTCGGCTTTGCATCCTCACCTGTAATAATTTTGTGCATAACAATGGATGGACTAATACCTTTTAAATCGGCTATTGTCCACCCAATTGCCGCCTTGTGAACCTTCAACACCCGTATCAACTCCTCCTCTTGAGCTTCCTCCAAATTGGAAGCAATGATCCCCGGCAACGGCGCCAAAATTTGACGTGATGTCGTGGTCACAATCAAATTTAATCCAAATACAACTAAATAGTTAGCGGTAAGTGGGTATCGAACACAGGGAGTTTGTGGAATATGTGTTATTTAGAAGATTATCTAACTTGACTAAAAGTAAACTAATTGCAAATAAAGTAGAATTCAGAAGTTGATTTGAGTGAATTGGTTTTAGACTAAATTTAACTAATTAAATTGCAAGAGAAAAGTTTTGGTTGTAAACAATTTAGAAACAAGTAACCATCTTTAGTTTCCGGTTTGCTATGACACTTATGTTAACATTCCACTAGAAAGAACTACATAGACATAGTTCATATGTGATCAATTGCAGTGATGAAAGGGAACTAAGTACTCAGATTCCTAGAACGTGAGGTTGTTACTCGATGATCAATCAACCCTTACCCAAGCCTAACTATACCCATGATATCTCGATTGCCAACGGCACCAAGAACGTATGGTTTCTAATTAGTTCAGCACAAGAATTAACAATTTACTAACAAATAATCACATACCATAACAAGCAATTCAATAAAGAGAAGATTGTTATTCTAGAAATATGGAAATAAGCATAAATGTCTTGCAAACCTTCCACCAAAGATAGTCACAAAATACTTAGCCACTCATGGCTTGAAACAACATCATCACAAAAGTATTATTGTTCATCAAGATCAAAGCAACAACAACTAATGATTAAGATAGTGTTTTTTTTTTGCCAAAGTCTCCAAGAGCCCTCCCAAATTCGTTCACAATGATTGATAACCGAAAACAAGTGAAAAGCCACCATAAAACCACTTCAAAACCGTATTTAATATGGAGGTTACATGATGGCTTCAGTCGGAGCCGTAACCTACGGCTCCCAGCCGTAGGTTACGGCAGTCAATAAGCCCAGAAAGTCAACACAGAGCCGTAAGCTATGGCTAGGTGCCGTAACTTACGGCTGTCACCATTCCTTTACGGTTCTGATCCCCTGTTTTACGGCTGTCTTTTGGAATGATTATGAGGGCCGTAACCTACGGCTGGGAGCCGTAGGTTACGGTGCTGAGCATGATAATTCTTCTTGTTCTTTATCAAAACTTGATTTCTTCAACACTTTGATTCTTCAACCTCTAGCATCCATTCGTGCCTCGTAAAACCTTCATCTTGAACACTTTAACACCTGCATCATCAATATCTTGTGATTACCTAATTCACGCAAATAACCGGATAAAATATGGGTGTTTATTCTATTTAAAGCACTTAAGGGTTGTCCTACGGACCACCCGTCAGTCCGTTACTTGCTTCGTCATGTGAGCGAGCTCGAGGAGGAGCTCGCACATGTTCTTAGTTTGATTTTCCTCCCTCCTCCACCTCCGCCATCAGTACAGTAGGTTTTTGGTCTTATGCAGATGCATTACCTATGATGAGAGCACCACTATTGAGCTGAGCTTGTGAAGCCTTTTGGAGACCACCTTTTGATTGTAAGACTTTTATAGATTGGTAGACTTGTTGGACAAGGGTAGTGTGACCCTGTGTTCCCTTTTGTTATGATACACCTTGTAAAACATGTAACAATACTTTATGGTCGATGATTAATGAAAGCCCAATCGTCATGTTCTCATTAAACATGTAAATCAACAACGTGCTTGCTTATTATGTTCTCATTAAACATGTTCCCATTTACATGATTGTGCTATGATTGCGATGTTATATGATTGTTTGATATGATGAATTATTATGCGTATGTACATGCGACCTCTAGACAACTATACACATTTCCTGAACAAATAAGACCTGACCAATCCTACCTCCTTTTTAAAAGATGTATCCTCAAGAGATCATTCGGCTGACCGAGGCAGAATTACAAGCACACAACACACTGGCCATAGCTCGGCATGAGGTTCTTCGCTACAGACACAGCGGAAGTACCTCAGGGAATAACCCACCTAACGGTAATGTTTAAGTCACCTAAGACACATTACAATACGTTTGGACATTTCCGAGTGCTTTGCTAATGCTTTCTGTGATGATGTTGCTTGGGTACAGGCTGTACCTACAGGCAGTTTTTGGACTGCAACCCTCTGAACTTCGATAGCACTGGAGGTGCCGTAGCCTTTGTGAGATGGGTCGAGAATACGGATTCTATTTTGCGAATGAGCGGATGTACTCCAGAGCAACAAGTCACATACGTTTCTGGATTATTTCAAGATGAGGCTCTGTCACGGTGGAACCTTTGGGTTCAGACAATGGGCGAGGCTGCTGCGTATGCTTTGACATGGGACGAGTTAAAAGTAATGATGCGTAAGGAGTATTGTTCTCAGATGGAGATCTAGAAGCTGGAAATTGAATCCTGGAACCTGAAGATGGAAGGTCCAAAGGTGGTGGAATATGTGTAGAAACTTCACGATTTGTCGCGAGTTGTTCCATATCTAGTGGAACCAGAGTTTAAGAGGATAGGACAATTCGTCTGGGCATTTGCGCCTTAGATTCTGAGCTTGATGATGGCATCAACGCCTCCAACAACTATCGATGCAAGTAACTTGAGTGTGGCGCTCACTAAGGAAGCACTTAGATTGGAAAAACTTTCGACCCCCGACGAGAAGAAGGAAACTCAGGTGGAGTTATCAGGAAAGAACAAAGGAAGCTCACTGATTTCCAAGAAGGTGCTCGGGCGAATACACGTAACGAGGCCAAAAAGGGAAAAAGGTACATGGGTAAACTACCTAAGTGCGACGATTGTCGACGCCATCATACCGGGCCATGCAAGTATGGAAAATGTGACAACTATGGCAAAGTGGGGCATGCCAAGGAGACGTGTTAGTATGGTGCTGGGCATGGAAATAAAGGTCAAGATGGTAGCGAAAATCACGAAGGAAAAACGACAACAACTATCAAGACGGAAATGGTGATGATCAAGGACGTGATCCAGGGTGTTTTAACTGCAGTAATGTGGGGAATTTCAGGAAGTATTGCCCTAACAACGAACAGGCAAGCGAAAGAATGTGCAACGTTGGAGCTAGGGAAGTACACCAGGATCCGAACGTAGTCACTGGTACGTTCCCTACTAATCAACACTTTGCAACTGTGCTATTTGATACCAGTGCCGATTATAGCTTCGTATCTCTAGAGTTTAAGAATATACTTGGTTCAATAGCTAGTAAGTTAGATATCCTGTACACGATAGAATTAGCTAGTGAGAAGTTAGTAGAAGTTAGTGAAGTAATTAGAGGCTGCGTTATGGAGCTTGGAGAGCGTGAGTTTTCTTCAGATCTTCTGCCAGTTGAGTTGGAAAGCTTCGACGTCATAGTTGGAATGGATTGGTTGTCGAGTAATTAAGCTGAGATTGTTTGCCATAAGAAGATTATCCGCATCCCGATGGCGAATGAAGAAACGATTGTGGTACACGGGGAGAAGCAGGATATGCCTCTACGGACTATTAGTTGTTTGAAGGCACGAAAGTATTTACGTAAAGTATGTGTTGCCTTCTTGGCTCATGTCGCAGACAAAGAAGCCAAAGAACCGAAGCTCGAAGATATCCCTGTGGTAAAGGAATATCCTGGAGTTTTCCTCGAAGACTTGCTAGGATTACCTCCTCAATGACAAGTCGAGTTCTGCATTGACTTGGTTCCTGGCGCCGCGCCTGTAGCCAAGGCACCTTATCAACTTGCGTCTTCAAAGATGCAAGAGTCGTCAACGCAGCTCCAGGAGCTACTAGACAAGGGGTTTTTTAGACCAAGCTTCTCGCCTTGGGGAGCTCCAGTACTGTTCGTCAAGAAGAAGAACAATAGTTTTCGAATGTGCATCAACTACCAGGAGCTGAACAAGTTAACAGTCAAGAATTGGTAACCCATGCCAAGGATTGATGATTTATTCGATCAACTTCAGGGTTCAAGTTACTACGCCAAGATCGATCTTCGAACAGGTTATCGCTAGCTGCAAATTTAGGAAGAAGGTATACCGAAGTATAGTGAGTCAACAATTTGTTTTGAACATACGCTAATATTGTGTTTTCTACACGGTGCACAAAACAATTTTACACAGAATACAAGACTTCGAGAATCTAGGAAGCATGTACTTAGGACCTTCGAGAACTTAGGTCAAAACTCAGTAAAGGTTATCACATAGAAACTATGTCTATTAACTCGAGCAAACCCCATTATTCTGACGTATATGCTATTTCAGTTAACCGAACATATAAAGCACTCAAATTTCTTATATTGAAACTTCCACTTTTGCTTCTAGCAAGTAGAATTTTGCATCTCTACTTCTCTTAATAGTAGTTGCATCGCGTCAATTTTCTTTATTAAAGCGAACCCTCCTTTGTCTCGATACTTGATCATTTCTTCATTATAGCGAATACTCATTGTTTCATTTCTTGGAAATTCATATGTTACGCATGCACCATTGTTATGCATGTGGTTTCGTTTCGAATACGCGTTTCATCAAAGTTCAGATATTATTTTGCTAAACCTAATTATTGATTCGAATGACCTATATTATTGTAATTGTTGGCTCCTTTGCTATCAAGTCAACACACTTTCTTGAAATTTCTTTTCTTTCGAGTTACATACATGGTTTATCTTTATAACCATGCTGAAATCCCCTTGTCGATACATACGTTTATTGTCAGATTGCGCTGAGACCAAGTTCAATTGCTTGAACTTGTCCATTTCGCATATTCAATTCCAGACACCATATGATGTATTGAGAGCATCATATTCAAATGCATTTTTGCAAGCGTTTCGTTTGTTCCGAGTCGTAGTAGATTTGTTTGGTATGCGACTCCATTAAGTCGTCTGTTGATTTCGACACCTTCTGGTGATGTTTTCACTAAATTGAAGATTGCGCTAATCTTGTTTACGCCTCTCATACACGGATTTAATTTTTTATTTATTGACTTGCTCTGAATCCGTTTTGTTTTATCACGATTAAAGCAGTCTTAACACAATCGTGTGTTAAGAAAATGGCACATAAATTCATTTTATATTTCAGTGTACCCCTCTAATGGTTCTTTCATTATCGATCGATTGCCTTGCAGTATTCATTATTTTTCATCCTCGATCGAAAACAATAGTCATTTGGTGTTCTATATTCAATTGAGAAATCCTACGATGCCATTTAAATCAAATTTTCAGGTTTGCTCCACTACACTTTTATTTGATTTCAAACACGGTGAACTTGTTCGTTCACCGCTATTATTGGATCATGTCATTCACGACGACACCTTGTGGTGTCAGTGTAAACTTGTAGCTCGTGGTAATCATGGTCAACCGTTTCACACGAAACTACACATACTTTTGTTTGCCTTGTCATTTAAACATTCTTAATGCAACTACAAATTAAGACATTGATACACCAGATTCAATTGCATTTCATTTCAATGTATTCTCGCAATTCAATAATGTCAACACACGAATTTTATCTATTTGTTTGTCCGAAGCTGATAGATCACTTTCAGGTTACAGTTACCTTTGAGCTTGCTGATTCTGAGTTCATCTAGCGGATGTTATTGTTCCTAGAACTCATTTGCACATTGTGAAAGATCGTTTGGAATTCTATTGGTCGAAACTCCTCTTTTATTGAACCTCTGTGGAATAAGTTACACTAGATCATGCATCTATACGTCTCGTGTCCTTTGACGTCAAATTATGGAAACACATACCTTTTAACCAGTGGGTTCTTGTTGTTGTAATATGTCCATGGATTCACCTAATTCGAATAAGTTTTGATTCGGTTTCGTGGTTAAGAACTTTGGTATTATTCATATCCACGCACGTATAACGTAACTCTAAGGAGTTAATGTAGTTTAAATTTCGAGGACGAAATTTTCTTAACAGGGGGAGAATGTGACAACTGTCAAATCTGCATGCATCCGTACAACTATTAAACCATGATTAGTGCTTAATGATTGTGCTGAATTACAATTAATGATTTGAATTGCTTTCTGATTTTTGCTTTATACACACATGTGCATCACATATTGCAAATGACATATCATTACCGCATAAGAACTTTATTGACTCAAATGATGCACGAAACATAGTTAGCACAGTTATCAGACAAACCGGGAAAATGCCGACGGAGTTCAGTACATAGACAGACAATGTGTTGAGACACAGAATGAGCCAGAAACCAAGTATTACACTAGTATAGTGTGTAGGAAAGTAAGGATCACAAAACTGCCTTCTTAGGGATAGTTTAAGTGCCGGAAAGTGCCTAAAACTCACTTAAACTGCAGAATTCTGCAGAAAATCAGCAAAAATCAGCAAATTTCAGTATTGAGACACTCTAATATCATGCAAAAATAAGGTTAAATGGTCCTGAATGCTTTCCTAAGTGTCGGGAATCAAAACTGTCATAAAAGGGTACATAAAGCACACTAAACTGCATGGTTTAGCACCTTAACGAACCGGTAACCAGCCGAACAACCGGACACTACCCGAAACACCAAATTTACACTAGAAGCATTGTTTTAACATTACCAAGCTAGTTATAGTCCCCGAACATCATAACACACTATATAAATATCAACTAACTAAATCCCTAACTAGATTACTTGATTTTTAACTATGTAATCTAACTTAGTTATAACCTAAGCCTACTACCCCCTATTGGCGGATCACATGTGGCCCCCACATGTGATTTTCTTTGCTTATTATATGTAATCATGTTGGTGCTTTATGAACATAAGAACCTTTGGAGAATTGAGAGAAATGGATTATAAGTATACACACTAAGTTCATAACCTCATTTTCATCATTCACACTTCAACACACTTTCTCTCTTCCTCTCCTCTTGACTTCGGCCGTGAACAACAACACCACCACCACCACCATCATTCACTCATCTTCAACTTGTTCCAAGCACATCCAAAGGTGTTAGAGGTTGCATAAGGAAGCTAGGAGCTTTCGGAAGTTCAAGGACCTTCTTCATTTGCTTTTATCCACTCTATTTATTCTCTTGATCATCCCTAGCCTTGAGCTAGTGGTAAGAACACAAATCCTTCCGTTTTACATCTATTTCAAGTGGTTAAAAGATGATACATAATATTAAACTTGAAGAACACTAAGAATCAAGAGAATGAAACTTGAACATTAGCTTAAATCATGAAGAAACTATGTTGTTTATGTGTTGATTTACTTGTTGATCATTGTTTGCTTATAAATGATGTAGATCATCATATGATCTTGCTAGATCATGATTAAAAACATAATCTAGCAAGATGAGAGGATAAACATGTTAGAGTTTAATGAATCATCCTCACATAAAGCATGAACTTGAAAGAATATAATGTGTTCTTGTGAAATAATGATTAAAATCAAACGTAAGTCTTGTAGATCTAAGATTTCACGAGTGATTTTTCAAGAAACCAAGTTAAAAATATAAGTTTTACTTAATCTTGGTTCTTAAATAAATAACCCTCATTTTTGGTGGTTAATAAAGTGTAGAAACACTTATGTAACCAGAAAAATCAATGAAGAAATATTTTTAGAAATTGTGATCACAAGTTGTAAAGATCTATCTTCTTTAAAAATGATGTTTTAAAGAATCAAGCACACTTTAAAGGGTAACAAGACTTACTAATTACATTAGTAAGTTACTACAAATTTTTATAAATTTTCACGTTCATGAAGTGGTAGATTATGCTTGTTTTTGGCAAAATTGGTAAGTATAGATTGTTTATTATTGATTGTTGATTGATTGTGTTGATTTACAAAATAAAATGATATGCTTTGAAAGCATGGAAACCTCCATTTTTAGGGGAAACAATGGCAAAATTTTTCTAAAAATTAAACACTTAGAAGAATATTTCTAAACAAATATTTACAAGTATATTTTAAACCATGGATTTTTCACACAAAGTTTGCCATAAATTTTGTTACAAAAATATAAATATTGGGGGTTGGTTTTCATAAATAAAAGTGACTAAATATGTATTTAGGAAATATATATTTAGATGTCACCATGTGTGTGATTATTTGTATATTATGTGTATTAGTTATATTATTTTAGGACTTGAAATAATATAACTCATCAAAATACCAAAAATTACAATTCAAAATATTACCAAAAATCCCAAGAAATAAATATACAAATTATATCCAAGATATTGGATAAACCAAACAAAGGAATATAACTCACAAAAACATTCCAGAAAATTTATTCACAAGTATATTTTGGTAAATAATATTTTGGACACCAAGAGAACAAAACTATGATTTTTACAAGTATTACAAAGTATATCATATTTTTGGCCATGAGATAATATATTATTTTTGGGCAAATAAATATATATATATTTTTCTTGGAATTATTAGAAGATGTATTAATTTTTGGAAGAAAATATATATTTTCTCAAACAAACATGAAATACATTATTTTTGGGAGAAAATGTATTTTCTTAAACAAATTTGGGAATATATTATTTTGGATGAAAAATGAATTCATATATATATTTTCTAAGTTAGACTTGAAAATTTATTAGTTTTGAGACTTGTATGAAATTTATAAATCTTTTTGCCAAGAGAAAAATTATAAATAATTTTTCTAAGTAATGTTTGTCAAAATATATATTTTGGAAATATATATTAAAGTATTTTTACTTGAAGTATTATTCCGAAAAAATTAATACAAAAATTAAGTATAAGAATGCTTAACAATTACAAGAAGATACGTATTCTCGTTCGTATAAATACACACCGGAATACGACACCGATACAAGGAAAAATATACAAGTATAAGGATACAGATACACATACACCGATCCTTGGGAAGGAAATAGATGTATAAATACTTGAAAAGTATCAAGTTGATATATATTGTTTTAACTATTATTCCAAACCTTAATAAATATAATTTAAGTTAAAATATTTATTATTTTAACAAATAATTATATAATTTATAATAATAATGAAGAGACAAAGAGACGTAACTCAAAGACACTAAGTAATATTAAGTCAAGGCACGACCCGCTCGTCTAATAGATCATAGTACGTTGTAGGTAGTCGTGTACACACGACGGAGCTTTGAGTTACCGTTGGTACGAAGAACGCAAAACCGTGAGTTCATGTTCCTCATTTTCTTTTAACGGTTTTCAGTTTTATAACTTCGGGGGTGAAGTACATGTTACAAACTATTTACAAACGATTATACGTGGTATGGTTAGCTAAGGAAGGGTACTACTTGATCATGTGAGTGATGGGTATAACGCTTAAGACCATTAATCCTCGTTGTAGAACCGAGGGACATGAGTGATAGATCAATTTGGGTGTAGCGAGCCCACACCCATGTGGACCGGGGTTTGGCCCATGAGGTGACTATGTCTTATTCCCGGAGACAAATTTGCTAGGTTTGAGCCTTCATGCATCACGTCACACATATTAATGGCCTTGCAAACCATTAATGATCTGTTTTCCTTGTTGCTTTCATACCGGGATTTACAAACATACATACATACTTACTTATAATGATTTCAAGGTTTATTCGAGCTCACACACTAAACACATGAACTCGCTCAAGTTTTGTTGATGTTTTCAAACTACATGTATTTTCGGAAACTAAGTATGGATCTAGCAGGCGTTGAAGTTTTCAAGTGTTGTTGGGAATAAAAGATGTCATCCGATGTCGAATGGTTTGGAGTGTGTGTCCTATCCTGGATAGGATACATATTTCAAAGCCTGATTTTATAAATGTCTTTTGTCGAGTCCTTTTGGAACTCTAAAACAATTTGCATGGTTTGTAATTTGGATTTGAAGTCCATGTCTGGGATCTAAAACAAAGTTGTTGTAATGCTTTAAAACTTAATCAATGGATGAACTCTTTGGTTTTATCATATAGTTTTTTGTTATAGTTGAATGCAATGATATTAAGCAAGTCACACATAGTCATGCTTCCGCAAAAGTCAGGGTGTGATAGTATAATCACCACATAATTAACATGGTTGATCTCATTATTAACATGAGCATAATAACAAACTTTCATGGTGGCATCATTACAATTTCTTTTGGTCATGATCGTGACCTATACACTGATCATCATCATATTCACTTTAAGCAATGGGATAGAATCCGAAAACATTCATGGATTCTCATTCTTTGTTCAGTCACATGGGTATGAAATCATTTTAAACCCATACTTTCTTAATGGTATCGCTACTTCATGAGCATATCTCAGGTGTGACAAATAAACATCTTTTATCCAGTTTTTCATTAAAGACAATCTTCTTTTCATGTATTATAAATTGAGAAATCGTTACATGACCGAGTGATGTAGTATTACCAGTCTATAAATCTTATGAACTTTTATAAATTAATAATCAGATTCAGAGAGTATGACACTTCTGAGGTCATATTTAAGCATATTTATACTTTTTTTTTATGATTGCATATAAACCACAAATTTGGTTTTGTTGTTTTATTCAACAATATTTACATGATACATGATGACATATAAAATCAAGGTATAATGTAGAGTCAATTTACATAATACACTACGTTATAACATATCGTAGTAGAAAACAAGTTATAGAAAAACTTTATAAAATAAGATATATATCTTTTCATCACTTGCAAGAAAATGTATGTAATTTATGCATAAATGTAACATGATATATCCAATCACAAGTATATCATATATACACATATTTGTCACTATAGTTTAAAACATAAACAAATGTCACTATCAACTTTCTCGATCATATAATAACATATGAATCTTTATTACTTGTGAATGAGTTTTCTTATACTAATAAATTTTGTTGCTCAAGAAAATATAACATGCATCTAGAGAATTTTAGTGTCATGTTAATTTACAAATAATATATTTTACCACACAAATATTTCATAGAATCAAATCTTATATTTAAATATCTAATAGTAACTAAAAGGCTGATACAATTGCAATAAAAATAATATACAAAAAATTTAACTAAGTAGTTGTCATATTATAACATATTGTCATATAAACATGTGCATTATTGTAAATTCATTAACAAAATTGCACTAATGATTATCTTCAAATATAACTATTAGACATCACCTTTTAATACAAATTGTATTTTGGTAGTTAATTATAAATTGTATAAATACTAATAAAACATAATATCTATTCAGTTGCATATAAAGTCAAAAGAGAGCTTGAAAACATATATGATGCACATATAGTATTAAACCCAAACTATTAATTATGAATCACAAACTATTAGTCTATCACTGTTTAGAAAACAATTATCATAGAACAACTGTTGGATCAAACCCAACTATATATCATCCACAGATTATCATGCACATTACATAGGAATATATAACAAAAAGATTTTTTTTTAATAATCAATATTAGATTATTTAACAATATTTACAATGTAGATTAACGTGCCAACAAAACAATATTACTACTAAACACCATAAAAGTATATTCATATAATAATAGAAAACGTGACTGAATTTCATAATATATAAAGGCATTATAATATTACTGAAATATTAAAATATATGTTGCTAACGATATTACAATAAATATATATATGTAAAATTACTTTCATAAATCGGATGATATATATTTGATATCATATATAATATTAGAATCTTCAAATAGCCACTCATCTTGCTACACCATATATTAATATTAAATGCTTATAATTGACAATAATAAATAAATGCAACAAAGTTGTATCAAATTCTTTCTGATTAGAATACTAAATATATATTTTTTTCTTTTGAAAAAAGTTGTATCAAATTCTTTCTGATTAAAATACTAAATATATCAACCAAAAATTTATAGAAACCATTGCTTTTGTTAGCATCGTTTTGATTTGTTCAAAGTAATTAAATAACATCTCAATGATTGAAATCTTTAATATTGATCCAAAAGATTTGTTTTATGATATTCAAAAATTTCTTTTCAATATTTTTTATGGTAATATGTATGATGGCTTTTGGATGCTTGAAATTGAAAATATGAATTAATCATCCAAAGATTTAATACGAATAAGTAATACAAGATTAATAATTAGTAAACCTCATGAATCAAAATAAAACTTACTTGTAGGACAGTCACGCCGACTAAAATATTTTTGAGAACTTTGATCTTTGATGACGACTGATATATTGCAAAATACATCTTTATTCGTGTACAGTTTGTATAGTTTTTCGTTATATTTAGTTTTGTTTTTCGTTAGAATGTGCATACTATTGATCAAATCGTGTTTCGCAGGTCTTGGTTGTCACGACCCCCGTCCCGGTGTGACCCAGTCCAGGAGCCGCGGGAGAGAAACTCGTGGTATTTATTATTATTGAGTTGACAGCGGAAGTTTAACAGGATCTTTTAAGACTTGAAAATGCCCAATTATTTTATTTCACAAATTGGGTCAAACCCCGTAATTTACAGTAAAGGGTATTTCACAGGGAAATCCCTTGTTTTACAAAACATGTTTATTTATTTTACTGAGCCACCATTTCAAGCTTGTTAGTGCTCCGTAGCACGTTTTCCTTGGTTCACAGTAAGTCACCTGAAACATGTTTAAAAATATTTTATCAGCCGGGAAATACTGGCGAGTCACTCGATTTCAATAAAATGACACCTAGTTATAAATTACAGCATAAGAGCGATTACAATGGCTACTATCTTATTTTTATCTGGCGCCGTGTCACACCCTGGTGATGATGGTCATACCACTATTGGGTCCTTTCATCCAAGTAGTAATGATTATCACTGTTAGGTTGATGAACCTAACCGTGAGAAATTAGTAATGTGCACAATACCCCACTTGCCAGTGATTCAAGATAACCAAGACTTAATCCCTGTAATTATAACTTTTGAAAATAAATGGAGTATTGTAAAACATTGTTGATAAAAAGAGAATGACTCACTTTGCACGTTTAGACGGGCAGAGTTTAGCCTACTGATTTAGCCTTGTAACCTAATTTAAATGACAATGCATACGAAACTAGGTCAGTAACTTAATACAACATTTACGATAACTCACGAAATCAAAACCCTCACGACGAATGACAAAGTATAGCCCAATTACGGGCAGCACTTAAGCATCCATCGGATCGGTTTCAATCGATCGGACATTATATCATAGCAATGATCGAGTTAATACCCTGTATTCGTAGCAGCGCCTCGATATCGTAAAACTTGTTTTTAGCAGAATAGGGATGTTTTGAAATGAAATTTTCGAATGCAGAAACAAGTCCCATGCACAGGCTACTGATAGCAACATTTTAAGTTTTACGCGGCCCGCGTAAGCCTTAACATGGCTTTTACGTGGCTCGCGAGGACCCCTATCCTACGTGTAGGGCTGGTGTGTCACGAGTAGGGTTGCCATGTGTACGACACGTGGCCTGGAACGCTTATCCGGTCAACTTTGAGTTGACGCAGCCCGCGTAAGTGTTACCTTATGGTTTACGCGGCCCGCCTGAAATCTAGAAATCTTGTTTTCTTGATTTTTTCATGTGTATTAGGGTTTCAGGGGTCCGGGTTTTTACTTACGGGTCGTTTAGGGGTAATTTTGCAGTCCTTACATCCTCCCCACCTTATTTAAAATCTCGTCCTCGAGATTTACTGAAATAAGTGAGGATACTTTCGCTTCATTTCCGATTCCAGCTCCCAGGTATATTCGGGCCCTCTTTTCGAATCCCACTTAACTTTGACCAGTACCAATCTTTTGTGTTTGAGAAACTTAATCTTTCTATCTTCTATTTGATGCGGTTTCTCCACGAACTTCAATTTTTCATTCACCTGTATATCTTGAAGAGGGACTACCAGGGATTCGTTAGATAAACATTTCTTGAGGTTAGATACATGAAATACATCATGTACTCCTGCTAGCTCTTCTGGTAGTTGCAAGCGATAGGCGACCGGTCCTATTCGCTGGATTATTGGGAATGGTCCAATGTACCTTGGACTTAGCTTTCCCTTCTTACCGAACCGAACTACTCCTTTCCAAGGAGAGATTTTCAAGAGTACCTTGTCTCCAACTTGAAATTCTAGTGGCTTGCGTCGATTGTCTGCATAACTCTTCTGGCGATCTCGAGCCGTTTTCAGTCTTTCCTTGATTTGGGTTATCTTGTCGGTGGTTTCTTGCACAATTTCAGGACCCGATAATTGGCTGTCTCCTATTTCTGCCCAACAAACTGGAGTTCTACACTTTCGTCCATATAGTGCTTCAAATGGGGCAGCCTCGATGCTTGCATGATAACTATTGTTATAGGAGAACTCGATTAAGGGTAAATGGTCGTCCTAATTTCCCCCAAAATCTATGACACATGCTCTAAGCATGTCTTCCAGGGTTTGGATTGTCCTTTCACTTTGTCCGTCTGTTTGGGGATGGTAGGCTGTACTTAAATTTAATCGTGTCCCCATGGCTTCTTGGAAACTTGTCCAGAAATGTGAAGTGAAGCGACTATCCCTATCCGATACAATGGAGAGTGGGACTCCATGTAGTGATACTACTTCTTCTACATACAACTTTGCTAACCTTTCCATGCTAAAGGTTTCTTTCATGGGTAGAAAATGAGCTGATTTGGTTAATCGATCCACAATTACCCAAATCGCATCATTACCTTTTCTGGTCTTGGGTAACTTAGTAACAAAATCCATGGTTATTAGTTCCCATTTCCATAGAGGCATTTCTAATTGTTGTAGTAGACCTGAGGGTTTCTGGTGTTCTGCCTTAACTTACGAACAAGTTAGGCACTTAGAAACGTATCTAGCTATGTCCTTCTTCATTCCTATCCACCAGAAGTTATTCCTTAAATCTTGGTACATCTTATTATTACCAGGATGCATGGTATATCTAGATTTGTGGGCTTCCTCTAAAATTTTATTTCTTAAGTCTCCTTGCTTAGGTACCCAAATCCTTTTCTTGTGGAATCTCCAAATTCCATCAATCCTTTGCTCTAATTCCTTTATTCTTCCCTTCATTCCTTCAGCATCATCCTTGATTGCTGTTTCTTGAACATTCTTCAGTTGTTCCATTAAGTCTAATTGTAAACTTAATCTAAGAGCACGAACTCGTCGTTGTTTCTCATGATACTTACGACTTAGGGCATCTGCTACTACATTTGCCTTTCCTTCGTGATATTGAATATCACAGTCGTAGTCACTTAGAATTTCCATCCATCTTCTTTGCCTCATGTTTAATTCCTTTTGCCCAAATATGTATCTTAAACTCTTATGATCTGTATAGACAGTAAACTTACTTCCATACAGATGATGTCTCCAAATTTTAAGGGCAAAAATTATGGCTCCTAATTCTAAATCATGAGTCGTATAATTTTCCTCGTGCTTTTTCAATTGCCTTGAGGCATACGCAATTACCTTCTTGCGTTGCATCAGCACACATCCTAATCCTAGTTTAGAAGCATCACAATAAACTTCAAAATCTTCTGTCCCTTCTGGTAAGACAAGAATTGGGACGTTTGTTAACCTTTGCTTTAAAATCTTAAAAGCCTCTTCTTGTCTAGGTCCCCATTCAAACTTTACTGCTTTACAGGTTAGCTTAGTTAATGGTACAGCTATTTTGGAAAAATCCTTAATAAACCGTCTATAGTATCCAGCTAACCCTAGAAAACTTCTAATTTCCATAGCTGATTGTGGGACCTTCCACTTGGCGATTGCTTCTATTTTGGAAGGATCTACGTGAATACCTTTGTGATTCACCATGTGTCCTAGAAATTGTACCTCCTGTAGCCAAAATTCATACTTCGAGAATTTGGCATAAAGCTTCTTTTTTCTTAACAAACTTAAGAGTGCATGTAGGTGCTCACAATGCTCATCCTGACTTTTGGAATAAATAAGTATATCGTCGATAAAGACAATTACAAATTTATCCAGGTACGGTTTACAGATCCTATTCATCATGTCCATAAATGCTGCAGGAGCATTTGTTAGTCCAAAAGGCATGACTGTAAACTCGTAATGACCATACCTAGTTCTGAAAGCAGTTTTAGGTATGTCTTCTTCTTGTACTTTCAGCTGATGGTATCCGGAGCGTAAATCTATCTTAGGAAAATATCTAGCTCCCTGAAGTTGGTCGAAAAGATCATCAATCCTAGGTAATGGGTATCGATTCTTAATTGTAATCTTATTTAATTCCCTATAATCAATACACATTCGCATCGAACCATCTTTTTTTTTCACAAACAACACTGGTGCTCCCCAAGGGGATGAACTAGGTTGTATAAATCCTTTACTTAATAATTCATCTAACTGCTTTTTCAATTCTAGCATTTCGGTGGGTGCTAATCGATAAGGTGCCTTAGCTATCGATGTAGTTCCAGGAATTAGATGAATCCTAAATTCTACTTCCCTATCGGGTGGTGATCCAGGTAGTTTTTCTGGGAATACATCCGGGTATTCTGATACTACTGGAATTTCCTTAAGTTCCTTACCTTTCGTGTTAATGATTACCAAAATCATATATACTATTTCTTGTTTTCTTGAATAACTGGCCATTTTCATTACTGAAATGAATTTTAGTTGCTTACGTGGCTTGTCTCCTGTAATCACCACTATTTCTCCTGTAGATGTATGAACTTCTATGGAATTCTTATCACAGAGGATTCGAGCATGATTGGCTACTAACCAATCCATTCCTAATACAACATCGAATCCGGCTAAATTCATAGGTAACAGGTTTGCAGAAAATTTATGGCCTAAGAGTTCTATCTTTCCTTCTTGCGAAACCTTATCTATGTTGACAGAATTACCATCTGCGGTTTCTACCGTAAAAAATTGTCTAAGATTGGTTAAGGGTAGGTTAAGAGCTTGGCAGAATGAAGTATTTATAAAACTTTGGTTTGCACCAGAGTCAAATAATACTTTTGCATAAACGTCGTGAACTAGGAACGTACCAGCTATTACATCTGGGATTAGTTCTGCTTCCTGGGTAGTCAATTGGAAGGCTCTTGTGTTTTTCTTGGTAGTTCCTTCTGCAGGTTTGGCTTTGTTGTCAGCTGGTTTGACCAATTTAGGGCAGTCTAGTCTAAAATGTCCAGCTTCTCCGCAGTTAAAGCAAATTCTGGATTTCTTCCTTCTGCAGTCTTCTTCTTGATGCCCTGGAATTTTGCAGAAATTGCAATACCCTTTGCGTCTTCCAAAATGCTTTCTTTTACAGGTACTGCAAAATGGAGCAGTGGAAGATTGCCCGGTTCCCTTTTTCTTGAAATTGCTACTATTACCCACACGAAATCCTTGGGTAATGTTTTGGGCCACTTCCTTCTTTTTATTTTCTTCTCGTGTGCGTATCAGTCCGTCGGTCAGGGTATTGGCTAATTCTACTACATCGTCAATTGTGCGGGGTCTCGCAGCTTTGACGATATCACGAATCTCGCCGATCAAACCCCAAATATAGCGAGAAATAAGTAACGGTTCTGGCGAAGCCAGGGTTGGTACAACTCTAGCATACTCGAAGAATGTCGAAGTATACCCTCGACAGTCTACATCCACCATCCGGTGGTTCAGGAACTTATTTGTCATTTGTTCCTTTTCATATTCGGGACATAATTTTCTTTCTACTAGACTTTTAAATTCTTCCCAATTCATGGCATACGCTACATCACTTCCCTTGGCTTGTAGTACCGTATTCCACCATTCTAGGGCCCATTCTTTAAAAAGATGCGACGCGTACATGACCTTGTCTTCCTCGGCACATTTACTTATTTTAATTACTGCTTCGGTTTTCTCTAACCAACGCAGTGCAGCAGTTTCCCCTTCATTGCCTTTAAATTCAACTGGTTTACAGGCAAGAAATTCCTTGTAAGTGCAACCAGGCGTTGCAGCTTTCATTCTCTTAAGAAATGGGGCTTGCATCCCATCATTATCATTATTATTATTGTTGCCGCCTCCATTTACACTATTAATGAAATTGTCGTCGCGAGTACGTTTGCTGGGAATAATTGGTTGAGGTTCAACTGGATTTCGGGCAGCAGCAAGGATTGCCGGAATAGCATTGGCTATTCCTTGAGCAACAATGTTTTCTATATCTTGCCTATTAAGAAAGTGATCCTTATTGTTTTGCTCAGATTGGTTAACTTCATTAACTGGCTCATTAACGGCGTGTTCCATCTGATAATTTCCAATATATATAAATGTATAAATTATTGGCACAAAATACATAATGACCAAACATAATAAAGCAATTACACATAAGCACGTATAGCCAAAATTGTCGACCTTGCGACGTTCATATTTTATATTTTAGTATGCATCCTTACAAACCAGTTATGTTACAAAAGTTTTATTTTAAGTTATTTTACATGATTATATTTTTATTAATAGTTATTATTATTTTATTATTATTAAACACGTAACCACATACGATCTCTGTCAGCTGGCACTTCAGAAACGACGTTCCCCCTCGTCGTATCTCCAGGATATCCTCTCCCCCACTTCCTGAATTCTATTTCCTGCATCCACCAGCTCCTCGCCATAGTGACGGAGTTCAGCCAAATTCTCGGTGCTCATCGGTGGGTTTGGTGCAGGCTCAGGGGCAAACTGGGGGAAAAAGGTATTAGGGTTATTTAAGAGATTCTGAAATTGCCAATCACTTGTCCACCATTCCTCCAGCTCTCCGGGTAGAAGTTGGTGGTTGACAATGGGATCTGGGATAGCAGGTTCCAAATTAATTGGAAGTTGTGATTCAATTGGGTAATTGAAGAGGTTTTCATTGGCAGGTCCAATGAGGTCACAATTTGCCAGTTTGCGATCAAGCTCCTCCCAGGGTGGCATTTCCTGGGCTTGCCCTGAACTTTCCCCGATCTCCTTTCCCTTGCCTTTATCTTTTAGTTCCTCAGTCTTTTTAATCCTCTGGGTAGCTGGCTTCTTCCTCCGGCTGCGTCTCTAGCCTACGATCCTCCTTCTTTTCTTCGTCTTGGGTTTCTCCTGGGCTTGAGCCTGGAACTCCATAGGTTCTTCAGTGTCGGCCAGATAATCGGAAAAGTCTCTGGAAACTTCTACGTCAGCAGGATAGATAGTGAGATTCTGAAGAGCTTCAGACAACTCATTCATGCTGTTTAGCAGATATAGAGGAAACACAAAATCCTAATTAAAAAGTTATATTTTGCAAATTAAATTTCACAGAATCACAGAGTGGCAAATTGAGAAATTAAGTATTTCTAAATACTTAATTGGCTTAAATCAGTGGCTCTGATACCACCTTTTTCTGTCACGGCCCCCGTCCCGGTGTAACCTGGTCTACGAGCCGCGGGACAGAAACTCGTGGTATTTATTATTATTGAGTTGACAGCGAAAGTTTAGCAGGATCTTTTAAGACTTGAAAATGCCCAATTATTTTATTTCACAAATTGGGCCAAACCCCGTAATTTACAGTAAAGGGTATTTCACAGGGAAATCCCTTGTTTTACAAAACATGTTTATTTATTTTACTGAGCCACCATTTCAAGCTTGTTAGTGCTCCGTAGCACGTTTTCCTTGGTTCACAGTAAGTCACCTGAAACATGTTTAAAAATATTTTATCAGCGGGGAAATACTGGCGAGTCACTCGATTCCAATAAAATGACACCTAGTTATAAATTACAACATAAGAGCGATTACAATGGCTACTATCTTATTTTTATCTGGCGCCGTGTCACACCCTGTGACGATGGTCATACCACTATTGGGTCTTTTCACCCAAGTAATGATGATTATCACTGTTAGGTTGATGAACCTAACCGTGAGAAATTAGTAATGTGCATAATACCCCACTTGCCAGTGATTCAAGATAACCAAGACTTAATCCTTGTAATTATAACTTTTGAAAATAAATGGAGTATTGTAAAACATTGTTGATAAAAAAAGAATGACTCACTTTGCACGTTTAGACGGGCAGAGTTTAGCCTACTGATTTAGCCTTGTAACCTAATTTAAATGACAATGCATACGAAACTAGGTCAGTAACTTAATACAACATTTACGATAACTCACGAAATCAAAACCCTCACAACCGAATGACAAAGTATAGCCCAATTACGGGCAGCACTTAAACAGCCATCGGATCGGTTTCAATTGATCGGACATTATATCGTAGCAGTGATCGAGTTAATACCCTGTATTCGTAGCAGCGCCTCGATATCGTAAAACTTGTTTTTAGCAGAATAGGGACGTTTTGAAATGAAATTTTCGAATGCAGAAACAAGTCCCATGCACAGGCTACTTATAGCAACATTTTGAGTTTTACGCGGCCCACGTAAGCCTTAACATGGCTTTTACGTGGCCCGCGAGGACCCCTATCCTACGTGTAGGGCTGGTGTGTCACGAGTAGGGTTTCCATGTGTACGACACGTGGCCTGGAACACTTATCCGGTCAACTTTGAGTTGATGCGGCCCGCGTAAGTGTTACCTTATGGTTTACGTGGCCCGCCTGAAATCCAGAAATTGTTGTTTTCTTGATTTTTTCATGTATATTAGGGTTTCAGGGTTCCGGGTTTTTACTTACGGGTCGTTTAGGGGCAATTTTGCAGTCCTTACATCAGTGCTTAAATTTGCTGAAAATTGAGTAAAAATGAGCCACAATACGGAAACACCAAGTTCGGGAACGCGTTGGAAAGATCGGTAGCTGAAAATAAGTTAAAAAGCTGAAAAAATCACTCTCTGGCATGACAAGTCTCTCGCACCTGGCGAGAGACTGAAGGAAGTAATCGAGTAAAATGACAAGGTGGCGCCCCACCACCCACTTCAGGTGTGGGTTGCGCCCCGCTATAGGCCCTATCTGGCAGTTTTTTACAGAATAATTCAAGGGTTGAAGGGAAAAAATATATATTCATTATAAAGTCGAAAAAAAACCCTAATTACGAATAAAAGACATTGAAGGCAAATTAACGATTTTGAAGCATAGGAATCATTGGTATGAGTTTGGGACGAAGATTGAAGACTTGCACGGGTTTTCTAATTCCTTGTTTGTTGATTTTTCTTTCGAAACTCATTGTCATGAATTCTTATTTGAACATCTTTGATTTGTTTTCATTGTTTGATATGCTTGGCTAAACATTTAAACCGCCTAGACTATGATGAATGGATTGAAATAAAGTTTTAACCTTTTTCGTTAATTGCATGTCTTTTATGGATTGATTGTGTATTGTAAACGGTTTGGTTTATTAATTTGGTGTATATGCATACTTTGATTTGGTTAGTTATTATCAATTGCTTCGTGTGAATCTAGGTGGTTGTCTGCTACGGAATAGGTTCATGCTAGATCTTTGACTATGTGTCTTTGACCTTTAGAGAGAATTGGCCAATAAACCCTAGAAGTGATAGGTAGTAATTTACTAGATTTCAGTATTCTACTAGTCCTTATAGCTGGAAGGTGCGGGGCTATTGGTAGGTCTTATCCGGCGAATTACTTTAGACAGTCTTTGGGTGCCTTAGTTGCCCCGTCGGTTTATTAGTCTATCAAGTCAAAGTAACAAGTCCAAACTACCCTAGATCTATAATTGGAAAAGAGTAGGTCAACATTAGGGTACTTACACAATAATTAGATAACCGGAAGGAAGTCTAATAACCGGTAGGATTAACGGCCTAGGTAGTGCCATAAGTTTCACCTCGAGAAGGGTTGAGGGGCTTAGTTGGTGTCTTAATAGGTTTAGTATCTCAAGATCCCGGTTCCATAAATCATGCAGTTAACTTAATTGGTAAATTCTTAAAATCAATCCAGGATTCTAGTCTAGGTGGTTCTCGTCATCATATAAGAAAAGTCTTCGCCTTATTTCGTATTAGTTTGTTCTAGTTTTATAGATTAGTTTAATAGATTTCCTTGATTTTTCAGTAACCCCCCCCCCCAAACAAGTTAACAGTAGGAGTCGTGTCTGTTAGAGTCTATTAGAGTCTAGTTAGCGTGATTAATAGAGTCTCGTTGTTCGATATCCGGACTTCCTTAGGTCATACTACAGTGATCGGTACACTTGCCGATTGTGTGGTTTAGGTCGAGTCTAGTTTTAAAACTCTTTAGTGTCTAGCTTAGAGAGTCTAAAGTAGTTAATTTTAATAGTCTGTTTAGCACACATCAAGTTTTTGGCGCCGTTGCCGGGGACTCTTGGCAATCGCGTTCATTAGCTTTTGTAGACCTTATTGACATATACGTGCTACGTGTTTTGTTTTGTTTTGTTTTGAGTCTTTTATTTTTATTTTTTCTTTTGAGTCTTAGTGACTAGTGTCTGTTTTTTCTCATATTCAGGTTTTTGCTTGTAGTGGATGCCACATCTGCGCTCGCACGGACCACCACCGAAGCCACCAGTCACAGAGTCATCATCTCGATTGGGCCAAGGCCTGCAGGTTAGTACTTCATCCTCTTCTCAATTTCCTAATTTCGATACCACCCCTTTTCCCTCACCACCCCATTCACCTAAACCATCACCTAAAGCTTCCCCACCCGATAGTCCCACTTCTAGCGCCTTTAGCGCCCCAGATAACATAAACTTAGAACAAATGGCTAATGCAAGATAGACCGTCCATCAACAAGCCACCCAAGGCTTCACCGGTCTTGCTTCACCCATTACCGTTCCACCCATAGTAAACGAGAACTCATGGCAGATTCCATCTTATGCCATGCAAGCCATCACCAATACCATTCAGTTCAATGGCCGCGAGGACGAGGACGCCCCTGCCCATATAAACCGTTTCTCTCGTATGCTTGCTACTTTTAGCCTTCACGGAGCCCCAAATGATGCTACTTACTTACAGCTCTTCCCCTTTTCACTAGCCTGCCGTGCGGCTACTTGGTTGGACTCTCAGCCAACCGGCACTTTCACCACTTGGGCGGGCCTCCGTCAAGCCTTTTTGAACAAATACTTTCCACCCGCGAAGGCCTCACGTCTTTGCGATCAAATTCACTCATTCCGCATGGAGCCCGACGAGCCCTATTACCTTGCTTGGGAGCGATTTCAAAACTTAGTTGCTCGATGCTCCTAGCATGGTCTTTCTGATTGGGCCCTTTGTGAGAAATTCTATAACGGTCTCACCCAAGAGCCTCGTGATCATTTTGACACTAATGTGGGAGGTCATATGATGGGTATTCTTACTGTTGCCGAGTGTTTAGAGTGTTTCGAGGCATTTGCCCAATCTCAATCTCAGTCGCGATCTGATCAGCGGTATCAAAGTGGCAATTCAAATGCCAATACTAGTGCACCCGCTCGTGGGGTGAACCATGTCACTATGGACCCTAGTATAGCCGTTGTATTAGAAAACATGACTAGAGAGCTCAAGGAGATTAAGGCAAAGGTAGATAAATGTGAGTTTTTCCGAGGGGGTCACGATACGAATGCGTGTCCATTGTTAGTTGGTGAGGAGCAGGTCTATTTTGTGGGAGGGAATCTAGGTAGAGATCAACCTAGTGGGTTTGGTAATAATTTTAATTCGGGTTGGCGTAATAATCATAATTTTAATAATAATAATAATTCTCGTTCCAATGGTCCCCCTGGTTTTCAATTAGCTCAAAATCCAAATAGGGGTCACGGTTCATTCTTTTGTGGGGGTTCAAATGGGCAATTCAATAAGGGGTTCAATGGACAGGTCAAAGATGGGGGGTCAAGTAGTCAGGTTCAACCAGTTCAGGGTCCAAGTTATGATTTAAGGGGTAGCCTTGAGAGAATGGAGGCAATGATGAGCCAGTTAGTTGTTAAGGACCAAACCACCCAAAAGATCCTTACCGAACACGACCTTATGCTTAAGAACCACCAAGCCTCTTTCCAAGATCTTCAAAGGGTCGTAGGTGACATGTCTAGGAAACTTGAGGAGAGATTACCCGGTCAGTTTGCGGGTAACACCCAACCGAACCCTAACGCCCATGCCAAAGCCATTACCACTCGTAGTGGCAAAACCATAGGGAACCCGAGAGTTGAGGAGAGAGTAGTAGAGGAAGATGAGGAGATTGTAGATGAAGAAATCGAGATGGAGGCTCCCGACAAATTGCAATCGAGGCTAAGCCCAGCAAGTACCGCACAGCCCGGTGAGCCCCAAGGTGAGAAGAAAGTAGAGAAACCACCCGTAGACATTAGACCTTCTCCACTCGTAGATCATTCGCGAGTCCCGTTTCCTACACGTCTTAGGAATCAAAAGTACTCCAAAGAATATGGGCAGTTCTTAGATATCTTCAAGCAATTGAAGATTAATCTACCTTTCATCGAGGCACTCCAATCTTTATGCCCAAGTACGCGAAATTCTTAAAGGATCTTCTTAGAAACAAGGAGAAGTTGGGAGAGTTGTCGAACGTTCCATTGAATGGAGGGTGTTCAGCAGTCGTTCTAAATAAGCTTCCGGAAAAGCTTACCGATCATGGCATTTTTACTATTCCATGTCTATTCGGTAGTAACACCAATACTAGAGCCTTAGCCGACCTAGGTGCTAGCATCAATCTGATGCCCTTTTGATGTGTGTAAAATGCAACATATAAATTACATCAAATAAGGCATAAAACTAACCCTTTTTTAGGACTAATGTTGGAAAAAGTGTGTTTTTGTCTTCCTTTTGAATTTACAGGGTTAAATGAGCTTAAACAAACAAAAGGAACAAATATACGGCCAAAACCAACATAAATACAAAGAAAAGGAAGAAACGTGACATGCCCGACCCCTCGACAACATCTCCCAAAGAAAAAAACAAGAAGAAAGTTGAGCATGGGGCTGTGCCCAGCTGAACACGGGGCTTGCCCAACGGACATGGGGCCGTGTCCAGCGGACATGGGGCCGTGTCTAGGCTTCTGCAGAAAAGACAAAGCTATAGAAGCTTCTATTCCCGACACGGGGGCGTGCCCAGCTCAACACGGGGCCGTGGTCAACGTTAAGATTCGCAGAATCTTGCAAATCTTGATAGTACAGATACGCTTCTGCACACAAGGCCGTGCCCAGCGGACACGGGGGCATGTGGAGCTAATAAAGACAAATTGTAGTTAATGAAGAAATAGAAAAAGGGTGGACACGGGGTTGTGTCCAGCGACACGGGGCCGTGTCCAGGCTTCTATGCAGGCTATAAATAGGGGTGCTTGGTTCACTTCAAAGGCATCCCTTGGCACACCACCTCTCTCACACTTCACCCACCACCCACCACCATCACAACACCATCATCCACCACCATCATCCATCATCCATCATAGAGTGTGTGAGTTGTCTCGGGATCCAAGATTGATCGTAAGAGTTCTTGACAATCAAAGGCCATGTTTGCCTAAGTTTCTTACATCACTTGGTGAAGACAAGTGTCTAGTGTAATACTTTTTATTTTTAATCTTTTCGCACTTTTTATTTGGTTATGTATTAATGACTTTAATAACTAGTTTCTTATGTTGAAGGTGATTCTTCCTTATTGTTTGTCCGTGGTGTCTTGGCATTATTTTACTGTCTATATAAAATAAAAGGTTTTCACCATTCATATCTCCACGGTCTATATGGAGATATGTTGGCTACCTGGTTGGGGGTTAAGGGAACGGTTTGGTAAGAGTCTTGCCTTGTTCAGTGTATAGATCCTGCAAGGACCTGGGTCAAATTTAGTAGGACCTCCTTCAATACCCACTGGTATTGGATGGCGGGGGTCCAAACTCTTTGATCCCCTCATATGTAAGCTACTATTAATACTTTAACCCGGCTACTTAGGACTGTATCCCTGCTGACTCAGACTACTTAGCCGAGGGTAACGTTACCTTCAAAAGAGGGGCCTACCACATTATGCATTAATAACTTAATTAATTATCTTTCAATAATCCGACCCTTTAGGATTGTATCCTTGTTGACTCAAACTATTGGGTTGAGGGTAACGTCACCTTCAAAAGAGGGGCCTACTACAATAACTAAGATAATCTCTTAAAAAATGCAAAAGTGCGGAAATAATCAAAGGTTACACTAAACACGAGTCGGATCCAAGTGATTCATCTTGTCTATCTGTTTTTATTTTTTATTTTATTTTTCAGCATTTTAGTTAGTTTTATTTTTCTAGTTTTAAAAACCTTTTTTCTGAACTTTTGATTTGATTAGACGTTGAGGATAAACCGGTATTAAAAGCTCTTGTGTCCTTGGACGACCTCGGTATCTTACCAACACTATACTACGCTCACGATGGGTACACTTGCCCATATGTGTGTTTAGTGTTAGTAAATATCGTGTTTTATAAATTTAAAACTTGGCTAAAAGTGTAAAAGGGCTTAAAATATACATTAAAAACCTAACACACCGCACACATCAAGTTTTTGGCGCCGTTGCCGGGGATACAAGGATTTTAAGAAAGTTTAGAATCGATGGCCTAATCAGTTTTTCAAAACCTTTTTAAAATCGCGCGCATTTTTACTTTTTTTTAGTAGTTTTTGCATTACAGTAGACTGAACACGGGGCCGTGTTCACTGAACACGGGGCCGTGCTGCATAATTTTTTACAAACTCCCAGATACAGAGTCTGAACACGGGGTCGTGCTCGCTGAACACGCCCCCGTGCTGCACAAAACCAGTTACATTTTCTAAAATTCCCAGATACAGAACCTGAACACGGGGCTGTGCTCAGCCTCTGTTTCTATTTTTATTTTTGTTTTCTGGTCCCGAGACTCCGTTGTGGTCTGCTGAGTGATTCTTATGGATCAATACTCAGGAGATTACAACCACCACTATAAGGAGGATGATTATAAAGAAGAGTATTGTACCATTTGTGGTAATCCTCATTCGGTATAATATTGTGACCTCTTTGAACCATCCCCTTCGTACACATACTATGAGGAACCTAGGTACGAGCCAACCACATCATATACATACTATGAAGAGCCTAGGTATGAACCTTCTCCTTCATATACGTACTATGAAGAACCAAGGTATGAACCTTCTCCCTCATACTCATATCTTGATGAACCAAGGTATGAGCCTTCTTACTCATACTTTGAGGAGCCAAGTTATGAGCCTTCACCTTCATATACTTACTATGAGGAACCATGGCGTGAACAACCCACCTCATATGAGTATTATGAAGAACCAAGCTACGATCCTTATCCATCATATACTTATAATGAGGAACAATGGTATGAACCATCTACCTCACATGAGTACTATGAGGAACCAAGGATCGAACTTCCGAATTCAAGCTTTGATGATACTTATTCAACTCACTTTGACGAACCACCAACTATATCACCTGTAGCCGAAAAGATAATAGAATACCTTAAAACTATCGAGCGCTATATAAAAGAAGCCCGCGCAAAGGAAGAGGAATCCCGCGCAAGGGAAGAATTAACTTGTAATAAAGAAGAGATAGTTGAAGAGGTAAAAATGGAAGAACAAGTAAGTGAAAAACCGACACATGAGTTAAACAACGAAAAAGGTGAGTCCGATAACGTTAAAATTCAAGAAGAGTCTAATTTTGAAGAAATTAATCTCTTGTCACCTTCTTTTGAAAATCATTGTTTGGTTCCCACTCATGCTAAGTTTTTAAAAGAGTTAAACACTAACGCTAAAATTGACGAAACGGTAAGCATTAAGTTAACAAATGATCAAACCTCGCTAATAAAAGAAGATCCATTTGAAATTAACATTACACCGGTTCCATGTTTTTTTCAAAATTCCTTTATTAGTAATATTACAATTGATAAAGATCTTTGTGTTAATATAATGCCAAACTACATTTTCGAAAAATTAAGTATTGGTGATTTTTCTCCACTTCAAATACCCTTTTTTTAATCTAATCGGAAAGTAATAAAATCAATAGGGGTAGTTGAGGATGTCTTGGTTCAAACAAATCAAATGGTAATCCCAACCGACTTTGTCATCCTTGATGACGCTCCTCTAGTGTTGGGACGACCTTTTGTGAAAACACACAAAGCTTTGATTAATCGGAAGAAAAACAACTTACCCATTCAATTAGGGGCCTTCAAAAGGTGTGTCGTTCTTGAACGATCAATGAAATATCCAATCGGCAATGACGACCCCCTAATTGAAGATGAGCCGGAACCACCCGATAAGGAGGGTCTAGCCAAGGACCCTTATAAACGTGGCGCACCACGGAGGCATTCCGCGGAACTATCCTTAGTTTTAGATTAGTTTAACTTTTATGTTTTCTAGTTTAGTTTTAATTTTCAGGAATAAAGCACACTCAAAATGGTGGAGGTTACTAAGGGAAACTTGAACCCACTCCCCATGCACAAAAACAGAGCCTCCCGACAATTTTTCTTCATTACAGCAAGTTCAGCACGGGGCCGTGCTCACCCCAACATGCCCCGTGCCCGAGGTTCTGCAGAAAATGCCCAGTTCAGGTAACTAGACACGGGGCCGTGCTCACTGAACACGCCCCCGTGCCCATCCTTCTGTTTAAATTTGATACTGGCAGTCTGACCACGGGGCCGTGCTAAGCCAACACACCCCGTGTTCAGCTACCCAGTAACATATAATCTTGTTTTTAACCCACTTTTACACATTTTAATCAACCGAAAAACTTATTTTTGGGACACATTGAGGACAATGTGTAATTTAAGTATGGGGGGATGCTAAAACCTTGAATCTTGCAAGTCCTAAAAACAAGCATTACACAAAACTCTATTGGAACCGCTAATCACCCCAATTTTTTTTTTCAAAAATTTTCATTTTTTTACTTGTCTTGGTTTAGTTTGGGAACAACATGTTCTAAAAAAGTTATATTTTTACAAATTTACAACCGATCGCGTCGTGATAAAAAGAACCAACATAAGAAAATTATGAAACGGCATGACAAATCTAGTTAAAATTTGATTATATATACTTGATCACATTAAAAACTCATTCCCACAAAAAGTGAGTTTTGAGCCTTTATTGAGCATACAAATACGTATCTTTAGATTAAATGCTCATCTTTCGTTTCTTGTGTGAATAGCCGCTTGGTTTCTTACGACTCTAGAACTAGCCATGACGATACATTCCCGGTCCTTACCAACTTAAACCTGAGTAAGTAAATGATGGAGGCATTAGGACTAACCTTTTTTATTTTTACACCATTATTTTTCTTTTTTTTTTACCACCTACCCAAAATCCCCCTAGTTAACCCCTTTGAGCCTAAACATTTTCATTTCTTAACCCAAAACAAACACCCTTTTACCCACCAAAACCCCTTTTCATTTTAAACCCTTTATTTTAGTAACAAAGCTCGGTTTTTCCTATAACTTTCAAAAAAAAAAAAAAAAAAACCGATGATGAAGCCAAAAGAAATAAACAAACAAGTTTATAAAAAATAACTTTGTTTGAAAAAAATGTTTCATCAAAATAAAAAGTTACAAAAAAAATATTAAAAAACAAAAAATAAAAAGTCTTACGAAAACCGACGCTTTTTACGCCTTTCGCCCTTTTACTAACCACTAACCCAACCACCTACCTTTAACCCAAGCCTAACCCTTCACCCACAAAAGTCCTCTTGATATTTACAAAGGTGTATAGTTAAAAAGGAGGAGGATTGATTGCTTGGCAAGCTTATGGTAGGAGTAAGTTCCATGCCGCTCTCGAGTGATTCACTAAAATACATCTTCGGCCGAGTGTTGAGTGATCTCCCGTGAGGTATGTGAACTTGTATATAAATGGAATTTTAAAAAGGCATAGTATGCCCTAATAAGTAATTTATCTTATGTAATGTTTTAAATAAATCATGACGAATAAGATTGTAAATAAATAAAAATAAAACTCAATAAAGATCTTGGATTCCCGACACTCAAGACAAGCCCAAACCTTCTCTTCTACCCATTCCATTTGGGTGTGTAAGCCACATAATAAAGAGTTTTGCTTGAGGACAAGCAAAGATTCAAGTGTGGGGGTATTTGATGTGTGTAAAATGCAACATATAAATTACATCAAATAAGGCATAAAACTAACCCTTTATTAGTACTAATGTTGGAAAAAGTGTGTTTTTGTCTTCCTTTTGAATTTACAAGGTCAAATGAGCTTAAACGAACAAAAGGAACAAATATACGGCCAAAACCAACATAAATACAAAGAAAAGGAAGAAACGTGACATGCCCGACCCCTCGAAAAGATCTCCCAAAGCAAAAAAACAAGAAGAAAGCTGAGCATGGGGCTGTGCCCAGCTGAGCATAGGGTTGTGCCCAGCTGAACACGGGGCGTGCCCAGCGGACACGGGGTCGTGTCCAGGCTTCTGCAGAAAATACAAAGCTATAGAAGCTTCTATTCCCGACACGGGGGCGTGCCCAGCTCAACACGGGGCCGTGGTCAACGCTAAGATTCGCAGAATCTTGCAAATCTTGATAGTACAGATACGCTTTTGCACAGGGGGCCGTGCCCAGCGAACACGGGGGCGTGTGGAGCTAATAAAGACAAATTGTAGTTAATGAAGAAAGAGAAAAAGGGTGGACACGGGGCCATGACCAGCGGACACGGGGCCGTGTCCAGGCTTCTGTGCAGGCTATAAATAGGGGTGCTTGGTTCACTTCAAAGGCATCCCTTGGCACACCACATCTCTCACACTTCACCCACCACCCACCACCATCACAACACCATCATCCACCACCATCATCCATCATCCATCATAGAGTGGGTGAGTCGTCTCGGGATCCAAGATTGATCGTAAGAGTTCTTGACAATCAAAGGCCATGTTTGCCTAAGTCTCTTACATCACTTGGTGAAGATAAGTGTCTAGTGTAATAATTTTTATTTTTAATCTTTTCGCACTTTTTATTTGGTTATGTATTAATGACTTTAATAACTAGTTTCTTATGTTGAAGGTGATTCTTCCTTATCGTTTGTCCGTGGTGTCTTTGCATTATTTTACTGTCTATATAAAATAAAAGGTTTTCACCATTCATATCTCCACGGTCTATATGGAGATATGTTGGCTACCTGGTCGGGGGTTAAGGGAACGGTTTGGTAAGAGTCTTGCCTTGTTCAGTGTATAGATCTTGCAAGGACCTGGGTCAAATTTAGTAGGACCTCCTTCAATACCCACTGGTATTGGATGGCGGGGGTCCAAACTCTTTGATCCCCTCATATGTAAGCTACTATTAATACTTTAACCCGGCTACTTAGGACTCTATCCCTGCTGACTCAGACTACTTAGCCGAGGGTAACGTTACCTTCAAAAGAGGGGCCTACCACATTATGCATTAATAACTTAATTAATTATCTTTCAATAATCCGACCCTTTAGGATTGTATCCTTGTTGACTCAAACTATTGGGTTGAGGGTAACGTCACCTTCAAAAGAGGGGCCTACTACAATAACTAAGATAATCTCTTAAAAAATGCAAAAGTGCAGAAATAATCAAAGGTTACACTAAACACGAGTCGGATCCAAGTGATTCATCTTGTCTATCTGTTTTTATTTTTTATTTTATTTTTCAGCATTTTAGTTAGTTTTATTTTTCTAGTTTTAAAAACCTTTTTTCTAAACTTTTGATTTGATTAGACGTTGAGGATAAACCGGTATTAAAAGCTCTTGTGTCCTTGGACGACCTCGGTATCTTACCAACACTATACTATGCTCACGATGGGTGCACTTGCCCATATGTGTGTTTAGTGTTAGTAAATATCGTGTTTTATAAATTTAAAACTTGGCTAAAAAGTGTAAAAGGGCTTAAAATTTACATTAAAAACCTAACACACCGCACACATCACCTTTTCTCTCTACGAGAAGCTAGACTTAGGCGAGCTTTCACCTACCCGTATGACATTATCCTTAGCCGATTAGTCCGTGAAATACCCGAGGGGTATTGTTGAGAATTTGCTTGTTAAGGTCGACAAGTTTGTTTTTCCCGCCGATTTCGTCATTCTTGATATGGAAGCGGATGAGAGAGTTCCTATCATACTTGGTCGTCCGTTCTTGCGTACCGCCAAAGCCCTAAGAGATGTTTACGATGGTAAGATAACACTTAGAGTCAGTAAGGAGAGAGTCACCTTTGAGATAGATCGTTCCATGAACCACCCGAGTGGTTTCGATGACTATAGTGGTCCTTGCCATTCCGTATATTTCTTGAACTCGTTCATCTCATGTGTTGAACATTGCTTAGAGTACATTAGTGGTGCCGACTTAGTGGTAGGAGAGAGAGTTGAGGAGGAGTCGTTGAGGGTGGATGAAGTAGAAGTTGAGGGGATTCCTTTGATCCCCGAAGCGTTAGCCGTTAGTGATGACACCACCCAACCCCCACCCTTAGTGCTTAAGGTACTTCCATCTCATTTACAATATGCTTTTCTAGGGGAGGGTTCCGAGCTACCCGTTATCATCTCATCAAAGTTGGAGGAAAGATAGAAGTTGAGGTTGTTGGAGGTGTTGAAGGCCAACAAAGAGGCCATTGCATGGAGGTTGTCCGACATTAAGGGCATAAGCCCTTCTTATTGTACTCACCGGATACTCATGGAGGATGATTTCAAACTGGTGGTGCAACCCCAAAGGGGGCTCAACCCCAATATGCAAGATGTTGTGAAGAAGGAGGTTCTTAAACTCCTAGATGCCGGGATGATATATCCTATCTCAGATTCGCCATGGGTTAGTCCCACTCAGGTTGTCCCTAAGAAGGGAGGGATGACCGTTGTCATGAATTCTAAGAATGAGCTTATCCCTTCTCGCACAGTCACGGGTTGGCGAGTGTGCATCGACTACCGAAAGTTGAATGATGCCACCCGAAAAGACCACTTCCCATTGCCCTTTATCGATCAATTGTTGGAGCGTCTCGCGGGTCAACAATTTTATTGTTTTCTCGACGGTTTTTCTGGGTACTTCCAGATCCCCATCGCCCCGGAGTGTAACGCCTCGTATTTCCGTATTCTATTATTATTATTATTATTATTATTTATTTTTATTCTTTTTTTTTTATATTCGTTGTTAAAACTGAACAGGAAAACGGGCCACTTAAATACAAAGAATTGGGCTTGTGGGCCTTGGGCCCAAGCCCAAAGCCCACTAACCTAACCTAATTATAAAAATTGAGCCAAACCCTAATCTCTTTTATAAACAGCCGTTATTTATGTATTGTCCCTATCATCTCTCTCTTGTCTGCACGTATATACACCCACAAGAATGGAGACTTCATCAGCTCCAACAAAATTCAACACACAAATAGAAAACACAGGCCTTTCATCTTCATTTTTAAACATAACCCTGATCTATCTCACACCTACTCTCTCTCGTTTCTTCTCCGGTGTGACCACCGGCGGAGCCGGCGCCAGTATGCCGGCCAGCCACCCCCCTTCTTCACTAGCACCCTCTGTTTCTCTCCTCTCGACGGACTCCATACCACACCCCCTCTTCCCCTCGACAAAACCCCCTCGCCCTCCTAACAACCGGCGACTGTCGCCACCGACGATGATGATGATGGTGAATTGCAGCAGCGCCGGCATCTCCGACGGCCACCAGGAATACAACACAGCGACGGCAGAGCAGTGGTGGTTCTCGGGACAGCTGTGGAGTCCGGCGACGATGAAGGTGGTTCAGCGGAGCTGTGGCCCGACTCAGCTCCGGCTGCTGTGGTTCGACTCAGTTCTGGCTCGGGACACGTCTCGGCTTGTATTACGGTTCAGGTTAGTTTTGGTTAAGGTTCTATTTTGATTTTTACTCGATTCAGCTTCCGATCAGTTTTGACTTAATCGGTTTTGTTCGAATCATGCAGATTCGGTACGGAGGTGGTTGGCTCGGGTTATGTCCTTTCAGTTTAGTTTTGGGTTACGGCTCGACGTTCGGGCTTCGGTTCGGTCAGACGTGGTCAAAGCCAATCAATCGGTCAAACCCGGTCAACTATCGGGTCATCGGGTTAAACATGAGACGTGATACTTTTACGACACTCATATTTCAATTATATTGTTTACTATATTTGTTATCACAAAACCGCACCTATTATAACTTGTAAACATAATAGAAATATATGTACATATATATTATATTGTTTCGTCTATTGTTTATTGAATTTTGAAAGTTTTAACGACAACTTGCATTGTCGGGATTGTACAAAAACAGGGGAGACTCTGCCCGTTTTTCATAAAAATTCGTGAAACGACAAGTGTTTAATTATAGAACGAAGCGTATCGGATTCAAATAATTTTTTTTATAATAATAAATATAAGTGTATATTTATCTTTGACAACACTTCTATATTACTCTTGATGGATTTAATTTGGAACTTTTACACAAACTATGTAAAATATATAAATATATATATACTAACAAGTTATGCTCTAATTCCAATTCAAATCCTCCGTCTTAATTCCGAATACTCATACACCTCCGTTTGCCCTTATAGGTTCACTTTGGTGTTCCACCCTCCTAATCTCATACACTCGTCAACACTTGGATAATCGGAAGACTTAGCTATTATGTGAGCATACTCGACCCTTTTTTTTTACACTTTAACGCGTTTTGGGGTGCAATATGTATCATTTAACAAAAATTCATATTATACGAAATCAAACGTATTCCCGATATGCTTACGTTAGTTAGGCACGCTAGTTTCATTTTGTACGTACATGTTATTTGTTACGCTTATGTTAGTTATACTTGCTAGTTTCAACTTGTATTCCTATGATATTGTTATGCTTAGGCCGTTTATGTATGCTACTTTAAAAATCATAATTTCATACTATTTGCTATGTTTAAGTCGTTTATGTAGGCTCGTTTCGACGTGAATAATAAATGCTATGTGAATTTGAGACAAACCTTTATACTTATAATTATATTCAAACTTGTATGCTCGCCAATACCTTTGTATTGATGTATGCTTTTAATACATGTTGCAGGAATATCAATGACGCATGGAATCTAGTAGGATTGCCTAGAAACGCATTTAAACGTTAAATACTTGTTGCATTGTATTTTATTTCATACATGTTGTAATTAGTTCCAAAACCATTGTATTAAATTGTTATGAAATGAAATGAAATTATATTTCTTTTATGCGTGTTGTTATTCGAAATTTGCATTATCTGATTTAAGCAATGTAAAAATGAAATTTTTAAACACTTGACACAAATAGCGTTATGAAGCCTCTTGCAATCTCGTCTTTTCGTCTCATCCCGATGTTTCCACCATCGGTTGGGGTGTGACAGATTGGTATCAGAGCCATAACTATAGGGAATTAGGTAGAATTGCCATGATCGACCTAGTCTATAGTCTAAGTACCAAAACTCGACCATTTCAAATTCTTGCTTGATATGTAGTTCTTCCTCTTTGCTTCTACCTCTCCTTTTGTCTAAATAAACGATGCGTCTTTTCTAAGACATTTCACATAATACATACTTGAAGATACTCATATTCCACAATCGAAACGACTCACTAGAATAGGGGTGATTCCTGCCTTTGGTGACGAATTTTAATCCACCTTACATTTTATTTTGCACGAAATTTCACCATCAAGTCAGGAGTGATATCCGTATCTTGGTGGGAACTTCCATTTCATACTCTTGTGGTTCCTTATTGACGAGTCGAGGTTTTATCTTGTTTCGTTCAATAAACCACATTTTGGGGACGAAATTGTCAAGCTAGGATTGATATCCACACCTTGGTGACTGGTTCCACTCTTCGATTTTCAATCTCGCCAAAGTTTTGTATTTTCGATCAAATTAGGGACATGTACTAACTGGAAGGGTAAAATACCGTTAATCGCCTGGCGACGAGAGTATTATGCCTATTAGGCCAAAGCATGTCTCCCTGATTTGAAAGGACTTGCGATGCACTTTGGAATAGTCGAAGCTTCTAAACCTGAAGCACTCCAATACTTATCAAGCCTCTCTTTTATTTGAACTTAACTTTTATGCGATTTAGTACTTGTTACCTAATCATCGTTTTACACAATAAATTAATACACGCCTACTAATACGTTATACTTGATTCAGGATTACTGGACATTCTTTATGTGATAAACTGGTTATTAACTTCGGATGAAGCCACACCTTGACATATGTAGTGCTAGTGAAGCATTATAGGAGTAGCGCACCGCCGCATGGATTTGTGGTAATGTCAAGACATTCATTCATACATTACGGATCTTTTCATAGCAACGAAATGATGACATGTGCTATGATTAGATGATGCTTTATACATTACGGATCTTTTCATAGCAACGAAATGATGACATGTGCTATGATTAGATGATGCTTTATACATTACGGATCTTTTCATAGCAACGAAATGATGACATGTGCTATGATTAGATGACGCTTTATACATTACTGATCTTTTCATGGCGACGAAATGATGACATGTGCCATGATTAGATGGCGCTTGCGTTAAACGTTGGGTTAACATTTTGTCATTAACTTTGATCAAGCCGCACCTTAACATATATAGCGCTTGTGTACCTCTATAGGAGTAACGCCCGCCGCATGGACTTGCGGTCATGTTAAGTCATTCATACATTCATACATACATACATACATACATACTTGCGGACACGATGGTTTGACCAGTGAGATCACATGCTAGTAATGCGTTAATCTAGTTAACTAAAATATCTCATGTGGACTATTCAAATAATTTAATCATACTCATACATATACTTGCATCTTATGACCTCTCTCATACTTAAATATAATCATGCATGCATACTTAAAATCCTATACGCTATCGTTATCACTTGTAATATGTTAATATACCCTGACCCGTACACTACTAGTACAAGCTATGCGGATAATGCGACGATCAAAATAATCACGGGTGCACACGGGATTATAATGATGGGCGTATGAGAAACCATAGAGTGTACTACTGCGTATGGTAAGACATGGAACGTAACATGACAGCGAATACGAGACAGACGTAATATGGTCAAAACATGGTGGATACGCCGCTGGTACATCCTATATATAAGTGTTTTCACGATGTTACTAAACTTTCGTAAAACGTGCCATGAGAAGTTCAGTGTTTTGCAGACCTTTTAGACCTAATACAAACTTTAAACAACTCACAAACGTATTATATCCGATTATCCATGACGAGACCTCATTCTTAACACAACTTTCGTCTATCGATACTTATACTATTCTTACACTCACAAACGTCTATTAGATCAATCATTCACCCTTATACCTTAATTATTCTCCGTTGTCTCAAACTCCAAAGCCTCAATTTTAAACAATCCTCTTCTGTTTACCAAAACCCTTTCAAGTCTTCCTTCTGGATAATCCTAAAGGATGGGAGACTGTAACGCCTCGTATTTCCGTATTCTATTATTATTATTATTAATATTATTTATTTTTATTCTTTTTTTATATATTCGTAGTTAATACTGAACAGGAAAACAGGCCACTCGTAGTTAAAACCGAACAGGAAAACGGGCCACTTAAATACAAAGAATTGGGCTTGTGGGCCTTGGGCCCAAGCCCAAAGCCCACTAACCTAACCTAATTATAGAAATTGAGCCAAACCCTAATCTCTTTTATAAACAGCCGTTATTTATCTATTGTCCTGAAGGGGTAAGGTCCCAAAAACCTTATGACAAGCACTTGGGACCATACCACAACTTGGTCAACTGGCCCTCATGACCTTGCGCGGCCGCGCACTGGTCTTACAAAGAAGGCTCAAAAGGAAGAAAGTAATCAGCAATCTGTAACCGCGCGCCCAAAGGAGAACATGAATCCTTGCGCCTTCCCCCATTTAACAAAGGATCAAAATCCTTTGTTCAATACTTCCGCCCAAATATCCAGACTTGGATATCATTTTACCCAGACTTGGGATTTATTCGTCTGTGTCCACACAGTAAGGTATCACACTGGATTACAGCAGTAATCTTCTAGAAAGAATATGATCGTGCACCACCAAGACGGTTATAACCGTCTGGACACGTGTCATTACCATAAGCATCCCTGAAATCACAACGAAAGCATGCAATTGAAGAATGATCTCCACTTAATCACTTTCGTCGTGGCAATTCCCCAGCCATAGATCAAACCACGATCCGTGTGCATTCACATCGGATCGAGACAACTTAACGTTGGATCAAAGAACTTAACGGAAGAAGATATAACCGCTACGGTGTGAGCATCTTCCGTCATCTTTTCAATAACAGATTTTCCCTCCCAAACTCCCGGCTATAAATAAGAGAACTGTTCAGGTATAAATTCAGATCACTCTCACTTCTCAAATACTTATCTTCTCCATTACCAATACTTATTCTCACGCCGGAGTCGGGTCAAGGAGAGAGCCCTCTTCTCCCCTTGACGAGGCTAACGGTGTTCTTTTTTGCAGAACCACCGGAGAAGAAATTCCATTACAGCTGAATCAACCGAGAGAGAGAGCTAACCTTTTATGCGGATTCAAACCCCCTAACTATCTCGGTTCCGACCATTTAGTTAGTGTTTCTTCATTGGCGCCCACCGTTTTCTCAGTTTTTCTAGTTTCTATCTCGTTTCGATTCAGTTCATTCCGTTTTCTGTTGTTACAAATGGCAGAAAATTCGTCGTCTCACCGGCGATCTGGTCCTCGACCAAATGTCGGAAACAGTTTACTAGTAGAAGAAACTCCAGAACATTGGTTTAGCAGATGCCAAACTGCATTAAACACAATGGTTATTCAAATCGCCAGATCTGATTTACCGAACATCAGATCTGAGAAAGAAATTGATACCATAATATTGGACCCACCAACGCCACGTAGGGGGGACATCCAATCCAACCAATATAGAAGTTATCAAAAACAGATACACATGGTTCAGGGAGGTCCATCACGGAGGTCAAATAAACGAAATTATGATCAACATTGGAGAGAACAGCAAGTCATATTTCCCGTTGTTCCTGGGGGCCCTCAGGAAGAACGACCAGTAATTATTACTGGTATTTTCGGTCATTACCGAACGGACTATATGTTTATAGATCCGGGGAGCTCGATGGACATCATATACGAACAGTGCTTTAAACAGCTTGATTCAGAAGACAAAGCACGTCTAGAGCCGGTCGATTTCCCCCTCATCGGATTCTGTAATGAAGCTGTATTCCCATTAGGGCAAATTGCTTTCCCAGTGACCTTATCAGACGGCGAGCATTCACGAACAGTTACAGTAAATTTCATGGTCATGTCGGCAACATCACGTCATGATGTTCTGCTCGGGAGAAGATCACAAAGGGAATTCAGCATGATCACTTCTATTCCACATGCTGCTTGCGGATTTCCAACAGAGACCGGAGTCGCAATCCTCTACTCAAGCAAAGAAGTCATGTATGTGGATGATGAACCACCAGCAAAGGTAGTCAAACCTTCGGCACCAAATGAACCAGAGAAATGGGTTCTGAACAACGAATACCCAGAGCAAACCATTCTGCTAGGACCAGCCATTTCACCAGCAACACGCGCACAACTGAAAAAATTGTTGTCCAACAACAAGGATATATTTGCCTGGTGCCCAGCAGACATGACTGGAGTTCCACGCGACATCGCGCAACATTGCCTAAACATCAAACCATCAGTAGAACCTGTTGCTCAGGGGAGGCGCAGCTTCAGTGAAGAAAAAGCAAAAGCAATGGATGAGCAAGTAGCAGAATTACTTAATGCGGGAATCTTGCGCGAAGTAAAATACCATACATGGGTCACCAACCCAGTGATGGTACAAAAACATAGCGGCGGGTGGAGAATGTGCGTCGACTTCAAAGACCTGAATAAAGCATGCCCAAAAGATTGCTACGCGCTTCCAGAGATAGACAAAAAAGTCGACTCTCTAGCATCATTCAGATGGAAATGTTTTCTTGACTGCTACAAGGGTTATCATCAGGTCCAGATGAAGGAAGAAGACGAAGACAAAACGGCGTTCCGCACAGATAAAGGAATTTTCTGTTATACCAAAATGCCGTTCGGCCTGCGCAACGCAGGCGCAACTTATCAACGCCTAATGGATACAATTTTCAAAGATGATATTGGCAAGACTGTCGAAGTATACATGGATGACCTCGTCATCATGAGCCATGAGGAAGGCACAATGCTTGACAATATTCAGCGCACATTCGATTCCTTGCGCAGCGTGAGTCTAAAACTCAACCCAACTAAATGCTCATTCGGCATGGAAGAAGGAAATTTTTTGGGATTCATTGTCACAAAAGATGGTTTTAAAGTAAATCCAGAAAAGGTGCAGGCTATTCAGCTAATGCCGTCACCCGCAACAGTTAAGGAAATGCAAAGGCTCGCCGGACGCCTAGCGGCTTTGAACAGATTTTTGGCTAATCACGCAGCGAAGTCTTATCCATTCATCAGCACGCTACGAAACTGCGCAAAGAAAACTGACTTTCAGTGGACATCTGAAGCGGAAACCGCATTCAAACAAATGAAAGAATGTCTAATTCAGCTGCCAACACTGACAGCACCAAAAGAAAAAGAGCCACTGATTTTATATCTATCTGCCGCGGAAGTAGCGGTTGGTGCTGTATTAATGGTAGAACGCGAGAACATCCAGACTCCAATCTATTACATCAGCAAAATGCTTACCGGTCCGGAAACTCGGTACTCAATGATAGAAAAGCTAGTCCTAGCACTAGTACATGCATCCCGACGCCTACGCAGGTATTTCTCGGGTCACGTCATCACAGTTCTTACCAATTACCACTTAGGCCAGATCTTATCCAAACCCGACGTAGCGGGACGACTGGCCAAATGGGCAATTGAATTGGGAGGATACAACATTTTTTTACAGACCAAGACCCGCAATCAAAGGGCAAGTTCTAGCAGACTTCGCCACTGAAGTTCCTATCGATAAAATACAAGAATGTGAGGCAATCCAGAACCCAACACCTGTTTTCGACGACAGAGTCTGGACCTTACACACAGATGGTGCTTCCAATGACGATGGAGCAGGAGCAGGTCTCCGATTAATCAGCCCAGACAACCACGAGCTCACATATGCTATACGCTTAGATTTCAAAAGCACGAATAACGAAGCTGAATATGAAGCCTTCTTGGCAGGTCTTCGCTTAGCATTGAAAATGGGGGCAAGAAATCTCGAAGCTAACGTCGATTCAAAACTGGTAGCCGAGCAAGTTAATGGCAATTACGATGCAAAAGAAGCTATGGCGTTGTACCTTGAACAAGCGCGGATGTTAATCAGTCAATTTCAAACATTCAAAGTTAATCACATAAACAGAAGCGAAAACAAACATGCCGACGCGCTAAGCAAGCTAGCTGCTACCAGCTTTCAGCACTTAGCAAAGGAAGTACGCATAGAGGTATTATCCAATCCTTCCATTCATCTCAAGCAAGTAAACGTCATAGAAATGGGAGATCCATCTTGGATGTCTCCAATTATCTTGTACCTCCAGCACGGAAAACTACCGGAAGGAAAGGCAGAAGCTCGAAAAATACAACACAAGGCAATAAATTACGAAATTGTAGATGGCGTCCTCTACCGAAAATCATTCATGGGCCCATTACTACGCTGTGTCGGTAAAACAGACGCCCAGTACCTTGTCAGAGAAATCCACGAAGGATTATGCGGGATACACGCGGGACCGTGCATGGTCGTGGCAAAAATAATGAGCGCTGGATACTACTGGCCAGGAATGCACATGGATGCAGTCGATCTGTTAAGAAGATGCGAGGCATGTCAACGCCACGCACCAAAGACACTCCGACCCAAAAATCCACTAATTCCCGTTACTTCCGCCTGGCCATTCCAACAGTGGGGCATCGATCTTGTCGGACCATTTCCTGACGCGCCAGGTGCGGTAAAGTTCATCATCGTCGCGGTGGATTACTTCACAAAATGGGTGGAGGCTAAAGCTTTGGCCTCAACAACAGCAATGGTAATCCGCAAATTTATATGGGAACATATCATTTGCAGATTCGGATTACCATTGCGCATTATTTCCGACAATGGTACAAACTTCGCCGCAGAAGATCTTCAAAAATGGTTTAAAGAAATGAAGATCGAGCATAACTTCGCCTCCGTTGCGCATCCTCAAGCAAACGGACAGGTAGAAAGTGTAAACAAACAGATCGTTGACGGCATAAAAGCGCGACTCGGGACAGCGCGCAGAGGGTGGGTTGACGAACTTCCCAGCATCCTCTGGGCGCATCGAACAATGCCAAAGACTAGCACCGGCGAGACTCCGTTCAGTCTAGTCTATGGATCTGAGGCCGTCATTCCAGCCGAGATAGGTTTACCATCACCGCGCATGATAGCCATGGAAACTCAGAACAACGAACAAGAGCGAAGAATGGATTTGGATCTTTTGGAAGAAAGGCGCGAGAACGCCGCGATAGCAGAAGCAAGGTACAAATCCAAGCTCGAGAAGTATTACAATGCGCGCGTCCGCGTTTGCACATTTGTCCCTGGCGATTTCGTCTTGCGCGACAATGAGGCGTCAAACGCTGAAAAGCCGGGCAAATTAGCGCCAAGATGGGAAGGACCATACGTCATTAACGAGGTCTTAGGCAAAGGGGCATACACCCTAAAAAGGATCGATGGGACCCTAGTCCCCCGCACCTGGAACGCACAACAGTTGCGCAGGTGTTACATATGAACTAAGCCTTCAAAAGCGGAAAGAATATACAGGCAATGTATTTCTTTATGTCTTGTATCACAAAGCCTCGCGCTCTTATCAATACAAACATCATTTCTACTTATATCACTGTTTATTACAAATTGCATGTAATTTCTTGGGTTCGCGCGAAAACAATATGGTCAAACATTGTATACCTCATGAACAGTCTAAAAACAAGGCGAGCTGCTACGCCTTTTAGACAAACGTTCAAACATGAGCACAATACCATCTCTCATTCGCCTTACCTATCCAAAAGCAATTAAAAACATGCAACATATTGTAATTCAAACACGTATGAAGTAAAAACATTATCGATATATCACCAAGTGTAACAAAACACTTCAGGAACAAGATCATGACAATGATCTTCAAAAATTTTAGTTCCAGAAACTAAAATATTCAAACAAAAAACCTTGCTTCTACAAGATAGCAAGACGATCAAACGACAGACATTAACACCGATCACACCCGTGATCTTCAAAAGAGGAGTTTATACTAACAGACTTATATATACAATCAAAAGAAGGGATGAACAACTCCCAAACCTAACCAACCATAGGTTCATCTTCACCCATGTTCACCGAAGGTTTTTTCCGACGACGATGGTACACCAACTCACATGTACTCGGACGGAGAGTCGGAAAACGAGCCATCAGTCCATCGGCATCCAACACAACACCACTGGCATCAGCAACCCTATCTGGCCGGAAAACTTTATCATCAACACCGGCAATCAGGGAAGGGCCAACAACATCAGCATTTTCTTCTCCGGTAAACATCAACGGCGAAGAATTAGCAAGAAGGAGTAAGGCTTCAACAGCATCACGGACCTCTAAGTTGTCTGAAAGTCGCCGGGAGCGAACAGAACTTTTTCCTTTCATCTTTTCCAAACTAAAGCAAATATGCATCCACCACATGTACATATAAAGGAGCAATACCCCAGAAAAAGACAAAACTTAATCATCATGATTAATGGTCAGAAAACATCACATCCAAGCAGCGCTACAGGAACTAGGGTCATATCCCCATTAATGAAGACTGACAAAGCGCCATTACGTATCTCGATGTAAGAAATCAAGCTCTCGCAAATCTGAATTTTTATTATAAATTAACGACATCAGACGTTAGATCATAATTACAAAATCCAGCTTCCAAAAAGAAAAAATCACTTTTTTAAAATATATCACGAATCTTCCCATACAAGTCTCCTAGATTCCCGCCAAAAACTCTTTCTCTCAGAAGTCTAGTGCTCCACTTACTCGCATAAGAGCAACACTAGACTGGGGGGACTTGAAGGGGTAAGGTCCCAAAAACCTTATGACAAGCACTTGGGACCATACCACAACTTGGTCAACTGGCCCTCATGACCTTGCGCGGCCGCGCACTGGTCTTACAAAGAAGGCTCAAAAGGAAGAAAGTAATCAGCAATCTGTAACCGCGCGCCCAAAGGAGAACATGAATCCTTGCGCCTTCCCCCATTTAACAAAGGATCAAAATCCTTTGTTCAATACTTCCGCCCAAATATCCAGACTTGGATATCATTTTACCCAGACTTGGGATTTATTCGTCTGTGTCCACACAGTAAGGTATCACACTGGATTACAGCAGTAATCTTCTAGAAAGAATATGATCGTGCACCACCAAGACGGTTATAACCGTCTGGACACGTGTCATTACCATAAGCATCCCTGAAATCACAACGAAAGCATGCAATTGAAGAATGATCTCCACTTAATCACTTTCCACGTGGCAATTCCCCAGCCATAGATCAAACCACGATCCGTGTGCATTCACATCGGATCGAGACAACTTAACGTTGGATCAAAGAACTTAACGGAAGAAGATATAACCGCTACAGTGTGAGCATCTTCCGTCATCTTTTCAATAACAGATTTTCCCTCCCAAACTCCCGGCTATAAATAAGAGAACTGTTCAGGTATAAATTCAGATCACTCTCACTTCTCAAATACTTATCTTCTCCATTACCAATACTTATTCTCACGCCGGAGTCGGGTCAAGGAGAGAGCCCTCTTCTCCCCTTGACGAGGCTAACGGTGTTCTTTTTTGCAGAACCACCAGAGAAGAAATTCCATTACAGCTGAATCAACCGAGAGAGAGCTAACCTTTTATGCGGATTCAAACCCCCTAACTATCTCGGTTCCGACCATTTAGTTAGTGTTTCTTCATGTCCCTATCATCTCTCTCTTGTCTGCACGTATATACACCCACAAGAATGGAGACTTCATCAGCTCCAACAAAATTCAACACACAAATAGGAAACACAGGCCTTTCATCTTCATTTTTAAACATAACCCTGATCCATCTCACACCTACTCTCTCTCGTTTCTTCTCCGGTGTGACCACCGGCGAAGCCGGCGCCAGTATGCTGACTAGCCACCCCCCTTCTTCACTAGCACCCTCTGTTTCTCTCCTCTCGACGGACTCCATACCACACCCCCTCTTCCCCTCGACAAAACCCCCTCGCCCTCCTAACAACCGGCGACTGTCGCCGCCGACGATGATGGTGAATTGCAGCAGCGTCGGCATCTCCGACGGCCACCAGGAATACGACACAGCGACGGCAGAGCAGTGGTGGTTCTCGGGACAGCTGTGGAGTCCGACGACGATGAAGGTGGTTCAGCGGAGCTATGGCCCGACTCAGCTCCAGCTGCTGTGGTTCGACTCAGTTCTGGCTCGGGACACGTCTCGGCTCGTATTACGGTTCAGGTTAGTTTTGGTTAAGGTTCTATTTTGATTTTTACTCGATTCAGCTTCCGATCAGTTTTGACTGAATCGGTTTTGTTCGAATCATGCAGATTCGGTACGGAGGTGGTTGGCTCGGGTTATGTCCTTTCAGTTTAGTTTTGGGTTACGGCTCGACGTTCGGGCTTTGGTTCGGTCAGACGTGGTCAAAGCCTATCAATCGGTCAAACCCGGTCAACTATCGGGTCATCGGGTTAAACATGAGACGTGATACTTTTACGACACTCATATTTCAATTATATTGTTTACTATATTTGTTATCACAAAACCGCACCTATTATAACTTGTAAACATAATAGAAATATATGTACATATATATTATATTGTTTCGTCTATTGTTTATTGAATTTTGAAAGTTTTGACGACAACTTGCATTGTCGGGATTGTTGATGTGTTCAAATATTAACATATAAATTTTATTAAATGAGGCATAAAACTAACCCTTTTTTAGTACTAATGTTGGAAAAAGTGTGCTTTTGTCTTCCTTTTGTATTTTCAGGATTAAATGAGCTCAAATTAACAAAAGAAGCAAAAAGACATCAAAATCTAACATAAATACAAGAAAAAGGTCAAGACGTGACATGCCCGACCCCACAACAGCATCTTCCCAAGCAAAACAAGAGATCAGAAGCCTGAACACGCCCCGTGCTCAGCCAGCACGGGGGCGTGCCCAAGTGTCAGCAGAAAAGACAAAGTGGTAGAAGCTTCTATTGCCCACCACGGGGCCGTGCTCAGCGGACACGGGGCCGTGGTCAACTATAAGATTCGCACAATCCAGGCAAATCTTCATAGTACAAAGATTCTTCTGCACACGGGGTCGTGCTCAGCGGACACGGGGGCGTGGTCTAATAATAAGACAAAGCTGCATTTAATAAAGAAAGAGAGGATGTGGACACGGGGCCGTGCCCACTGGACACGGGGCCGTGCCCGAGCTTCTGTTCAGCCTATAAATAGAAGTGCTTGGCTCAAGCTCAAACCATCCCTTGGCACACCACCTCTCTCACACTTCACCCACCACCCACCACCACCATAACACCATCATCCACCACCATCATCCATTGTCCATCGTAGAGTTTGTGAGTCGTCTCGGGATCCAAGATTGATCGTAAGAGTTCTTGACAATCAAGGCCATGTTTGCCTAAGTCTCTTACATCACTTGGTGAAGACAAAGTGTCTAGTGTAATACTTTTTATTTCTAATCTTTTGCACTTTTTATTTGGTTTTCTATTAATGACTTTAATAACTAGTTGCTTATGTTGAAGGTGATCTTTTCTTATCGTTTGTCCGTGGTGTCTTGAAATTATTTTACTGTCTATATAAAATAAAAGATTTTCACCATTCATATCTCCACGGTCTATATGAAGGTATGTTGGCTACCTGGTCGGGGGTTAAGGGAACGGTTTGGTAAAGGTCTTGCCATTGTTCAGCGTTTAGAGGTCCTGCAATGGACCTGGGTCAAATTTAGTAGGACCTCCTTCAATACTTAACGGTATTGGATGGCGGGGGTCCAAACTCTTTGATCCCCTCATAAGTTAACTACTATTAATACTATAACCCGGCTATTTAGGACTGTATCCCTGCTGACTCAGACTACTTAGTCGAGGGTAACGTCACCTCCAAAAGAGGGGCCTACCATAATATTGCATTAATAACTTAATTAATTATCTTCCGATAATCCACCCTTTTAGGATTGTATCCTTGCTGACTCAAACTACTGGGGTGAGGGTAACGTCACCTTCAAAAGAGGGGCCTACTACAATAACTAAGATAATCTCTTAATTATGTGCATAAGTGCGGAAATAATCAAAGGTTACACTAGATACGAGTCGGAACCAAGTGATTCGTCTTGTCTATCTGTTTTTATTTTTATTTTTATTTTCAGCATTTTAGTTAGTTTTTATTTTTCTTAGTTTAAAACATTTTTTTCTAAACTTTTTATTTTGATTAGACGTTGAGGATAAACCGGTACTAAAAGCTCTTGTGTCCTTGGACGACCTCGGTATCTTACCAACACTATACTACGCTCACGATGGGTGCACTTGCCCATATGTGTGTTTAGTGTTAGTGAAATATCGTGTTTTATAAATTTAAAACTTGGCTAAAAATAAGTGTTAAAGGGGCTTAAAATATACACCTAATATATATAACACTTCACACGCATCAAGTTTTTGGCGCCGTTGCCGGGGACACAAGGATTTTGAGAAAGCTTAAAATCGACGGCCTAATCAGTTTTTCAAAACCTTTTTAAACGCGCGCATTTTTTCTGCATTTTAGTTTAGTTTTGCATTTACATTAGCCTGTACACGGGGCTGTGTTCGCTGAACACGGGGCCGTGCTGCAGATTTTTCATAAACACCCAGTAACAGTAGCTTGAACACGGGCCGTGCTCACTGAACACGCCTCGTGCTCAACGAAATCAGTAAATTTAATTAAAACGCCCAGATACAGATCCTGAACACGGGGCCGTGCTCATTGAACACGGGGCCGTGTCCAGCCTCTGTTTCCGTTTTATTTTTGTTTTCTGATCTCGAGACTCAGTTGTGGTCTGCTGAGTGATTCTTATGGATCAATACTCAGGAGGTTACAACTACACCTATGAGGAGGATGATTATAGGGGTAATTATTGCACTAATTGTCGTAACGCACGATCGGTTCAAAATAATCACTCATATCAACCATCCAATTCATACACCTACTATGAGGAGCCCAGGTACGAGTCATCAACTTCATACACATCCTATGAATACCAAAGGTATGAACCTCCTCCCTCATACTCATATTTTGATGAACCAAGGTATGAGCCTTCATACTCGTACTTTGAGGAACCAAGATATGAGCCACCACCTTCGTATGCTTACTATGAGGAACCTTGGCGTGAACAACCCACCTCATATGAGTATTATGAAGGACAAAATTACGAACCTTATCCATCATATGCTTACAATGAAGAACAATGGTGTGAACCATCTACTTCATATGGGTATTATGAGGAACAAAGGGTCGAACAACCGGATTCAAGCTTAGAAAATACCGATTCTTTTTCTATAACCGAAGTAACCGATAGGATATTAGAACACATAAGAGTTATCGATCGCTGTATAAGAGAATCTCGCGCAAGGGAAGAGGAGTCCCGCGCAAGAGAAGAATTAAAAAAGGAAGAGATAACTGAAAATGTAAAAATGGAAGAACAAATAAGTGAAAAACCGACACATGAGTTAAACAACGAAAAAGGTGAGTCCGACAACGTTAAAATACAAGAAGAGTCTAATTTTGAAGAAATTAATCTCTTGTCACCTTCTTTCGAAAATCATTGTTTAGTACCCACTCATGCTAAGTTTTTAAAAGAGTTAAACACTAACACTAAAATTGATGAAACGGTAAGTGTTAAGTTAACTAATGATCAAACTTCGCTAATAAAAGAAGACCCATTTGAAATTAACATTACACCGGTTCCATGTTTCTTTCAAAATTCATTTATTAGTAACGTCACAATCGATAAAGATCTTTGTGTTAACATAATGCCTAACTACATTTTCGAAAAATTAAGTATTAGTGATTTTTCTCCACTTCAAATACCCATTTTTCTATCCAATCGGAAAGTAATAAAATCAATCGGTATAGTTGAGGATGTCTTGGTTCAAACAAATCAAATGGTAATACCAACCGACTTTGTCATCCTCGATGACGCTCCTCTAATATTGGGACGACCATTTGTAAAAACACACGAAGCTTTGAAAAACCGGAAGTACAACAATCTACCTCTTCAATTAGGGGCATTTAAAAGAAGTGTCGATCTCGAACGGTCAATGAAATATCCATTCGGCAATAATGACCCCCTAATTGAAGATGAAGATGAACCACCCGATACAAGTGAAGAGATTGACCACTTTGTTGAAGAAGAGGTCGCCATAGAACAAACTTTTAAAGTTCTTGATCGAAATGAGCAACCAAATAAGGAGTCTCCTAAAGACCCACCGCTTGAGCTCAAAGAACTTCCAAAAGGTTTGGAATATGCTTTTCTAGACAAAGAGGGTAATTTACCTGTAATTATTTCGTCTAAATTAGATAGCTTAGAAAAAGAAAAATTAATTAGTCTTTTGAAAAAACATAAAAATGCAATAGCTTGGAAGCTTGTAGACATAAAAGGAATTAGTCCTTCTATGTGCACACATAAAATTTTGATGAATGATGACTACAAATCGGTCATACAACCACAACGACGAGTGAATCCAAACGTTCAAGAAGTGGTTAAAAACGAGGTCATCAAACTACTTGACGCCGGACTTATCTACCCTATCTCCGATAGTCCTTGGGTGAGTCCCGTCCAAGTAGTTCCAAAGAAAGGAGGTATGACGGTGATAACTAACGAAAAGAATGAATTAATACCAACAAGAACCGTCACAGGATGGAGAGTATGTATAGATTATAGACGATTAAATGAAGCAACAAGAAAAGATCACTTTCCTTTGCCCTTCATTGATCAAATGTTAGAAAGATTATCCGGTCATAAATTTTATTGTTTCTTGGATGGTTTTTCAGGTTACTTTCAAATCCCGATAGCACCCGAAGACCAAGAAAAGACAACTTTCACATGTCCCTATGGAACTTTTGCTTATCGACGCATGCCGTTTGGTCTATGTAATACCCCCGCAACATTCCAACGTTGCATGGTAGCCATCTTCCATGACATGATAGAAAAGACAATGGAAGTCTTCATGGACGACTTTTCTATCTTTGGGGATTCATACGACCAATGCCTCAATAACCTTGAACGAATGCTATCCCGATGTGAGGAAACTAACCTCGCCCTTAATTGGGAAAAATGCCATTTCATGGTAACAGAGGGAATAGTACTCGGTCACAAGATCTCGAGCGAAGGAATGGAGGTGGATCGAGCCAAAATAGATACCATTTCTAGATTACCACCTCCATCCTCCGTAAGAGCTATCAGAAGTTTCCTAGGACATGCCGGATTTTATAGACGGTTTATCAAAGACTTTTCAAAAATCTCAAGGCCTCTAACGAAATTACTTGAAAAAGATGCCCCTTTCATCTTTGACAAGGATTGCAACCAAGCATTTCTAACCTTAAAAGAGATGTTAGTCAATGCACCTATTATGATAGCGCCTGATTGGAAATTTCCTTTCGAAATCATGTGTGATGCTAGTGACTTTGCAGTTGGAGTTGTCTTGGGACAAAGAAAAGAAAAGCATTTCCACCCAATTTATTACGCTAGTAAAACACTTAATGATGCACAAGAAAATTACACAACAACTGAAAAAGAATTACTAGCTGTGGTATTCGCTTTTGATAAATTTCGTTCTTATCTTGTTCTTTCTAAAACTATAGTCTATACAGATCATGCAGCCATTCGATATCTTTTCAAGAAGTAGGACGCAAAACCACGTTTGATTCGGTGGATTCTACTCCTCCAAGAATTTGACATTGAAATCAGAGACAAAAGAGGAGCAGAAAATACCGCAGCAGATCATCTTTCGCGCTTAGAAGACCCAGCTTTGGAGGCAACCAGGGACGAGCAAATCAACGAAAAATTTCCAACCGAGTCCCTGGAAATGGTGGAATATAAGGAAGAGCCATGGTATGCCGACTATGCTAACTACCTAGCTAGCGGTATAGTCACAAAAGGATGGTCACATTATCAAAGAAAAAAATTCTTTGCCAATGTGAAACACTATTTTTGGGAAGATCCATATCTTTTCAAAATGTGTGCCGACCAACTCGTCCGACGATGCGTACATGGTAGCGAAGCACGAAGAATTCTCCGCCATTGTCATGAAGGTCCATACGGAGGGCATCATGGTGCCGCTAGTACCGCACGAAAGGTATTTGATTCAGGATTTTATTGGCCAACCATTTACAAAGACGCCCAAAGTCTTGTCAAGACATGTGATGCTTGCCAAAGAACAGGTAATATTTCTTCCAAAAATGAGATGCCACAAAATGGCATTCTTGTTTGTGAAATTTTTGATGTGTGGGGACTCGACTTTATGAGACCTTTCCCACCATCGAAAGGAAACAAATATATACTTGTGGCAGTAGACTACTTGTCTAAATGGGCCTAAGCCGAGGCACTTCCAACAAATGATGGAAGAGTTGTGGTAAGATTTCTGAAAAAATTATTCTCTCGTTTTGGCACACCTAAAGCATTAATAAGAGGTACCCATTTTTGCAACCATCAACTTGAAAAAATTTTAACAAGATATGGGGTCTATCACCGGGTCTCAACAGCATATCACCCTCAAACAAACGGACAAGCCGAAGTGACTAATAGAGGTTTGAAACGAATACTCGAAAAAACTGTAGGGTTAAATAAAAAGGAATGGGCAGATAAATTAGATGATGCTTTATGGGCTTTTTGAACTGCTTATAAAACAACAATAGGTACAACCCCGTATAAGCTAGTCTATGGAAAAAGTTGTCACTTACCAGTAGAAATTGCACACAAAGCCTACTGGGCAATTAAAAATGTAAACTTAGATTTAGAATTTGCTGGTAAAATTCGATTCTGTCAATTAAATGAATTAGACGAGCTTAGGAATTATGCATACTCAAACTCTGAAATTTATTAGGAAAGAATGAAAAATTTGCATGACAAACACATTAAACCTAATGAATTTCGGGTAGGGGATCTAGTTCTTTTGCTTAATTCACGACTTCGATTGTTTCCTGGTAAGTTAAAGTCTAGGTGGTCAGGACCTTTTTCCATCACCCATATTTTCCCACACGGTGCTGTAGAAATTAAATCTCGAAATGGGCCTCCATTTAAAGTCAATGGCCAACGGCTGAAACTCTATCAAGGATTCATTGAGGATGAAGAAGAAGAGATCTCGCTTCAAACGGTGGAAGAATAAAACATCATGCCTGGTAAGTTACGAACGATTGAGACAACAAACAAAGCGGTAAGTTTTCTAACTAAACCTTATGGGAAACAAGGGCACTCACACGAGCACTAAAAAAAAAAATTTAAACTTTGCTCGGCACGAGGCCGTGTCCGCTGGACACGGGGCCGTGTCCGCGCTACAGTCGGGATAAATCCCCTTTTTCAAACAGTTACTTCATTCCACACGCCCCGTTTCCCCGAAAAAGCTCTGGTTACAGACGATTTTTCGCAGAATTTCGACGTCTCCTATCGCTCTAACAACATCAAGGTATGATTCTATCACTTTTAGTAGTTAGATTAGTTTCTTGCATGTAGTTAAAACACCAAAAATTTGGGGGAAAATCTAGGGTTCTTGAAGTTCATACGGATCGAACCTCAAATTTTTGTTTAAATCTGTTTGCATTTAGTTAGATTAGTGTTATGGGAAGTAAATACACTTGTATTGTTCATAGATTCACCCGATTTCTCACAAAAACCCCAAACCCTTGTTTTTGAACCGAAAAAGATAAAATTGATAGGGTAAACGGGATATTTTGGGAAAAACGGTACTTAGGGTTTCATTTTCGGGGGAAAACGCACCTATTGGACCAAAAATTTTCAATTTTTCGAAACCGGGTCGAAAAAATGGGATTTTTGAGTAACAGACCCCTGGACACGGGGCCGTGTCCGCTGAACACGGGGTCGTGTCCAGCCCACTGTTTGCAGTTTTGTCCGAAAATATTTCTGTTTCGTGCTAACTTTTGGTGTATTCTTTCAGATGGCTAGGAAGTTCACAAGATTCAACGCCAATGAGCTTGATGCTAGAGCTCGATACGAGATACTTCAAACAAGGCCAGAGGGATACCCGAGGCAAGCATGCACGGACTTGCTAACCTTGGTGAATCAAATTGACCGTTTCAACAACATTGTCACGGGACCACTCAGAGTCGCCCTAACAACTCGACTCCGTTCCGTCCACGAATGCACTTTAGAGTTCTATAGCACCTTCGCATTCAACTCGAGGAGTGACCCGTTCGACAATGACGGGGTATCATTCCGATGTGGCGGAACGAGGTATTCGATCTCTATGGCTCAGTTTGGATCGATTGTCGGGTTGTATGCGGAAGAGGATGCGGGAAACGAAGAAAATACTGGAGGAATGAGAGAGATAGGTGAGAACGAACGCCAAGCCATTTGGGCTCAGATTGGTGAGGGGTACTACAATCCGAGCAGCACTAAGAGTACAAAGCTGAGGGATCCGCTCTACAGATACATCCATAGGCTCCTCGGCTACTCTCTTAGCCAAAGGCATGATAGTAGTGGCGTCGTTGGGTTAAGAGATTTGGTCGTCCTCCAGTGCATCCACAACCGCAGGCCGCTCGATGTTCCGTTCCTCATGCTCCGAAACATGCATCACAACCGCCTTGCTAGTGCACCGACTCCTATCTTCTTTGGGGGATGGGTGTACCGTCTCTTCAGGCACTTCGCCCACATACCAAGGTCATTTGAGAGGAGCCCATGGTTGGGTATGGTGGATATACACATATGCCGCTCAATGAACCTGATTTATGAGGCGGAAGACGGGACGGTGAGCTTTCAAAGGATGCAAGGTCATGCATGGAACCCGCAAGAAGCACTTGTCCTCCAAGCTCCGCAACATCATCAGTATCAATACCAACCCCAAGGTGATCCGGGCCAATCCTCCTCCTGAGGCGGTTTTCCTAATCTCCAAAGTTTGCATGATTTGTTGCAGGAAAACCTTATGTGCACCAGGAACACTTACAACATGGCGAGCAACACCTACCACCGGGTCGGAGCTATCGAAAGAAACATATCCGATATCCAAGACGATGTTGGATATATACGAGACCACATTGCACGCCATGGAGGGGATGATGACGATGATGATGATGACGATGCTATGGAGTAGGCGGAAGGAGCGGAGGAAGAGAAGGTTGTTTGATGGTTTCCCAGGTTAACCCTTTTTCACTCTTGAACAATTGATGGCCTGCGTGCCAAGTGTTGAACAATTTACTTTCCTAACTTCTTTTATTTTTCTGCATTTCTTTTTCCTTTAACTTTGACACGGATGTTAACTTTGGTAAAAGTAGGATGTTTGCTATGTTTTGGTGGAGTGTTTATTGACTAAACAGGTACAGACGACGCTTAGAGTGCTAAACATTAGTACTACTAAAGCCGGGGCAGGAAAACCGACGAAAGAAACCTGTTTGTCAACTTGGCAGACTGTCCACACGGGGCCGTGCCCAGCCGACACGCCCCCGTGCCCATTCCCCTGAACCTGCTGTTTGTTTTAATTCTGCAGACCTTGACAGACACGGGGTCGTGTCCACCCAACACGCCCCCGTGTTCACCTTCTGTAAGTTTTCGTTACTGGCACCTGAGCACGGGGTCGTGTCCACCCAACACGGGGTCGTGCCCAGGTAACCAGTAACACAAAATTTTTGCTTTTTCACGTTTTTTTTAACACATTCAATTGACCTAAAAACTTATTTTTGGGACACATTGAGGACAATGTGTAATTTAAGTGTGGGGGGGGGGGGGGGGATGCTAAAACCTTGAATCTTGCAAGTCCTAAATACAAGCCTTACACAAAACTCTATTGGAACCGCTAATCACCCCAAATTTTTTCAAAAATTTTCATTTTTTTACTTGTCTAGGTTTAACTCGGGAAATTCAAGTTCTAAAAAAGTTATATTTTTACGAATTTACAATCGATAGCGTCGTGATAAAAAGAACCAACATAAGAAAATTATGAAAAGGCATGACAAGCTTAGTTAAAATTTGATTATATATACTTGATCACATAAAAACCCATTCCCACAAAAGTGAGTTTTGAGCCTTTATTGAGCAAACACTTACATATCATTTGACTAAATGCTCATTTTCGTTTCTTGTGTGAATAGCCGCTTGGTTCTTACGACTCTAGAACTTGCCATGACGATACATTCCCGGTCCTTACCAACTTAAACCTAACTAAGTAAATGATGGAGGCATTAGGACTAACCTTTTTATTTTCTACACCATTATTTTTCTTTTTTTTTACCACCTACCCAAAATCCCCCTAGTTAGCCCCTTTGAGCCTAAACCTTTTCATTTCATAACCCAAACCAAACACCCTTCTACCCACCAAAACCTTTTTCATTTTTACCCCTTTGTTTTAGTAACGAGTTCGATTTTTCGTATGACTTCAAAAAAAAAAAAAAAAATTGTGTTGATGATGAAGCAAAAGAAAATAAACAAACAAGTTTATCAAAAATAACTTTGTTTGAATGAATAGCTTCATCAAAATAAAAGTTACGAAAAATAGAAAGTCTTACGAAAACCGACACTTGTTACGCTTTTCGCCCTTTTTTTTTCTACTAACCACTAACCACCAACCCAACCACCTACCTTTAACCCAAGCCTAACCCTTTACCCACAAAGTCCTCTTGATATTTACAAAGGTATATAAGTTAAAAAGGAGGAGGATTGATTGCTTGGCAAGCCTATGGTAGGAGTAAGTTCCATGCCGCTCTCGAGTGATCCACAAAAATACATTTTCGGCCGAGTGTTGAGTGATCCCCGTGAGGTATGTGAACTTGTATATAAATAGAATTTTACAAAGACATGTTATGCCCTAATAAGTAATTTCTCTTATGAAAAGTTTTAAATAAATCATGACGAATAGGATTGTAAATAAATAAAAATAAAATTAAATAAAGAATCTTGGAAATCCCGACACTCTACGACAAGCCCAAAAACCTTCTTTTCTACCCATTCCATTTGGGAGTGTAAATAGCCACATATTAAAGAGTTTTGCTTGAGGACAAGCAAAGATTCAAGTGTGGGGGAATTTGATGTGTTCAAATATTAACATATAAATTTCATCAAATGAGGCATAAAACTAACCCTTTTTTAGTACTAATGTTGGAAAAAGTGTGCTTTTGTCTTCCTTTTGTATTTTCAGGATTAAATGAGCTCAAATTAACAAAATAAGCAAAAAGACATCAAAATCTAACATAAATACAAGAAAAAGGTCAAGACGTGACATGCCCGACCCCACAACAGCATCTTCCCAAGCAAAACAAGAGATCAGAAGCCTGAACACGCCCCGTGCTCAGCCAGCACGGGGGCGTGCCCAAGTGTCAGCAGAAAAGACAAAGTGGTAGAAGCTTCTATTACCCACCACGGGGTCGTGCTCAGCGGACACGGGGCCGTGGTCAACTATAAGATTCGCACAATCCAGGCAAATCTTCATAGTACAAAGATTCTTCTGCACACGGGGTCGTGCTCAGCGGACACGGGGGTGTGGTCAAATAATAAGACAAAGCTGCATTTAATGAAGAAAGAGAGGATGTGGACACGGGGCCGTGCCCACTGGACACGGGGCCGTGCCCGAGCTTCTGTTCAGCCTATAAATAGAAGTGCTTGGCTCAAGCTCAAACCATCCCTTGGCACACCACCTCTCTCACACTTCACCCACCACCCACCACCACCATAACACCATCATCCACCACCATCATCCATTGTCCATCGTAGAGTGTGTGAGTCGTCTCGGGATCCAAGATTGATCGTAAGAGTTCTTGACAATCAAGGCCATGTTTGCCTAAGTCTCTTACATCACTTGGTGAAGACAAAGTGTCTAGTGTAATACTTTTTATTTCTAATCTTTTGCACTTTTTATTTGGTTTTGTATTAATGACTTTAATAACTAGTTGCTTATGTTGAAGGTGATCTTTCCTTATCGTTTGTCCGTGGTGTCTTGAAATTATTTTACCGTCTATATAAAATAAAAGATTTTCACCATTCATATCTCCACGGTCTATATGGAGGTATGTTGGCTACCTGGTCGGGGGTTAAGGGAACGGTTTGGTAAAGGTCTTGCCATTGTTCAGCGTTTAGAGGTCCTGCAATGGACTTGGGTCAAATTTAGTAGGACCTCCTTCAATACTTAACGGTATTGGAAGGCGGGGGTCCAAACTCTTTGATCCCCTCATAAGTTAACTACTATTAATACTATAACCCAGCTATTTAGGACTGTATCCCTGCTGACTCAGACTACTTAGTCGAGGGTAACGTCACCTCCAAAAGAGGGGCCTACCATAATATTGCATTAATAACTTAATTAATTATCTTCCAATAATACACCCTTTTAGGATTGTATCCTTGCTGACTCAAACTACTGGGGTGAGGGTAACGTCACCTTCAAAAGAGGGGCCTACTACAATAACTAAGATAATCTCTTAATTATGTGCAAAAGTGCGGAAATAATCAAAGGTTACACTAGATACGAGTCGGAACCAAGTGATTCGTCTTGTCTATCTGTTTTTATTTTTATTTTCAGCATTTTAGTTAGTTTTTATTTTTCTTAGTTTAAAACATTTTTTTCTAAACTTTTTATTTTGATTAGACGTTGAGGATAAACCGGTACTAAAAGCTCTTGTGTCCTTGGACGACCTCGGTATCTTACCAACACTATACTACGCTCACGATGGGTGCACTTGCCCATATGTGTGTTTAGTGTTAGTGAAATATCGTGTTTTATAAATTTAAAACTTGGCTAAAAATAAGTGTTAAAGGGGCTTAAAATATACACCTAATATATATAACACTTCACACGCATCAATTGTACAAAAACAGGGGAGACTCTGCCCATTTTTCATAAAAATTCGTGAAACGATAAGTGTTTAATTATAGAACGAAGCGTATCGGATTCAAATAATTTTTTTATAACAATAAATATAAGTGTATATTTATCTTTGACAACACTTCTATATTACTCTTGATTGATTTAATTTGGAACTTTTACACAAACTATGTAAAATATATAAATACATATATACTAACAAGTTATGCTCTAATTCCAATTCATATCCTCCGTCTTAATTCCGAATACTCATACACCTCCGTTTGCCCTTATAGGGTCACTTTGGTGTTCCACCCTCCTAATCTCATACACTCGTCAACACTTGGATAATCGGAAGACTTAGCAATTATGTGAGCATACTCGACCCTTTTTTTTACACTTTAACACGTTTTGGGGTGCAATATGTATCAGTTAACAAAAAATCATATTATACGAAATCAAACGTATTCCCGATATGCTTACGTTAGTTATGCACGCTAGTTTCATTTTGTACGTACATGTTATTTGTTACGCTTGTGTTAGTTATACTTGCTAGTTTCAACTTGTATTCCTATGATATTGTTATGCTTAGGCCGTTTATGCATGCTAGTTTAAAAAGCATAATTTCATACTATTTGCTATGTTTAAGTCGTTTATGTAGGCTCGTTTCGACGTGAATAATAAATGCTATGTGAATTTGAGACAAACTTTTATACTTATAATTATATTCAAACTTGTATGCTCGCCAATACCTTTGTATTGATCTATGCTTTTAATACATGTTGCAGGAATATCAATGACGCATGGAATCTAGTAGGATTGCCTAGAAACGCATTTAAACGTTAAATACTTGTTCTATTGTATTTTATTTCATACATGTTGTAATTAGTTCCAAAACCATTGTTATGAAATGAAATTATATTTCTTTTATACGTGTTGTGATTCGAAATTTGCATTATCTGATTTAAGCAATGTAAAAATGAAATTTTTAAACACTTGACACAAATAGCGTTATGAAGCCTCTTGCAATCTCGTCTTTTCGTCTCATCCCGATGTTTCCGCCATCGGTTGGGGTGTGACACGGAAGATCAAGATAAGACCACCTTCACATGCCCCTATGGCACCTATGCGTACCGACGCATTCCATTTGGGTTGTGTAACGCTCCAGCTACCTTTCAGCGGTGCATGGTTGCCATATTTCAGGATATGATTGAGAGTTCCATGGAGGTTTTCATGGATGATTTTTCGGTATATGGTGACTCATTCGATGAGTATTTGAAGAATCTCAAGAGGATGTTAAAGAGATGTGTCGAGACGAAGCTTATGTTGAATTGGGAGAAGTGTCACTTCATGGTGATAGAAGGTATTGTGTTAGGACACAAGATCTCGAGGGATGGTATAGAGGTAGATCGTGCGAAAATAGATACCATTAGTAGGTTGCCTCCACCCACTAGCGTGAAGTCGATTCGGAGTTTTCTAGGTCATGCGGGCTTCTATAGACGCTTCATTAGGGATTTCTCTAAGATAACTCGCCCCATGACCCGTCTTCTAGAGAAAGATGTTCCATTCGTCTTTGACGGGGAGTGTCTTAAGGCCTTCAACTTTTTGAAGGAACAGCTTGTGAGTGCACCTATTCTTATCTCGCCCGATTGGAGCTTGCCGTTTGAGCTCATGTATGATGCGAGTGACTATGCCGTTGGAGCGGTATTAGGACAAAGAAAGGACAAGCACTTCCACCCCTTTTACTACGCGAGCAAAACGCTATATGATGCTCAAGAAAACTACACCACCACGGATAAAGAACTCTTAGCCGTAGTATTTGCTTTCGACTAATTCTGCTCGTACCTCGTGTTATCCAAGACCATAGTTTTCACCTATCATTTCGCGTTACGTTTTCTTTTACAAAAAAAGACGCCAAACCCCGACTCATTCGGTGGATTCTATTGCTTTCTGAGTTTGATATCGAGATTACAGATAAGAGAGGGGTCGAAAACGTAGCAGCCGATTATCTATCACGTTTAGAAGACCCTAAGAGATAAGAGATTCGTGAGGAGGAGATTGGAGATACATTTCCTCACGAGTCGATCGAGTTTGTAGAGGCCGAGAAGGTGGGATTGCCCTGGTTTTGTGATTTAGCGAATTATGTTTCGAGTGGCAATATTGTGAAGGGAATGACCACACAACAAAGAAGGAAGTTCCTTAGCGAGTCGAGGAAGTACGTGTGGGATGATCCGTTTCTCTTTAGAATTGGAGGAGATCGGATACTTAGGCGATGCGTATAGCGAGAGGAGGGGTTGAATATCCTTAAGCATGTGCATGAAGGTCTAACGGGAGGCCACCATGGTGCATATGCCACCGCACAAAAGGTGTTCGATTGTGGTTTTTATTGGCCTAACGTACTTCGTGATGCCGTTGAGTTCGTGAAAACTTGTGATGCTTGTCAACGAACTGGTAACATTTCAGCCAAAGATGAGATGCCTCAAAACCCAATCCAAGTGTTGGAGGTTTTTGATGTTTGGGGCATAGATTTCATGGGACCCTTTCCCGTCTCAAAAGGGAATCGTTATATATTTGTGGCAATTGACTATGTGTCTAAGTGGGTAGAAGCTCAAGCTCTTCCTACGAATGAAGCCCGAGTAGTATTGAGTTTCCTCAAGAAACTCTTTTCCCGCTTCGGTACACCTAAAGCTTTAATTAGCGAGCGTGGTACTCACCTTTGCAACGCTTTGATGGAAAAGTTGCTTGCACGCTACGGAGTCACTCATCATTTGTCTACCGCGTACCATCCACATACAAGTGGTCAAGTGGAGAACGCGAATCATGGTATCAAACGTGTTTTGGAGAAAACCGTTGGTAAGAATAGGAAGGATTGGTCCGACAAGCTTGACGATGCATTGTGGGCGTTTCGAACCGCATACAAAACGCCTTTAGGAACTATACCATTTATGATCGTCTATGGAAAAGCTAGTTACCTTCCCGTAGAGCTAGAACACCGAGCACTTTGGGCATTAAAAACCGTTAACCTTGATATGACCGAAGCCCCTAGGAAACGTTTCTTTCAAATCCATGAGCTTGAGGAGCTTAGGGATGCGGCTTATGCTCGATCATTGGGAATTAAGGAGAAAACAAAAGCTTCACATGATCACAAGTTAAGGAAGGTTAAAGAGTTTAGCAAGGGTGATAGAGTGCTTCTCTACAATTCGAGATTGAAATTGATTGCGGGGAAGTTGAAGTCGAAGTGGTCGGGACCGTATATGGTTCATTATGTGTTTCCGTACGGAGCGGTTGAGATTATGGATGAGTCGAATGGCCGGAGTTGGAAGGTAAATGGCCACCATTTGAAGCACTACATTGGAGGAGCGATTATAAGAACGAGATGGAGGAAACTCCTCTCGAAATCCCACCAAAAGCTGCCACTTAGTGTTTTGGGTGAAAACCCAACTGTACATTTTGTATTGTTTGTATCTTCGTTAATTTTTCGTAATTTTTGGTAGCTAACAGTTGTTTTTGGTAGTTTTTCGGTTCTTGTTTTGTGTTTTGAGTGATTTACAGGAAGGCACTACCAAGGATTTGCAGAGAGTTGTGAGAAAAATTTAGGTTCCAGGTAAGTTTTACACTTAGAAAAAAATTTAAGGTTGAATTTTGATGGTTTGGGAAAAAACTCAAAATTTTTCTAAGGCATTGAAGCCAAAATTTGAACAATCTTTCTGTGAAAAACTCCCACTGGCGGGTGGTGAGAAAATTAGTGAGTTGGTGGCGGCCAGCCAGAGCGTAACATTTTTTTGACGTAAAATGATAAGGTGGCGGGGCGCGACTCATTGAGAGAGTATGTCGCGGCCTGCCAGAACGCATATCCGCAGCCGTAAATCATTAAAACCCCAAAAATCACTTTCTAACCTAACTTTTCATCTCCAAACATCCGATAACCTCCATTCTTCCACCAATTTCCACCATTATCATCTAAAATCACCTCATCATTTCATCTATAACCTTTCTAACCGCCGATTTCAACCACAAATCGACCATACTAAACCATAAAATCGGGTTCTACCGTGGGATCAAAGTTCAACTGAAAAATTTCTCGACTTTATCTTGTTTCTCACAAATCTCAGGTATGTTTCTTGCAAATCTTTGTATTTTAAGTCCAGTAAATTTAGCTTTTGCTTAGTTAATTTTAGTTTAGGGTTAGGGTTTGGTTGAATGTGGTGTCTTGCAAGGTTTAAAGGATGTATGAGGTTGCGGATGGGTTCGATTTGGGTTCTTTCAGCAGAACAATAGGTTGCGGGAGGCTCGGTTTGGAGTTTCGATTACAATGTTCATCATATCTTGGTCTAGGGTTAGCCAACATTGAGTGTGGGGATGCGGTTGGGTAATTTTTGAGCTTAACTTCAGATTTACAACACCGTTTTGACCCGTTTTATTATTGCGACACTAAAGTTTTAAACTTTGCCTTGTTTTCGGCTCAATGTTGGTTTGGTTTGTGGTTTGATATGAGTACGGATATTTGTCGGGTTGGATTTGGGAATTGATATGCTGAATTTAGTGTTTAGTTTGGGGTACATTGACGCCTAAAGTGTCAAACTTGCATTACTGAACCGAAATTTTTTCAAAGAATAAAAACCTCCTTTAATTAGGTGGAATTTTTCGACGCTAAAGTTTGTTTTGAGCTAATACATGGCTGATTTTAAGCAAGTTTGGACGTCAATGTCGGTTTGGTAGGCACTAGAGTTTAATTGAGGACAATTAAAGTGTCGGGAGAGGGTAGTGTACATTGAGTCCTAGTTAGAGTGTCCTTTAGTCGTTTTTAGTTGTTTTAGTCTAGTTCGAGTCTAGTTTAGTTGTTTTTGGGTTTACTTGCACATAAAAGTTAACTAGGCTCGCCCGTACTCAATCTCCATTCGGGTGAGTTTAGTCACTACTTAGCAATTGTAAAAAGTAACCCGTTTGTTTTTATTTCAACTTTATTTTCAGAATTAAGCCGCGAATGAAATGCTATACGGCTATTCTAATTTTTAGAAAAAAATTATAAAAAAATCCAAAAAAATATAAAAATTTCAAAAATACAAAAAAATTAAAAAAATTAAAAAATACCAAAAATAGTTTGATTTGTTTTGCAGAATGTCAGGTGCAGGATCATCCAGTCGGCCCAGTAGAAAACGAGGCCCAACTACTCGCCCGAGAGGGGGCCCAGTGATTAGGGAGCCCGAACCGGTTCAGCAGGTTCAACCGGAACCAGTACAACAAGTGGTGCAACAGTCAGATTACAGCAGGGTTGTTGAGTATACGGGGCCGGGACTTCCTCATGGTACACTTCAAAGGATCCTAGATAGCCCTCTTTTGCAGTTTGAGATGAATTTGGGGGAGTCACAGAGGTTGGGTACTTTGTTTAAGGTAGAGCTGCTGCCATATAGGAGGATTGATTAGGAGGTGTTGGATCATTTAGGAGCAAGGGCTCGAGTGGAACAGTTGTTGGGACCAAAATTCAGGAGAGTTTTGGATTGTGATGCTAGACAGTACAAGGAAATCACGTTGGAATTTCACTCTACATTCGATTATAAGCAAGGGAGTTTCAATGAAAAAGGTGCAATATTCTTTGCCCTGGGTAGGAGGTCTTATGAGATGACAGTCCGTGAGTTTGCGGTGGCAACTCAGTTTTAAACACAAGAAGAGGTTAGGGCTCCCGAGTTTATCACTAGTCTGCAGGGAGTGTTTAAGAAGAGGCGTGGTTTCTGTGTTCAGGCAGGTGAGTTAGCGAGATTTTGGAGCACCATATCGAAGGTGCCATACTCTACAGGGGTAGTTGCTAGTGATATTACCGATCCAGTTCTTCGTTATATCCACAAAAATCTAGCAGCGACTTTGGTTGGTAGAGGACAGGGGACAACAAGGTTAATCAGGTGAGTTTATTTTGTTTGATGTGTATGGTGGAGCAGAGGCCTGCCAACTTGGTGACTGTGTTTGCTTTATCTATGAGGAGGTTATGGAGAGGTGGTGCTGGAGCCCGTATTTACTGTGGGCCGTTGATTACTTGGTTAGCCGAGAGCCTAGGTGTGTTTGAGAGGTTCCCGGCGGATAGGATGAAGGAGGGCCCAGATCCTTGTTTTATGAGTGTCCGAGATTTGCAGTCTGCTGGGATTATAGCCTACACTGACCCGATTACTTGTGAGCCGATACGAGAGGGTCCGCAGGTTCAGCCTCCGCCTGGTTCAGCTGCTGCGGAGGCTATGCAGGGTGCAGTTGCTACCCGTTATCAGTGGCCCCGTATTCCTCAGGATAGACCTGCTAGGCAGTACCCATTAGCACAGCCACGACCCGATCCACTTACCTTGGATTCACTGTATAATTCTATGTAGGCGGGTTTCGGGCACTTGCGTATGTATATTGATGATCAGATCAGTGGGTTTAGACAGGAGGTGGTGGCAGGTCAGAGGCGATTGGAGGATGGTATGAGGGTCATTATGCAGAATCTTCATGTGCAGCCACCGCCTTCTTGGCAGCAGTCTGAGGCAGGGCCCAGTGGGGTGCAGGCGGGTGATGAGGAGTTGGATGACGCGGAGTAGAGCGAGGATGCATCGATGCTGACAACTTATATCTTTTGTTTCTTTTTATCTTTATACTGTTTTGATCCTCGTTTGTTGGTTTGTACTTAAATACTTTAAACAGGTTGGTTGGGATTTTGGGGATGGTTGACGTTTGGTTTATGGGTGTTTGCACTAACACTTAGTATTATATATATTATCTTATGCTAGTGTTTGGTGTTTGTTTGATTAGGTTGATTTTAGTAGCCGTTTTCGTTCGCGTGTCCGAGATTAGGAGTTGTTTGCTGAGTGCGTTTCGAATTGGAGGGCTTATGTGGAAACGACTGGCACTTTGACAGTCTCACATATTCAGCTAAGTCGTTTCCCTTGTATTCTTGTATTTATTTCGTTTTTAGTTTTTAGTTTTTATTTTTTTAGGTAGTTTGTTGAGTCTTATTTCCGTTCTTGCATTAGGGAAAATGCAATCTTCAAGTGTGGGGATGGGATACATGTAAATAATCGAGTCATAAATTTGAAAAAAAATAAATAAAAATTAAAAAAAATCCGAAAAAATTGAAAAATAAAAAAAAAATGTTTTTCGAACAAAGAAGTTTGCAAAATTAATACGGAAAATGATAGAAAATATGAGTTTTATTCGGGTTCGAATAATAATAATATGAGATTAAATAAATCGAGCTTGTGTCTAGTTAGGGATAAGTGAATAGGCCCGAGCTTGGTTTTGGGTCCAATTGAGTTAATATTACCTTAATTGCCGGTCTACTAGTGGGTTTTCATATGGGAAATTGAAACCGCCGATAATAGTATAAGGAACACCGTTATAAGTTAAAACCGTTAGAATTTGTAATAAAAAATGTATATAAAAAAATGAGCTAGAAACTGAATGAGAGTAGCGTAGGCCAATGTAATCTTGGTTGGGGATAGTGAATTCGACCCGGAATGCCTCTAGGATACTTGAAATTGAACTTGCAAATAAAAATTGCCGACGCCTATGTAATCCGAGTTGGGGATAGCGACTCTACAGCCGGACTGCCTCTGGGTTAGGTAAAAGCAACGTCTATGCTCATGAAAAAAAATGAAAAGAAAAGAAAAAGAAATGATGAAAAAAAAGAAAAAAATGATTTTAAATTCTCTTGGTTTTGATGTAAGACGGGTAGGAATTGGTCCAGTGATCGTTCCTTTAGTTCCATAAGCTTGAGGCGGGATTAGGTGGACCATAGCTTCTAGCGTGAGACCCTAGGTAGACTGACTGCACTTGAACTAAAAAAAATTTGAATGATAAGGGGCTTAGAGTCGGATTTGGGTTTAAAGGGACAAATATATTTGCAATCGCGGCTAACGCAAGCTTTGATTTTAACAAAATATAAATAATTTTTGACCCGAGTATCTATTCATCTCTGATTCCGTTGCATAATTCTTTTTCGAGGACGAAAAAAGAGTAAGTGTGGGGATGTTTGATATATTGCAAAATACATCTTTATTCGTGTACAGTTTGTATAGTTTTTCGTTATATTTAGTTTTGTTTTTCGTTAGAATGTGTATACTATTGATCAAATCGTGTTTCGCACGTCTTGGTGGTTAAATTTGTTGAAAATTGAGTAAAAACAAGCCACAATATGAAAACACCAAGTTCGGGAACGCGTTGGAAAGATCGGTAGCTGAAAATAAGTTAAAAAGCTGAAAAATCACTCTCTGGCACCCCGTGACAAGTCTCTCTCGCCCGGCGAGAGACTGAAGGAAGTAATCGAGTAAAATGACAAGGTGGCACCACGCCACCCACTTCAGGTGTGGGTCGCGCCCCGCCAGAGGCCCTATCTGGCAGTTTTTACGGAATAATTCAAGGGTTGAAGGGAAAAAATATATATATTCATTATAAACTCGAAAAAAACCCTAATTACAAATTAAGGACATTGAAGGCGAATTCAAGAGCAATCTTTGAGCGATTTTGAAGGTTTTGAAGCATAGGAATCATTGGTACGAGTTCGGGACGAAGATTGAAGACTTGCACGGGTTTTCTAATTCCTTGTTTGTTGATTTTCCTTTCGAAACTCGTTGTCATGAATTCTTATTTGAACGTCTTTGATTTGTTTTCATTGTTTGATATGCTTGGCTAAACATTTAAACCGCCTAGACTATGATGAATGGATTGAAATAAAGTATTAACCTTTTTCGTTAATTGCATGTCTTTTATGGATTGATTGTGTATTGTAAACGGTTTGGTTTATTAATTTGGTGTGTATGCGTACTTTGATTTGGTTAATTATTATCAATTGCTTCGTGTGATTCTAGGTGGTTGTCTGCTACGGAATAGGTTCATGCTAGATCTTTGACTGTGTGTCTTTGACCTTTAGGGAGAATTGGCCAATAAACCCTAGAAGTGATAGGTAGTAATTTACTAGATTTCAGTATTCTACTAGTCCTTATAGCTGGAAGGTGCGGGGCTATTGGTAGGTCTTATCCGGCGAATTGCTTTAGACAGCCTTTGGAAAAAGTCATGCCTTAGTTGCCCCGTCGGTTTATTAGTCTATCAAGTCAAATTAACAAGTCCAAACTACCCTAGATCTATAATTGGAAAAGAGTAGGTCAACATTAGGGTACTTACACAATAATTAGATAACCGGAAGGAAGTCTAATAACTGGTAGGATTAACGGCCTAGGTAGTGCCATAAGTTTCACCTCGAGAAGGGTTGAGGGGCTTAGTTGGTGTCTTAATAGGTTTAGTGTCTCAAGATCCCGGTTCCATAAATCATGCAGTTAACTTAATTTGTAAATTCTTAAAATCAATCCAGGATTCTAGTCTAGGTGGTTCTCGTCATCATATAAGAAAAGTCTTCGCCTTATTTCGTATTAGTTAGTTCTAGTTTAATAATTAGTTTTATAGATTAAATAGATTTCCTTGATTTTTCAGTAACCCCCCCCCCCCCCCCCAAAAACAAGTAAACAGTTGGAGTCGTGTCTGTCAGAGTCTATTAGAGTCTAGTTAGCGTGATTAATAGAGTTTCGTGGTTCGATATCCGGACTTCCTTAGGTCATACTATAGTGATCGGTACACTTGCCGATTGTGTGGTTTAGGTCGAATCTAGATTTAAAACTTTTTAGTGTCTAGCTTAGAGAGTCTAAAGTAGTTAATTTTAATAGTCTGTTTAGCACACATCAACGACCTGGATATGAATTACCAGAATTCCGTGTTTAGAGTCTCGTGTTGATAACGTGTTATGTAACAACCAGAACCTATTAGCAATGTGTATAAAAGAATGGGAGAATGGGAGATGGATTTCTTATTGATTGATTTCAACATCATATACAAATATCATTATATATAGGCTCTTACATTAGTACAATACTAACTAAAAAGATAGGAGTTATAGATGTGGATAGTCACTACATAATAGATGCATTCATAACAAATACCATTTTTCGTAGTAATTGAACCTTTTTTTTTTTTGCATACAATTGTTCCCAACAATGATACCAAACAACACTAATATTCCATTTGTAGTCAACGGAGCCACTAAAGCACCAGTCATGATACACACACTGCAGCCTACCCCATTAATCAATCGGTCCTTTAGAAAGTGGAGCCAATCTGTGAAACCACATATCGTCGAACACCTTCCATTCATTCTCATTCTTATCCACGACACCCCAACTACCAGACCCATCATTTAAGGACACATATACTCGAACACCTTCCATGCGCTCTCATTCAATCAACCAAAAAATGTACCTAATGACTAATCAATAGTAACATAAACGTGAATAACAACATGATTCCAAGATATTTAAAAAACCCCTAAGTCGGCCATATCACCTTATGTTGAATTTAACTAAACAAAAAAAAAAAAAAAAAACATAGAAACAATTTCAAAACGAATAGCAAAACAATCGCATACACAGGAACATAACTAAAGTTCTAACATGAAGATTATGGAATAAATGAATAACAAATCATTTTTCTATGAAAGCGGAACACTAATACAAATTTGAAAACCAAATCTGATATGTTAGAAGACTGAATCAGAGATAGTTGACAAAAACAATATGGATACATTGCTAGAGTTGATAATTGAAATCAGACTTGTTAGAAGATTGAGTTGCTGAAGCAATAGGTATCATAAGAAGCATAAATCCATTATCTCTCTGCCAAAATCGGTGGTCCTCAGCGTCCTCTAGCGACGACGACGATGATGATCCCATATCTCTTTCTGTAAAGAAAAACGGCTGAACCAGTTAGGGTTTTAAGAGAGAGAATGGAAACTTTATTGTCACTATAAACAATTCCCCAAAAGGAAAAAAATGTTTTGCACTGTATAGATCGCGTTTAGGGCTTGCGACAATCAGATGAAGAGGAAAAATAAAATCTCTAAATATGATTACCAACATCAGTTAGATTCTTCATTGAAAATAATCTATGGATCCAAGTTTGGTTTGAAGAGGATGTAGAGTGAAGCCAGAGAGAAACGACTGAAAGAATGATTTAGCGTTTGGAATTTAAAAAAAAAGGAATGAAAGGGATGCTTTTATATAGATCCGAATTCACGGGTATCAGATGGCCCAAACACAATCGGATCCCGCATGAAAAGTTTTAAGTTAATGATGCATTCCCTCCCAAAATCAGCCTCTAGCTCCACCATAACATGACATGTGACCCAAATTCATATCATTTATTATATTATATAGATTTTGGCTGATGTGTCATTCATGCATAAGCCCACCCTATGATCTTGACAAGTGGCATTCTTCTTCTTTTATCATTTAAACAAGATTACACCTTGTAATTGATCTTTGATCATGTTCCATGTGTCTTTGTTCTAGAATAGGAAGAAACCTCAATCTTTACACCTGGGACCCAGTATTCGTTCAGATCCTTTAAGTTGTTTTACGGGTTTTGAGAACCCTAAACTCCAACAATTCAATTCTTTGTCTCCAACCCAAAGCACTGTGTTCTTTCTCCATTAAAGCTTTGATCACAGGAGCATTCTCAATGGCATTGTACGAACACGTAATCTGATTGATCCGAACAAAGGTATTCATTCCCATCACCTTAATCTGTTTTTATCCTTGTGAATCTTTGTATTCCTTTGTTAATGATGAGTACGGAGGTTTAATGGAGACAAAGTTTGGAAAATTAACTAAGTTTAGGGTTTTGTAAGGATATGCAATGGTGGTGCCTACACAACTCATATCCGAAGTTGTTAATTAGCTTAGATAAGATACTGATTTTCTTTGTCAATATGTGGTGTTAATCAGCTATGGTGTTTAGGTTATGGATTTTGGTTTTCCCAATTTGTCTTCTTAAACACCTATCTTGAGATGTATAAAAAGTAACAAGATAACCAATTTCGATTAAACCCAATAACTTTCAAAACTGATTAAATGAAAATACAAACAAATAACAAGCAGATTGGAAATTAATAATAATGATCTGGTATGTTTATGAAGACGAATGTCCTATCTTTTTGTGTTTATTTTAAAAAAAAGATATTTAGAACTTCATATTAAATATACCACCAATTATGTCTAAAGTGATTTAAGTTGATGCTAATTTGGAAATTAATTATAATGACCAGGTATGTATAGTGTAGTAACTGAATAATGCTTAAGAAGATTTGATCCACAAACATTCTTTAATAATACCTTTTATTTGTCTAAAGTGATTCAAAGTAATGCTTATATGGATTTCAGTTAGAATTATGGGTTGCAGTACACATTATTTCTTTTTAAACATTATAGATGAATACATCAGAATTTTTACATGTTTCTGGCCTAATGGAATGACATAATTACTATGCCTTCCATGACCGTGAACTTTGTCAAAACGATATTTTCATTAAGTTAAGCATTGCATCAATTATGTTGCGGTTATTTATCGAGTAAACTCAAAGTGTAGGTATGTGATCACTCCATGTATATGTGGGTTAATGTGCATGTAACTATTGTAGTGATTGGCTTGATATTATTTGTTGAATAAAGTTTGATGTTGCATTTGACTTTGTGTTAGGTCAGGAATGAACATCAATGGGAAGGACGATCCGAAGATACCACTTCTGGAACCCTCTAGTGCTGTTGTACTAGATATTAAATCAGTTCGTAATGTGGATCAAGGGGTTAGGACCATCGCATTCAAAATAGGAGGTATAGAATGTGCATCATGTTCAACATGTTATAACTACCTTATCAATTTAGTGATTTTTAATGTAAATGTATGCTTATATGATATCCTGTTATTTTTTCAGCTACAGTGCGAGCATACTTCAAATTGGAAAAGACGATTTCGTTTTTTATTCCTCAAATTACAAGACTAAAGTATGATAGGCGTCCCTGGTACAGAGGTTTGTTACTGTAATAAAACTTACCTTCGTTTATTTACTGCATTCACTCAAATAAAATGATTCATATCGTTTTAAATTTTATTTATTAAAATACACTTTGGATGAATTTTGAACTCTAATTTGCAATTCTCTATTAGCTATTCTTTCTAATTGACCCATTAAAACTGTGAGATCGGTTGACCACTCAAGTTTTTTTTTTGCTGTCAAAACATGATTTTTTTCATCTATGTTGCATATCTAGATTCATTTTTCCGATAATTAATCTTTGATTAAAGTAATTGCTTCACTTCTAACTTGAATTGTGTGTGTTTTTGTGATTTTACTTTAAAAAAACTGGAAAAATTGTTGTTCGTAAGAGATGTTGGTGGCATTGAATCGCAATGGAATTTATTTCATCAACTATTTGTTTCATTTTGCCGAATGGCATCCTTTGGAGTTCAATAAAATAAGATTCAATTTAGTAAGGTTATAGGTAACATTCAACCAAATCGAACCGAGTGCAGTTCTTATGATTTACTATGTGTTTTGTTCATAATATATTTTATTTAATTTGTAGCTTTATCTCGGTTAGATCAGTTAGTATTCCCTTAGTGTTCTTGGATGTTAGCAGGGTGTTCATTATTCGGTTTAAAACCGATTAAACGTAAAGCCAAACTAAACCGAACCGAAGGCTTTTAAAACATAGCCGAATTACATATTCGGTTTTCAGTAAAAAAAATATGAATTCGGATCAATCAGATTGTGTGCCGATGTTTATTTTTTGTCGCTTAGCCAATCCATTTATATTGGTAGCACGATCTTATATATACGAACTTAATCAATAATGGTTATTGGTTTTCATTTTCTTTATTTTCATTTTTTTACCCAACCCCCTGTATCCCACGGGTTTTAACCTAGTATATATATAAAGCGGAAAAGAAAAAAAAAGAAAAGAAACAGATAAGTAAATTTAACAAATCATCGACTTGTTGTAAAACAAAATAAACAAAAGAAATCCATAAAGTTTTTTTCAGAAAAAAAAAAAAACAGAAAAAAATATGATAAGAATATTTAATAAATTGATGATTAAGGATGGAAGAAGAACATCAGTTTTAAAAAACTCGATTTTGGAGCCTAATGGTTTAGGGCTGAGCAGTTTACGGTTCCAAACCACTAGAACCGGAGAACCGGACCGGAACAGCTAGATCCGAACCGTATTTTTATAAATAGGTTTCGGTTCCAGTTCTTAAATTTTTGTGAAAATGGTTCCCAGTTCGGTTCCGGTTGAAACCGAAGGTTCCGGTTCCGAACCGCTAGAACCGTTTGAGATTTTAAATATTCAAAACCCTATTTAATTAATGGGCTTTTCAACTTCATAGGACCATCAAAATTCTTTTTTCATCCTGTTTATATTCATTCTAGAATACGGTCAATCTTTTATCTTCAAATTCTTCTCCATCTCTCAACCCTAACCCTAATTGCTATCATACAAATTGGTCTCCATCGACACCCAGCAATACAGGTATGTTGTTCCACTATTCTGCATGGTATAATTTTTTGGATGATTTCCATTTTTTTCCTTTCATACATGCAAATAAAATAAGAAAGTTGTTTTAGTTTGATACAATGTTCGTAAATTAATATCAAAGTATGTATAAAAATATAGTTTGTTTGGTGATATATAAAGGAAAAGGGTGTTCGAAAATTAATATGAATATGTATAAAAATATAGTTTATTTGAGTTATTTATAACACAACAGGAAAAGATTAGTTCGTGGGGCCATAGGAAAATATTAGTGCAGAATCAAAAGATGCAATTAGTATACATTACATATTCATATTGAAACATTACAAACTGATTATGTTGCATATTAGTTGTAGGTTTGTACAATAGATGGATCATACAGAAAATGTTTCTAATGATGAGACCGAGGAAAACGAAACCACCGATGAAACGCAAACCGGGAATATAAGAATGATAACTAGGAAAAGGAAGCTCAAAGGTGAATGTTGGAAACATTTTGATGAATTTTATGACGAGGAGTGTGACAACTCGTATTTCAAAACCCATCTTTGTGTTAATGTAACGTATGTGACCACTATGTGATTATGTGAATTTGATGATTAATGAAATGTTATGTTTGATATGTGTTATGTGTAACGAATGTGAATGTATATAAACGAACCGATCACACAACACTTGGCCGATCGCACAAGCCCATTCGGGCCACACCCTTTTGAATTTGAAACCAATGGGCAGCCCAAGTGAGGGTTCGGCCCACTCCCTTTTATGCGCATACAAGCACCCATGTGTGGGGTTGCTTCTCATTTGTTGCAAAACAAGAACACACACCAAACCCTACTCTCTCTTTCTCTCCCTCACGAACTCGACGACAGCCACATCCTTTCTCCACCGAAGACTCTCTATTCGGATCACTTCTCATTCCATTCTTTAATCGGTTAGTGTTTCATGATATGTGTTTGTAAATGATGTTATGATGCCATGGTTTGATATAATGGTTAGGGTTACATGATGATGTTTATACGATGATGTATTGTTATGTTGGTATGAATAATATGTGATTGATCATGAATGAATGTAATCGGCCATATATGGGATTGGATCCGAATGGTTTGGTTGTGTTAGTATAGATTGGATTTGTTGATGAATGAAAACCGAATGCTTGTTAATCGGCTGTGATATGTTTACTATTAGGATGATTCATTGTGTTATCATGATAGGATGTATGCTTGTAATCAAGAACATGAGCCGCGTTAATGATTTTGATTATTGTTCATGTGTTATTCATGATTAGGGTTCATAAGAAATCGGTTAGAATATGCTTGTTTGGTCGATGATTTGCATAATCTAAAACTGTTAATTGTGTTGATTGATTGTGTATAGAAGGAAACTGTTAAATGATATAACTAAATAGCATAAATTTCGGATATTATATAACCAATCGCACAAGACTCCTTGGTCGCACAAGATCAGATCACACTTGTGTGATCTGATCTGATCGCACAAGGCAGTCGCACAAGACTAGTGCAACTGATTAAACACAGCGTACAACACAGCTTTTGCATGATCGCACAAGACCTTGTGGATCGTACAAGATGGTGCCAATTGCACAAGGCTTGGGCCACACACAAACAACTTGAATTGCATTACAGTTGGGCCTCAAAGCCCAATCCCGATCGCACAAGGACTAGTCAATCGCACAAGCCATCCGGATCGCACAAGTCTATCCGGATCGCACAAGATTGTGTTATTTGTTTGGGCCGTTTACATGATAGACTGTTTATGTTTTATTGGGTCGGGTATCTTTGGGCTTTATTGGGTGAATCGCACAAGGCTGTTAGACTTGTGCGAGCCCAATCTTTTGAATCGTACAAGTGTGAGTATGTACTTGACTGTTAATGTGTTTGCCATGATCGATACGTGTTCATAACCTGTTAAACTTATGTGTAAACATACGTGCACTACTTGAAACCAAAACCTGACTTGTATGGTAACCATGTTAGGACGTGGTTGACCCTAGCAGCTCGATTGACCTTTACTTATCTGCCGAGCTAACCTAAGGTGAGTTCACACTTTCTACAAAGCATGGGATTCCCAGGGGTTGGGAATGGGTTAAGGAATATGGATTCCTCGTCCTTCTTGGGTAGGACAGTATAGGTTAAGGAATGTAATTCCTCGTCCTCTTGGACAGTTTAAACTTCACTAGACCAAAACTCTATCACGAAGTCCCTCCTTTTTATATCGACTTAATCGTCGGGCCAATGGCGAGCGGGTCATTAGTTAGATAGCGCTATTTAGGTCTGACAAGCCTCACACCGTGCCGCAGAGGACGCGCGTGAACTAATGGATCTGGGCACGTCAATGATGATAGACATTGACGCTAAGGGCACATAAACATGACTACAGTCAGCGGTCGATATGGTAACGAGTCTAGTAGTATATACATGGGGTAGCCCCCACGGCCAGAGAGCCAAATAATTAAACAAGGGGTAGCCCCCACGGCTAGATAGCCAGAGTAAATGGGATTAAACAAAACACGTTTTCAACTATGGGGTAACCCCCACGGCAGGGATGCCAGTTAAAGGAAACTGTTTTTGGAACAACTTAAAACGAACACCCAACTGTGAACTCGCTCAACTTAGTTGTTGACTCGTTACTACATGCTTTGCAGGTCACTAGGTACTTAGCTGGAGCTTGCATGGGGAAGAGTCGTTGTGGGACATGGACAGCTGTGTGCCATGTTAAACTTTGAAACGTTTAAACTTATGTGTTGGTTTTAAACATTATGCTTCCGCTTGCAACTTAAACTATGTTTGTTTGGACACCAATTGTATTGGTTGGATTTTATAATTACTTACATGCTTGTTCAATATGATTGGTGGCTTGATCCTGGTCAGTCACGCCTCCAAGCGGTGATACTCCATGGGTGGATTTTGGGGGTGTGACAGATTGGTATCAGAGCCATTGGTTATAGTGAACTTGGTTTTAATAAGGGATAAAGGTTTTGTTAAAACCAGACTATAACCTGTACAGTGCTCAACGATCCACAACGACGCTTCGCTCCACGTGCAAGACTCGACATTCTAGGTGATATGGTTTATGTTTTATTGCCTACTTGCTAGATTACATAGAACTTTGCTTATGGTATGCTTAGATAAACGTAGCAACGACAATTTGAAAACACATGTGTGCTTACTCTCTTCTATCATCGCACTTTCGCGGACCCCTCTCTCACTCATGTTTCCTTTGATATGAAGATCATGAGTGGACGCGTTAACATGACTCAAGCCCAGTTGACGGCTCTGATTAACCAACAAGTTGCTGCGGCACTTGCAGCCGCACAAGCAGGAGGTATACCCTGCAGTCTAAACTCACTCTAGGATCATTAGGTCCTACTCTCGTAAACCAACACTTGTGCTTAATCTTGTCCCTTCTTACACCCACGACAGGTCAACATGCTCAGCCACCTGTGTGCACCTTCAAAACTTTTATGGACTGCCGACCTACTACTTTCAGCGGCACGGAAGGAGCCGTAGGCCTCCTCCACTGGTTTGAGAAACTTGAATCTATCTTCGAGATGTGTGAATGCCCTGAGGCTCGCTGGGTGAAATATGCTACTGGTACCCTTGAGGGGATAGCGCTCACGTGGTGGAACGCTCAGGTCCAAATGTTGGGGTTAGTTGCTGCTAATGCCACCCCTTGGAACGATTTCAAGGAACTGATCAAAGAAGAATACTGTAGCCGTGATGACATCCATAAGCTGGAGGTAGAGTTTTACAACTTAAAGATGACGGGGTCAGAAATCGAAGCATATACAAGAAGATCAAACGAGTTGGCTATCCTGTGTCCTACTATGGTAGACCCTCCCATCAAACGTATTGAACTGTATCTCAAGGGTTTAGTGCCAGAGATTCAAAGTCACGTGACCTCAGCAAATCTTGGCACCATTCAACAGATCATCAAGTTGGCTCATCGTCTCACGGATCAGGCGGTGGAGCAGAACAGGTTACCAAAGCGTATTAGCGCTACTGGTTCTGATACTCCCAGCGACAACAAACGTAAATGGGATGGAACTTCAAGCAAAGGTTCAACATCTATTCAGTCTCAGTCACAACAGAGAAGGACTGACGACTACAAGAGCCCTAGTCAGCAATCATCTGGTAGCCAAAGTCAAGGTGGGTACAGGGGAAATCACCCCAAATGCAATCGCTGTAACCTACACCACAGCGGGCCATGCACCAGGAGTAACTGTCATCGGTGCAACAAGCCAGGCCACGCTGCAAAGGATTGCAGAAGTTTACGCCCCGCAAATCAGAATCGTCAACCACAAGCCCCACAGAATCAACGCCAGCAGCAGTAGCAGCAGCAGCAAGGTATCAACAAAGGGTGCTTTCAGTGTGGAGCTGAAGGCCACTTCAAGAGAGACTGTCCCCAACTGAACCAGAACAACAACAACAACAATAATAACAACCAGGGGAATGAGAACAATGGGGGTAACAACGGCAATGGTGCAAGGGGTCATGTGTTCGTTATTGGCCAAGGTGATGCAAGGAACGATCCCAACGTTGTGACGGGTAAGTTTCTACTGGACGACTTTTACGTTACTGTTTTATTTGATTCGGGTGCCGATACTAGCTACGTGTCCTTAAAAGTTAGCCAAATGCTTAAGCGTACCCCAACACTTTTGAACACCAAGCACACTGTAGAACTAGCTAATGGTAAGAGTTTAGAGGCCACACACGTAGTCAAGGGTTGTAACCTTGTTCTTGCTGGTCACACTTTCTCTATCGACCTCATTCCTATCGTTTTGAGTAGTTTCGACGTTGTCATTGGGATGGACTGGTTATCCCAACATCAAGCAAAGATTCTTTGCAACGAGAAGATTGTCCGTATTCCTCGTTCGGGTGATGAACCTCTCATGATTCGTGGCGACAAGAGTGGTGCTGTTGTGAGCATCATCTCTTTCCTTAAGGCCCAGAAGTGTTTGCGAAAGGGTCACACTGCTATTTTGGCTCTCGTTACTGACACCTCAAAGAAAGAGAAGAAGATAGAAGATTTTCCTATTTTACGTGACTTTCCTGAGGTATTCCCTGAGGAATTACCTGGTCTTCCGCCTCATCGTCAGGTCGAGTTTCAAATCGAGCTAGCTCCTGGAGTAGCGCCCATAGCTCGAGCACCTTATCGTTTAGCCCCATCAGAATTGGAAGAACTGTCCACGCAACTACAAGAGCTTTTGAATAAGGGTTTTATTCGTCCTAGCTCTTCGCCATGGGGAGCTCCAGTGCTATTTGTGAAGCAGAAAGACGGTACCTTCAGAATGTGCATCGACTACCGTGAACTCAATAAGGTGACCGTGAAGAATCGTTATCCCCTTCCACGTATTGATGCCCTATTCGACCAACTGCAAGGGTCGAGCTTCTATTCAAAGATTGATCTAAGATCGGGATATCACCAGCTGAGAGTCCGAGAAGAGGACGTCTCCAAAACAGCCTTTAGAACTCGTTATGGACACTACGAGTTTTTGGTCATGCCTTTTGGGGTGACAAACGCACCTGCGGTCTTCATGGACTTGATGAACCGAGTGTGTAAACCTTACCTGGATAAGTTCGTTATAGTTTTCATCGATGACATCCTGATCTATTCTAAGAGTCAGGAGGAACATGAGCAGCAACTACGACTTATTTTGGAACTCCTTCGAACAGAACAGCTTTATGCAAAGTTCTCGAAATGCGACTTCTGGCTTCGTGAAGTCCATTTCCTAGGCCATGTAGTAAACAAGGATGGGATTCATGTTGATCCATCCAAGGTAGACTCGATCAAGGACTGGCCTGCACCTAGAACACCAACAAAAATTCGCCAATTCTTGGGCTTGGCAGGTTACTACAGAAGGTTTATCAAGGATTTCTCCAAGATTGCGCAACCTCTCACCTCACTAACTCAGAAAGGTGTCATTTATCGTTGGGGTGATGCACAAGAATCAACATTCCAGCACTTAAAGGATAGACTTTGTAGCGCCCCTATCCTCTCATTGCCTGAAGGCACAGACAATTTTGTGGTTTATTGCGACGCATCCATTCAGGGACTTGGATGTGTGCTGATGCAATGTGACAAGGTTATTTCTTATGCGTCACGTCAACTTAAGATTCACGAAAGAAACTACACTACGCACGATTTGGAGCTGGGAGCTGTTGTTTTCGCACTTAAGATATGGAGACATTACCTGTACGGTACCAGGTGCACCATTTACACCGATCACAGGAGTCTCGAGCATATCTTCAAACAAAAGGAGTTGAACATGCGTCAACGTCGATGGGTCGAGTTACTGAATGATTACGAATGCGCAATCAAGTACCATCCAGGCAAAGCCAATGTTGTGGCTGACGCCCTCAGTCGAAAGGACACTACGCCTAAGCGCGTGCGAGCATTACAACTCACCATTCAATCTAGTCTTCCTTCCCAGATACGAGATGCTCATGTAGAAGCATTGAAACCAGAAAACGTCAGGGCTGAAGCCCTACGTGGCTCAAGGCAACGGTTAGAACAAAAGGAAGACGGTGCTTACTACGTAACAGGACGCATTTGGGTCCCACTCTATGGCAACCTACGAGAGCTTGTGATGGATGAGGCACACAAGTCCCGTTACTCAGTACATCCTGGTTCAGATAAGATGTACCACGACTTGAAAACTATGTATTGGTGGCATAGCATGAAAGCTCACATAGCAACTTACGTTAGCAAGTGTTTGACTTGTGCGAGAGTCAAGACTGAATATCAGAAACCATCGGGCCTACTCCAACAACCAGAGATACCACAATGGAAATGGGAGCAAATTTCCATGGATTTTGTTACTGGCCTGCCTAGATCTCAACGTGGAAATGATACTATTTGGGTGATCGTGGATCGACTCACAAAGTCTGCACACTTCTTGGCTATCAAGGAAACGGATAAGTTCTCCACTCTAGCAGATGTATATCTTAAAGAAGTTGTCTCGAGGCACGGGGTGCCCACCTCTATTATCTCTGATCGTGATGCACGTTTTACTTCTGAACTGTGGCAAGCAATGCACAAGTCCTTTGGCTCACGTTTAGATATGAGCACAACATATCACCCGCAGACGGATGGGCAGTCTGAACGCACCATCCAGACACTTGAAGACATGCTTCGTGCATGTGTTATCGATTTTGGCAACGGCTGGGAAAAGCACCTCCCATTAGTGGAGTTCTCGTATAATAACAGTTACCACACCAACATTCAGGCCGCTCCATTTGAGGCATTGTACGGGCGTAAATGCCGATCACCTCTTTGTTGGGCAGAGGTGGGGGATAGTCAGATCACTGGCCCAGAACTTGTGGTAGACACAACAGAAAGGATTGCTCAAATACGACAACGAATGGCGGCAGCTCGTGACCATCAGAAAAGCTATGCCGATAAGGGCAGGAAACCACTCGAGTTCCAGGTTGGGGATCGAGTGCTACTCAAAGTCTCACCCTGGAAGGGTGTTGTTCGTTTTGGTAAACGAGGCAAGCTGAATCCACGATATGTTGGACCGTTCGAAATCATTGAGAAAATAGGCAGGGTGGCCTACAAACTGAACCTACCAGCAGAACTCAGTGGAGTTCACAACGTTTTCCACGTGTCGAATCTGAAGAAGTGTCTGTCAGATGAGACCCTCATAGTTCCTTTGAAGGAGCTCACTATCGACGATCAGCTGCGATTTGTCGAAGAACCAGTAGGGATTACTGACCGAGATGTGAAGATTCTCAAGCGTACTAGAATTCCTCTCGTTCGAGTTCGTTGGAACTCCCGTCGTGGCCCAGAGTTCACCTGGGAACGCGAAGATCAAATGAAACAAAAGTATCCCCAATTGTTCGCAAACAGTACATCCACTACTGAGGCTGAAGCTACTACGGAATTTCGGGACGAAATTCCAAATCAACGGGGGGAGGATGTGACACCCCAGGAAAACCATGCAACTTAACTAGCTTCCTCAGTGAGTAAGTACCAAATTTCGGGACGAAATTTCTTTCAACTTGGGGATAATTAGACAACTCGTATTTCAGAACCCATCTTTGTGTTAATGTAACGTATGTGAACACTATGTGATTATGTGAATTTGATGATTAATGAAATGTTATGTTTGATATGTGTTATGTGTAACGAATGTGAATGTATATAAACGAACCGATCACACAACACTTGGCCGATCGCACAAGCCCATTCGAGCCACACCCTTTTGAATTCGAAACCAATGGGCAGCCCAAGTGAGGGTTCGGCCCACTCCCTTTTATGCGCATACAAGCACCCATGTGTGGGGTTGCTTCTCATTTGTTGCAAAACAAGAACACACACCAAACCCTACTCTCTTTTTCTCTCCCTCACGAACTCGACGGCAGCCACATCCTTTCTCCACCGACGACTCTCTATTCGGATCACTTCTTATTCCATTCTTTAATCGGTTAGTGTTTCATGATATGTGTTTGTAAATGATGTTATGATGCCATGGTTTGATATAATGGTTAGGGTTACATGATGATGTTTATACAATGATGTATTGTTATGTTGGTATGAATAATATGTGATTGATCATGAATGAATGTAATCGGCCATATATGGGATTGGATCCGAATGGTTTGGTTGTGTTAGTATAGATTGGATTTGTTGATGAATGAAAACCGAATGCTTGTTAATCGGCTGTGATATGTTTACGATTAGGATGATTCATTGTGTTATCATGATAGGATGTATGCTTGTAATCAAGAACATGAGCCGCGTTAATGATTTTGATTATAGTTCATGTGTTATTCATGATTAGGGTTCATAAGAAATCAGTTAGAATATGCTTGTTTGATCGATGATTTGCATAATCTAAAACTGTTAATTGTGTTGATTGATTGTGTATAGAAGGAAACTGTTAAATGATATAACTAAATAGCATAAATTTCGGATATTATATAACCAATCGCACAAGACTCCTTTGTCGCACAAGATCAGATCACACTTGTGTGATCTGATCTGATCGCACAAGGCAGTCGCACAAGACTAGTGTAACTGATTAAACACAGCGTACAACATAGCTTTTGCATGATCGCACAAGACCTTGTGGATCGCACAAGATGGTGCCAATCGCACAAGGCTTGGGCCTCACATAAACAACTTGAATTGCATTACAGTTGGGCCTCAAAGCCCAATCCCGATCGCACAAGGACTAGTCAATCGCACAAGCCATCCGGATCGCACAAGTCTATTCGGATCGCACAAGATTGTGTTATTTGTTTGGGCCGTTTACATGATGAACTGTTTATGTTTTATTGGGTCGGGTATCTTTGGGCTTCATTGGGTGAATCGCACAAGGCTGTTAGACTTGTGCGAGCCCAATCTTTTGAATCGTACAAGTGTGAGTATGTACTTGACTGTTAATGTGTTTGCCATGATCGATACGTGTTCGTAACCTGTTAAACTTATGTGTAAACATACGTGCACTACTTGAAACCAAAACCTGACTTGTATGGTAACCATGTTAGGACGTGGTTGACCCTAGCAGCTCGATTGACCTTTACTTATCTGCTGAGCTAACCTAAGGTGAGTTCACACTTTCTACAAAGCATGGGATTCCCAGGGGTTGGGAATGGGTTAAGGAATATGGATTCCTCGTCCTTCTTGGGTAGGACAGTATGGGTTAAGGAATGTAATTCCTCGTCCTCTTGGACAGTTTAAACTTCACTAGACCAAAACTCTATCACGAAGTCCCTCCTTTTTATATCGACTTAATCGCCGGGCCAATGGCGAGCGGGTCATTAGTTAGATAGCGCTATTTAGGTCTGACAAGCCTCACACCGTGCCGCAGAGGATGGGCGTGAACTAATGGATCTGGGCACGTCAATGATGATAGACATTGACGCTAAGGGCACATAAACATGACTACAGTCAGCGGTCGATATGGTAACGAGTCTAGTAGTATATACATGGGGTAGCCCCCACGGCCAGAGAGCCAGATAATTAAACAAGGGGTAGCCTCCACGGCTAGATAGCCAGAGTAAATGGGATTAAACAAAACACGTTTTCAACTATGGGGTAACCCCCACGGCAGGGATGCCAGTTAAAGGAAACTGTTTTTGGAACAACTTAAAACGAACACCCAACTGTGAACTCGCTCAACTTAATTGTTGACTCGTTACTACATGCTTTGCAGGTCACTAGGTACTTAGCTGGAGCTTGCATGGGGAGAGTCGTTGTGGGACATGGACAGCTGTGTGCCATGTTAAACTTTGAAACGTTTAAACTTATGTTTTGGTTTTAAACATTATGCTTCCGCTTGCAACTTAAACTATGTTTGTTTGGACACCAATTGTATTGGTTGGATTTTATTATTACTTACATGCTTGTTCAATATGATTGGTGGCTTGATCCTGGTCAGTCACGCCTCCAAGCGGTGATACTCCGCAGGTGGATTTTGGGGGTGTGACAAGGAGGGCAATAGAAAAGGAAAATGCAAATACTGTGAAAAAGAATTGTTTGGTAAAAACGGGACATCATCGATGAATAAGCATTATAAAAGCTGCAAAAAAGAATCCAGCTAACCAAGGAAGAGATCAACCTAACTTGGTTTTTAACAAAACCGATGATGGCCAAGGTACGCTGAGAACATGGAAGTTTGACCCGATTAAGGTTAGAAAGTTATTAGTTAAAATGATTATTTTGGATGATTTGAACTTGAATATTGCAACTCTTACTTATATGTTTTGAATGGTTGGATTGATTTTTATTGAATTGTAAATTTGGGTGAGGATCAAATAGGAAGTTTATTTTGGCTAGAAATGATAGGAAGCAATAAGATTATGACATGTGACAAAATTTAAAATAAAGAGGAAGGATATTTTAGTCAATCATATCCTTTCTTTTTTCTTCTTCTCCCCAGTAACTTCAAAACCCACCATTTTCAAAACCCACTATCTTCAACCATTTCTTCACTTTCTATCTTAATAATCACTACATTATAGTGCGATTTTCATCACCAATCAATGATTCAAACACCCGATCAACGTGTTCTTCAGATTTTTTTTTTGAAGAAAACCCAGTTTAATTTTATTCAAAATCTCGTTTTTTCCTGTGATTTTGAAGATAATCACTCGATCTGTTCGATTCGATCGCTGATAAGTGTTTCTATAATTCAAATTTCGTCAATCGTTGAAGAAATCGGCTTCGATCCATGTAAGAAATTCTTTAATTTCATTTTTACGATCTGGGTTTTTGATTTAGTCATTGCGTTTTACGATCTTGACGAGGGTCCGGAGGCAGCGCCCCTGGTAGTAGGGTCCAAGGGGCGGCAGCCCCTGGGGTCGATTAAATTGCTTTAATAAAAATGCATGAGAAAAATAAATTTTCTGTAAATTTGCCTCTGGAAAACTGCATTCGTAGACAGTTTTATGCCATTGCATTTTAGAACTGCATTCCTGGTTCAGACAATTCACAGATAAAACTATTGTCCTGGTTCAATGCGTTTTACAGAGAACACTTTCTTTGGTGTTTTTATGCCATTGCGTTTTAGAACTAAGATATTTTTATGTGTTTTCTGGCCATTGCGTTTTAGAAAAACACATTTTTGAAGTGTTTTTAGTCATTACGTTTTAGGTAAAAACACATTTTTAGGTGTTTTCAGTCCATTATGTTTTAGAGAGAACACTTTCTTTTGTTTTTTTAGGCCATTGCGTTTTAGAAATGAGACATTTTTAAGTGTTTTCTGACCATTGCGTTTTATAAATAAGACATTTCTTTGTGTTTTTGGTGCATTGTGTTTTAGGTAAAATACATTTTTATGTGTTTTCAGTCCATTGCGTTTTAGAAAACAGACATTTTAAGTGTTTTCTGGCCATTGCGTTTTAGAAATAAGACATTTGTTTGTGTTTTTTGTGCATTGTGTTTTTTGTGCATTGTGTTTTAGGACACATTTTTATGTGTTTTCAGTGCATTGCGTTTTAGAAAGTACGCTTTCTTTTTTATTTTTAGGCTATTGCGTTTTAGAAATAAGACATTTCTTTGTGTTTTTTGTGCATTGCGTTTTAGAAAAATGTCATTTTTTAGGTTTTTTTTCCATTGCGTTTTACGCAACTGGGTTTTCAAAAAAAAAAAAAAAATCGAAAATATAGCAATAGTATACTTGTTTTAAAGATAAAAAAACGCTTGTTTTTTTTTGTGCAATTTTTATTAAAAAATAATGTCGTACGAAAGAGTTATTAACATTTAAAAAATGGGGGGAATTGGAGGAGAGATAAACTATTGTGGTGGAGTGACTAGAATACCCCTACACAACCCACGCGCCTCTTTTTTTTTATCTTTAATTTCACTCATTTAATATTAGCCATTGATTAAATCTATTGATGATCAAGATTACTTTCTAGCATTCCTAGCCAAATAAACTTCCTATTATATCCTAACCCTTGTAAATTTTAGGATTTAATTAACAACCGGTTCTGGCGAGAACCGCTTCCACAAGAACCGTTTAATCCGGCTCTAAACCGAACCGGAACCGTTAAAATATAGTTCGGTTCCGGTTCTTATTTTTAACATTAAATGGTTTCGGTTCGGTTCGGTTCTAAACCGTTGCACAGCCGTATCATGGTTAAAATCAACCTAAAAATAATCAAGTTTTTTCATCATATACAATAACTCCACCAATTAGAAAGAAAAAAAGAAGAAAAATTAAAAATCGATTACAGTTCTAACCTGGAAGATGCACATATACTGGATAGATACATCATTAGCTTTTATAGACTATCTCATTCTCATAAAACCCTAAATCGGTTTGAATTCGGTGTAGGCCCAAATTCATTTTTGGAATATGACAGATTCAGATGCTAGGAGCCCATACATTAATTGTTGTGTAACTGAACCTGCATTTTGTGTGGGCCTATAATAACTATTTTAGTTAGAGGGTAAATTACATTTTTGGATCTTTTATACCGAATTGCAAAAAAAAAAAAAAAAACTTTTAACTTTAATAATTGCGATGGTAGTTTTTTTTATTATTAAAAACATTACACTATAGGTACTTTAACACTAACCAAGCTAAAATTTTCAGTTAAGTATGTCAGTTAACTTTGTAATCTCTTTTTGCTTTTATTGTATTAGAATGGGGAAAAGACAATAATACCCTAATATGCAAAGACACATGAAATATTTAACTGAAAATTGTAACTATGTAAGTATTAAAGAACCAAGAGTGTAATGTTTTCTAAAAAAAGACGGTGATTGTAACTATTAAAATTAAAGGGTATCCATTGTAATACGGTACAAACATAAAATGTAATTTATCATTTAAACTATTTAGTATAGCCAGTTTTGGTTTTAACTTAACTTTAGGATTATGGACTGTTTTACTGTATTTATTTATTTTTGTTTTCAGTAACTGAAATCTAAAACCTAAATGCCACATTCAAATCATATGCTTTATCAATATTGTAAAAACCGGTTCAAAAAGGCTGTTTCTACCGGTTAAACCGTCTAATACACCTGATTGTACCGTCCAATACACTCGATTTTGTTTTTCAGTTGTGTTTCAGGTTTATTTACCCTAATAATGGGGGTATGGAACATTATATGCATAATTCTTGAAATGGTATTGTAAAAACCAATAGTCGAATAAGTTAACTTTAATTTTTATAGTACTTTTTTATAACAGGTTTTTTTCATGCCAATGAAAATATATGATTCAGAGATACGAAGATATCACCGCACATAAACGCAATGATGTATGATGGGTTGTTGATAGAGGCGTAAAAAAACCGGTTCCTGTTCACCCCTAGAAAAAAAAAACATGTTTGGTCCAAACCGGTATGATACCAATTTGTTTTTTAAATACAATAAAAAACAATCTCCTTTCAAAGACGATAAAAAAATTAAAAAAAATCTCGAATTGTTTCATCAAGTGCTCAATCATAAAAAAAAAAAAAAAAAAAAGAGACGATAAAAAAATTAAAAAACGAATTGTTTCATCAAGTGCTCAATCATAAAAATAAAAAATAAAAAAAAAATAATCATCAGTTTTAAAAAGATCGATTTTGACAAGAAGTTAAATTGATGACAAATGGTGAAAAGCGGAAGCATCAGTTTTAAAAAGCTCGATTTTGGAGCCTCATGGTTTTAATCAGCCCAAATATTATCAGGTTTCTTCATCATCTGCAACCTTATTTCCACCAATTATAAAAAAAAAAAAATAAAAAAAAAATAATAAAAATAATAATAATAATAATAACAATAATAATAATAATAACAGTAACAGTAACAAATAACAAATAACAATAACAATAACAATAATGGATTACAGTTCTAACCTAGAAGATGCACATAGGCTAGACGGATACATCATCAGCTTATATAGACAAAGGGAGAGAGAGAGAACATAAAACCCTAGATCGCTATGATTCGGTGAAGGCCAAAATTCGGCAGATTCAGATGCTGAAGCCCATATACTTGGGCCTGCCTTTTGTATGGGGCTAAGACAAAGTACTTTAGTATATCCAGCTTTGGGCTTTCTCTTATAATTTTAGGATCCAGAACTTATTACTTATGGGTTGGGTGGATTTTTTATCTTTTTTTTTTTGAACGCCAACATAATCAATCCCGAGCACTCTTGGGGCACCCATTGGATCAAATGGAGTACTCCGAGAGTAAACCGATTCCATCACCAATTCCGGGGAAAACCCGGTAACCTATCCGTTCGTAGGCACGACAGTAAAATTACTAGTAAAACCCGTTTGGCTCAAGGATCGAACCCAAGTCTCCCTGGGTCTCCTATCATTGCCCAGCAGTGCCTCACTCTGCATCAAGTGGGAGTTGAATCTGCATCTCCCAAAAGAAATGCAAGTCTTCCACCACTATTTTTGTTTCCAGAAATGAATACTGAAATCTATAACTTAAAAGAGTTAAAATCCATGTTTAATGTTAAAACACTTAAATGGGTTAGGGGTGACTGAGTAAGTATGAGTCGGTTTGGTTTAATTGTCTGTTATAACTTATAACATATATCCGATAATTTGATTTTTTTTTTCGTGATCAATCGATTTCGGCTATAGATAATTTGATTTTCCGGTTATTGGAATTGGATATGGGATTAGTTTCAAAATATGATCAACAAGCTAACGAGTGTTTTAACTTATAAAGGGGAAAAGATAAGAGGAAAGTAACATGTTATTTATAAAAACTTGTAACAAATTTCCCGAGCATATGATATATCCTTTGTAAAATTAAAAATAAAAATATAACGGTTGAGGTTTAATGATGACCAGGTTATCTAAACATGTATAATCATGAGGAAAACATAGACTTGGATATTAGAAATAACGATAACATGTTCATATTGGTACTCTAAAACCAATGGAGTCAAATAAGTTATGTTTAACTTGTAATTTAATTCTTATAAAGTGAAGAGTTTTTTTTTTTTTTTTTTGTCAATGAAGATAAATGAGTAAGCGGTATGAAAATATCATCACACACATAAACGCAATGATGTATGATGGTTTTGGATGCATTTTAATGAATCCACCTTACCTTAAACCTTGACACATAAGTTTTTTTTTTTTACAACTATACTTATCTATACATGCCCGATCTCGCTGATGTACAAATGTCATTTTACGACTCAGATCACCGCAACTTCTCTCCAAAATGGTAGATCATCACAACTTCTTCATTCTTATGATATGAAAATGCTCACCATTACCTTCTAACTTTTGAATGTGTAATCATCTTTCTACAATGATTATTAAGTTTGAATGGAGAGTTTAAAGTTTCTTTTTAACTTGATCTTCTCTTTGCTACTAATCTTGAGAATTCTGACAAAGTTATTTACTGAAACGTTGAATCAAAATTCAAAATGTTGGAAGAATATTTGTTTCAGTAGGAAGCAAGAGGAAGACCTAAAAATTCGTGAATAGCTAATGTCATGGTTTGGCTGTGAATCAAGTATCGTAAATTTATATCCTTTTGCTATAAAGTCAAAATTATATTAACAACTTTTCTATGCATAATGTTGTTATATCTCATGCTTAGTGTGTTTTTTAAAAGAAAATTGGCCTTTTTTATATAACCTAAAACTTTTCATCTTTTTCAATTTAACCTTACAAAATTTGATTTTTTACCTTTAATCTAAAATTTTTCATCTTTTCCAATTTAACCTAATAACTTTTTTCCGTTCAACTTTTGTCCCTGTACTTTTTATCTTTCGCAAATTTTCGTTTTACGTTTCCTACTATATTTTGCGAGTTAACACGACGCAATGTTTGTGTGGGGTTCAATATTTTTATGTTTTGGTCTAATTTTTTTGCATTAACATGCCGTAATTTCATTGTTGGTGGTCGCTGGCGATGGTTTGCATTGTTGCTATTTGATAGGATTTCATGGCCCCGCGGCAACGGGGAGGGGGGGGGGATTAATATAAACTCTTCATGAATAGTGATCTATATTTTTAAAGTATTTGATTACTTTTCTATTTTTAGCATTTATTTATTTATTTCTTCTATGTTTTTAGTATTTAATTTTTATGAACTTTATTTATTATTTAGTTTAATTTTTTCTATTAAGTTTTATTCTTTAACTTTTTAAAAAAAAATCTTACTTCGTAACTTTGTTTATATATTTTTTTCAATATTGCTATATAAGTTTTATTGAAAATGGATACTGTGTTATGTTTTTAGTATTTATTTTTTATGAACTTTATTCATTATTTAGTTTAATTTTTTTCTAATAAGTTTTATTCTTTAACTTTTTTAAAAAATCTTACTTCGTAACTTTGTTTATATATTTTTTCAACATTGCTATATAAGTTTTATTGAAAATGGATACCGTGTCGTTGTCGTATTAAACCGAACCAAAATGGACGATGAATGATAATTTATTATTTGTTCTATGTTTAACTTTTTCAACATTGTGATATAACTTTTATTAAAAACGGATATTGTGTCGCTAACGTACCAGACTGAGCTAAAACGACCAAACAACATCTGCATCGATGCAGGTATTTAGTTTTATTGTTTTTTGCTTTCGATAAAATGACACCGTATCGCTATCATACCGTACCGTACCAAACCGAACAAGATCAATGACGGTACTTGTATCTATTTTTATGGTTTCATGTATAATAATGGATAATGTGCCGATCCTGTAGTTAACCGTGCCAAAACCGAAGGAACAATATCAGTTTCAGTACCAGTACCATTATGTATTTTATTGTTTTTGCTTTCAATAAACTTACATCGTATCGTACCGAACAACATTATGTATTTTATTGTTTTTGCTTTCAATAAACTTACATCGTATCGTACCGAACTGTAACACCCCGAAAACGGGTTTGGTAATCAAACCACGTTAATATTAAAAGACGGGTAAAGTACCGTTAGTGGTAAATTAACCCGTAAAATATTAGGATTTATATAACTAAACCTAATATTTAAGAAAAAATGGGAAAATAATGCTTTTGAGAAAATAAAAGTTTATAGAAGCCCGAGTTAACGGGACTTAAAATAAACCTAGTCATGAATTCCCCGAACCTACTAATTTAACTAGGAATGTTTAACCTAGTTAATAAGTGGAAATATTGTTAGAACTAAATGGGTTGAAGCCTAATTAATAACTAACCAAACAAGAGGGGCCAAAGTGGATAATGTCACACCCTGACTTTTGCGGAAGCGTGGGTTTATTTGGTGTGACTTCTTAATACCATAGCAACAATCATAACAATGCTATATGATAAAACACAAGATGTTCATCCATTCATTAAGTTTAAAAAATACCACCACATCATTGTTTAAAAATGTCGACACTTAAAATAAGTTACAAACCATACTTGTCTACAACGTGTTCATGAGACACAGCAAAAGACTTTAAATAAAACGTGGTTTAAAGACATGTAACCCGTCCAGGTAAGGGTTACACCTCCTAAACCTACTACCCTGGATGACATCTTTTATTCAACGTAGCTAGACATATGCATACTCCGCCAGATCCGCTAATTTCCTGAAATACATGTAGTTTGAAAAATCAACAAAAAGTTGAGCGAGTTCATGTGTAAGTGAGTATGTATAAACCATTGTAATGTGTCTGTATGTATGAAAGTCCCTAGTATGTGGTAATTAAGGAAAAAGAGATCACCAATGGGTTGCAAAGCCACTGGTATGTGTGAAATGGTGCAGGAAGTACTCAAACCTAGCAAATTTGTACCGGGCCTCGGCTGTAAGACACAGTCACCACTATGGGCCGCCCCGGCCTCATGGGTGTGGGCTCGCTACACCCAAATAGATCTATCACTCATGTCCCTCGGTCCTAACAACGAGGATTAATGGCCTTAAGTGTTATACCAACCTTTCACATGATCTAAGTAGTAAACCCTCCTTAAGCTAACCATACCATGTATAAAAGTGTCTGTAATAATTGTAACATGTATTCCACCCCCGAAGTATAAAACTGAAAACAGTTAAGAGAAAAGGGGGACATGAACTCACTGTAGTGCGTCTCCTGTATCGTACTCAAATCTCCGGTCTCGTCAGCAAACACGACTCCCTACAATGTACTACTGTCTATTAGACGATCGGGCCGTGCCTTGCCTTTGTATTTACGTTTGAGTTACGATTCCTTGACATTATTCCAAGTTATAATCATTTGTTAAAATAAATTATTTTAACTTAAATTATTTTTAAGGTTTTGGAATAATAGTTAGACAACTATCTCGTATTCGTACTTTTCAAGTATTTTAACTCCGTATTTCCTTCCCAAGGATGGGGGTATTTATACATGTACATTTGCAGTTTCAAAAAAATATATTTTAAGTCCCACGTAGAAAAATATATTTAACTCATTTGTCCAAAATAACTTATTACCAAAATATATGTATTTTTCCCAAAAATAATATATTTTACTTCTTTAGCTTCCAAAATAATATTTTACCAAATGTATATGTGTAAGAGTATTTTGCGGAATATTTCGTAAGTTACGTTTTCGCGTTTGGCTTTACAATACCAAGTGTGTAACTTAAATATTTGTTCCGTGTGATTTTTGGTATTATTTTGGAGTTGTAATTGTCAAGGTATTTTGTTAAGTTATATTATTTTACCCTAAAATAATATACTAGTTCACAAAATAAACAAGAATTCACACAAGTGTTTTAGTATAAAATATATATTCTAAATATATATTTATCCATTTTATTTGTAAAAATCAACCTCCGATACATTGTATTTTTGTGACAAAACCCATGGCGAAGTTTATATTCGAAACACAAGTTGTAAAATATACTTGTAACATTTGTTAGAAAAATATTTTCTAAGTGTTGGGATTTTCGAAAATTTCGCCAGAGTTTCCTTTGTAAACGGAGGTGTCCATGCTTATTAGCATATCATTTTCTTTTCGGAAATCATTCAATCAATCAACAACAAGTCACTAAACAATATTACAGCTTTCAAGTGCAAAAACAATGCACTTTACATAATAACATGAACTTGGTTTTTCATAAAATCGCGTAGTAACTTAGTGGGGTGTTTAGTGGGTTTAGTTACCCTCCAAAGTGTGTTTACTTTCGTTAAAATCTCATTCTTGGGATTTTTAGATGTTCACAACTTGTGAACTTATTTTACAAAAATATTTACTTACAATATTTTCTTGTTATACCAGACCTTCTACACTTATTTTGTTACTAAAATAGTGTAGGCTTAACAAAAGTCATAACCCTTCAAAAATCATTTTCTACTCTTGGTTTATTTAGGAAAACCATTCTCAAGACTTGGATTTACAATATTACTAGTTTACTTGGTTTATTATTTTTCAAGAAAAAACATCCTACTTTCAAGTTCATGTCTTCACTAGTGGATGATTATTTCATGTACACATAATCATCCCTAACTTGTTAAGCCATGTTTTTAATCATAACTTAACAAGTCTCATATGATGACTAACCATCATATTACTAGTAACCATCAAGAAATCATCAACACATTCAAACAACATCATCCTACTATTATTTCATCTTGTTTCTTCATCTTTAAGCTTATGTTACAAGACTTATGTTTATGATCTTTTAGTGTTCTTGAGATTTCATCATAACATAACTATTAACCACCATAAACATGAAGTAAATGAGGATCAAAGAAGCTTACTACTAGCTTTTAAGCTAGGGAAGAAACACTAGAGAAAATGAGTGGATAAAAGCACACGAGAGAGGTCCTTGATGATCCGTGAGCACCGAGCCTCGTTATACACCTTGTAGCACCTTGAATGAAGCTTGGATTGGTTGAACAAAAATCGAAAATGGAGATGGTGGGAATAGGGTGTTCGGCCGAGAGCTTATGTGAGGGAAGAGAGAGAGTTATGTGATGGTGATGATGAAGAGATTAAGGTTTCTTATAATCCACAATCCCTAATACCCAATGGTTCATGTGTCACCTCTAGTACAAACATATCAAGGCAAATCCCAATGCAATATTGTGAAGATTTAGCAAGATTAGAAGAAATATTGTAGTGGGGGTCCCATGGGGACGGTCACACAAGGGGGGGGGGGGGGTAAGATGAAAATTCAAATGGTAAAGTTAAGTAATAGGGTGTTAAGTGTAAGTGTCTTGTGTTTAAGTGTGTACCATGTCTTATGTAGTATGTTATAGTGCTCGGGAACCAGTACTAGCTCAGAAAAAGTGAAACAGTGTTTCTGATAATATTTTAGTGTTCCGGGTAATGTTCGGTTGTTCGGTTAGATACCGTTCCGTTAAAGTGCTAAGTGATATCGTAAAGTGTCCTTTATGTAACTTTTAGTGACCCTTTTAATTCCCGACACTTAGGAAAGCATACAGGACCATTTTGCCATACTTTTGCAAAAGACTAGCATATTAAAATGCTGAATTTTGTTAATAAATGCAGAATTTGGCATTTTAAGTGGGTTTTAGGCACTTTCCGGCACCTAAACTATCACCTAGTGGCGCAGTTTTATGGTCCTTACTTCCCTACACTCCCTACTAGTGTAGTACCTTGTCTCTGGCTCATACTGGGCCTCAATATATTGTTCGTCTATGTGCTGGCATTGTCAGCATGTTTCTGAGTTATCCGCTCACTGTGCTAACTGTGCTTTGTGCATCAAGTTTTTCACTAAAGATTGTATGTAATAAATGGAGTGACAGTATGAAATGTGATGCATATGTATGTATGTAACAGAAATCAGAAAGCAGTTCATTCGTCAGTTGTAATTAAGCACAATCATTAAGCACAAATTTAATATTAATTAATTGTACGGATACCTGTAATTGTGAGGGTTGTCACATTCTCCCCCTGTTAAGAAAATTTCGTCCCGAAATTTTAGTTCTGCTACTAGATGCAGGGGTCTTGGGGAATAAATGTGGGTATTTGGCCTTCATGCGATCCTCACGCTCCCACATGAATTCTGGGCCATGTCGTGCATTCCATCGAACCTTGACGAGTTTGACACTACTCCTGCGCGTTTTGTTAACCTTCCAATCCGTAACCTCAACGGGTTCTTCAGTAAAGTGGAGTGTGTCGTCAATATGAACTTCGTCAGTAGGAATGACCACTGTCTCTTGAGTTGGACTCTTTTTCAGATTGGATACATGAAATGTATCATGAACGCCATTAAGTTCAGCAGGTAAGTCCAATTTGTATGTTACAAGCCCAATCCTTTGCAGGATTCTGAATGGACCAATGTATCGCGGATTCAACTTCCCACGCTTCCCAAAGCGTGCCACACCCTTCCAGGGTGAAACTTTCAACAAAACCATATCACCAAACCTCAAATTCCAGAGGTTTCCTTCTCAGGTCCGCATAACTCTTTTGTCGAACCCGAGCCGCTTTGATGCGCTCTCGGATTTGTGTAATCTTGTATGTCCTTTCCTATACCAATTCAGGGCCAACCAGCTATCTATCACCCGCATCAGCCCAGCATAAGGCTGTGAATCAAGTATCGTAAATTTATATCCTTTTGCTATAAAGTCAAAATTATATTAACAACTTTTCTATGCAAAATGTTGTTATATCTCATGCTTAGTGTGTTTTTTAAAAGAAAATTGGCCTTTTTTATATAACCTAAAACTTTTCATCTTTTTCAATTTAACCTTACAAAATTTGATTTTTTACCTTTAATCTAAAATTTTTCATCTTTTGCAATTTAACCTAATAACTTTTTTCCGTTCAACTTTTGTCCCTGTACTTTTTATCTTTCGCAAATTTTCGTTTTACGTTTCCTACTATATTTTGCGAGTTAACACAACTCAATGTTTGTGTGGGGTTCAATATTTTTACGTTTTGGTCTAATTTTTTTGCATTAACATGCCGTAATTTCATTGTTGGTGGTCGCTGGCGGTGGTTTGCATTGTTGCTATTTGATAGGATTTCATGGCCCCGCGGCAACGGGGAGGGGGGGGGGTATTAATATAAACTCTTCATGAACAGTGATCTATATTTTTAAAGTATTTGATTACTTTTCTATTTTTAGCATTTATTTAATTATTTATTTCTTCTATGTTTTTAGTATTTATTTTTTATGAACTTTATTCAATATTTAGTTTAATTTTTTCTATTAAGTTTTATTCTTTAACTTTTAAAAAAAAAAATCTTACTTCGTAACTTTGTTTATATATTTTTTTCAATATTGCTATATAAGTTTTATTGAAAATGGATACTGTGTCATGTTTTTAGTATTTATTTTTTTTGAACTTTATTCATTATTTAGTTTAATTCTTTCTAATAAGTTTTTTTCTTTAACTTTTTAAAAAAACTTACTTCGTAACTTTGTTTATATATTTTTTCAACATTGCTATATAAGTTTTATTGAAAATGGATACCGTGTCGTTGTCGTATTAAACCGAACCAAAATGGACGATGAATGATAATTTATTATTTGTTCTATGTTTAACTTTTTCAACATTGTGATATACTTTTATTAAAAACGGATATTGTGCCGCTAACGTACCAGACTGAGCTAAAACGACCAAACAACATCTGCATCGATGCAGGTATTTAGTTTTATTGTTTTTTGCTTTCGATAAAATGACACCGTATCGCTATCATACCGTACCGTACCGTACCAAACCGAACAAGATCAATGACGGTACTTGTATCTATTTTTATGGTTTCATGTATAATAATGGATAATGTGCCGATCATGTAGTTAACCGTGCCAAAACCGAAGGAACAATATCAGTTTCAGTACCAGTACCATTATGTATTTTATTGTTTTTGCTTTCAATAAACTTACATCGTATCGTACCGAACAACATTATGTATTTTATTGTTTTTGCTTTCAATAAACTAACATCGTATCGTACCGAACTGTAACACCCCGAAAACGGGTTTGGTAATCAAACCACGTTAATATTAAAAGACGGGTAAAGTACCGTTAGTGGTAAATTAACCCGGAAAATATTAGGATTTATATAACTAAACCTAATATTTAATAAAAAATGGGAAAATAATGCTTTTGAGAAAATAAAAGTTTATAGAAGCCCGAGTTAACGGGACTTAAAATAAACCTAGTCATGAATTCCCCGAACCTACTAATTTAACTACGAATGTTTAACCTAGTTAATAAGTGGAAATATTGTTAGAACTAAATGGGTTGAAGCCTAATTAATAACTAACCAAACAAGAGGGGCCAAAGTGGATAAACTTGAAAGTTATTTAATAAAAGGGGTTTTAAAACAAAACACACACAATTGTGTGTTCTGTTCATCAACCTCAGGAGAGCTCCCAGGAGCCAAACCATAACTTCCAGCAAAATCATCCAATTGAAAGCTCAAACGAAGTCTATATTCACAATTGAACGTGAATTAATGATCACCCAAGCTAGGGGATCATAAGGTATGTAAAATTTTGATTATTCTTGAAGTTGTGAAATTTGATAAATCTCATAATCTGCGAATTATGGATAAATTCTTGAAGATATGGCTGAATTATGATGTATAGTTGCTTAGAAACAAAACCCTAAGTGAAAAATTATACATAAGATGCTATAAATTGAATGATTTGATGAATTACCACACTAGGATAAGTGGGTATTAATCATATGATGAAATTGATGATATAATTGTGTTTATAATCATCATATATGATAGAAGTAAGGAAATACTTGAATAAATTGTGTGTTTGAGTTTATGATCATACTTACTATGAAACGGGTTTTGTATGATAAAATGAAAATGATGATAGATTAATGTTAGAATGATGTTTGATATCATCATGTGTTAAAAATGATTAAAGTTGTGTTAATTCGATGAATTTCGATTACATGAACTTGATTGAATAAGTAATTAAACTGGTAGCATTAGAATGATGCTTACCGGATATTGACAAAGTAATAAAACGAGTAGTTGATCTACATCGTGTAATTTCTTTCGTCAATAGGTAGTTTGACTTTTTAAAAGTCAAAATGACCAATTATATGATCGAATGATAATTTCGACATAAAGATTGTAGGATGGAATAGTCGTGAATGATTATGACTAGTCTAACCATCTTACAAATTACAATGATAGTTTGACGCTTGACGAGCTAGGTGAAGGCTTGGGAAGGAAGCGGGTCAAACGAGTTAAGAATGAAGGAAAAGCATAATTTGGATGCAAGGTAAGTACAGCTTACACTCTTTGTATTAAATACCTATTGGTTTTATAGGTTATGAATAATATAAAGTCTTTTTTAATTTATAATGTTCTGACACGACATGTGCGGTTCGGAACAAAAGACAATGATATTAAACCATGTTTAATGGTTAAAAAGAGCTAATAGGATTATTTAGTCAGGAAGTGACTAATAAATAGCGAGTTTTGAATGATTACCTTATAAGGTAAATCAATACAAATAATAAGAGTAAAACGGTAATTCGGTCAATCGTTGACGATAACCGTTAGTTTTGAAAGACACTTTATGGTGTACGACCTAAAGAGGTCAAAAGAACAAAGAAATGAATTATAAATAAAATGACCGCACGGTGTGAACCGGAGCGAATTATGTAGACGAGATGATAATAAACCCATCTTGCAAAGATATACGGTCATTTATACACAAATGGGTCAAAATGTGAAAATATCACCATTTGACAATAACGACTAATGGTTTGTCGAGTTGTATGATGATAGGAATAAATATCGAATGGATATTTACATCGCTATTACTTAGCGGCTATTAAGGCAAGGTATTAAAACGGGTCAATACATTGATCCGAGTCAGGTATGTATAATGGTTCAACTCATCATTTAGAACTTGAGGTTCTATAAGAGTTAAACAAGGTAAAAATTGGATATTCGGTTATCTTTTAGGTAAACCGAATAATTTAAGTTATAATCATGGTGTTTTAGAAACATAATGGTTTCTAAACAAGATTATAGTTAAAAGGTCGGATTTTGGGTCAAACAAGTAGTTAAAAGTCTGTCATCGTAAAAGAAGGACTAAAATTGACTAAAACGCCCTTGTAAGCTAAATTGAGCAAACGACCCTTAAAGGTTGTTTAGAAACGAGTTTTATAAGTAAATAGATACTTCGAATAAGTATCTAAAAGCGAAAAATGTAAATTTATGGTCAAATGACCCTATATGAGTCTTTGCCGTAAAAAGATAATCCGAGGGGTAAAACTCGGAATATATAGATCTCCACATTAAATCCACCACACATATAGTTATGGTGGAAGATAAATTGATAAATAATATGGAAATACAATGCTAGAAGCGAATGGGTATGAATTATGCGGAAAAGTGCTTAAATACCCTTAACGGATCAAAATAAGCTTTTAAGTCAAAACGGGTTTAAGAAGGTATATAAACCCGTGATTTGAACCTAATATGATATGAAATATAAAAAATATAAGGTTCAGGAGTAATGGAGATCAAACAAACCTGTTTGTTTTGATAAATACATGAATGGGTCAAAACCTTATAAAAAGGTAATAAGCCGAAGGCTTAAAAGTTTCAAATTTTGTTAATCTGAATGTCGGATGTTAACTCCATGTGATGGAGAATAATTTTACGATCACATAGGAAGAAACATGACTTAAATCGGATAAAAAACGAGCAAGTTATGCTCGTTTCCGTGAAAATTAAATTGGCTGGAAATATGCAGCTTTGAACAACAACATTCTATAACAGATGGGGTGTCGCGCCACGCGACGACAAGGGCCAGGGGCCGTCGCGCGACGCAACGGTGTCCTGGTCTGGCGAAAAATTTGTTTATTCATTTTTTGTGCTTAGGACTTGTTTATACACGTTATAAACTCCCTATAACTAACTCGTTTCATATTTTATGAAATGTAGGTATAACTTAACGTACCGGAGGACGATCAAGCTCGATAAAGAACCGAACACGATCAAGATTCAAGCTTCCACGAAATGATTCGTCGTCACGTATTAAACGACAAATTTACATACAAGACGTTAGAATGTTTTATATATTAAAATGTTTTTAACAAACTCATAATTTCAAGTGTTTTTGTAATCGTTAATACACAAATATAGTCGGAATTTATATGATAATCTTATAAAATGGACTAATGTAACACCACGTAAAAACGTGTCCAATTATGTAAAGACACGTGTCCTAAACTCTAAATATGTGAAAGATTGAGTTTGAAGGACTAAAGTTGACAAACAGAGAAAATATGAAACCACAAGGACTAAAAGTGTCAACATGCCAAACTTGTGCCTCTGAATGACCATACGTGATGAATATATTCTTAAACGAGTGATGGATTGGATATAAGAAGCCGTTTGTGAAAATAATCGAAATATTTTAAACTACAGGGGTTAAATGTGTCAACATGTTAATTCTTACCTCTGAGTGACCTTTTAACGAACCCGAGGCTTCTAAATATTCAAATATACTCTCAAGAATAAGTGGTATAAATTTCACGTGGTTTCGAGATCGTTAAGCAAGTTTTCAAGACTTTGGGTGAAAAGTGTCAACTTGACGAAACTTGCATTTATAGTGATATTTAACGAAACTGAGCCTAACGAAGTTTGGTTATACTCCCTTGAACCTCTACAAACTAACTACAAGGGCCAAAGGTACTTAATATGAAAGATTTAGGGCTTGAAAAGGTGCAGGGGCTGAAATGGTCAACATTGAAACTTGTTTGGCTGGTTAGCCAGGTGGTCGCGTCGCGCGACCTTGATGTCAGCCAGCCGTCGCGCAGCGCGACAGCACTAAATTCACAGCAACATGCTGCCAGGTGCGGGTTTCAGCTTTAAACCGACTTACTCTCAATTGTATCGATCCTAGGGGCTCTTATACGGTATTATCAATCCACTAGGACACCTGGGGTGATCCTAGAAGGTCCCATAACATTTGGAAGTGATCTAAACACTTGGAAATCACTATATAAGGAGCACTTGTGTAGTGTTCTTATGCACATAAGTTGCAACAACTTCAAAGGGACTCATTTCTGGAGCTTGCAAGCAATAGGAAAAGATTTAGAAGTGTAGAAAATATAGCAAGGACCATTAGTAAGAGTCTTATTATCTGCTTAGTCGTTTTAATTAGCTTAATAACCGAAAAGTCAAACTTATCGTAATTAAGCTTTGACTTTCGGTTTAATCACAATTGGTCCAGCCACTGATCAAAACAAAAGTGGTTATGAAACCATATTAAGGTAGGTGATTAACCCTTAAAAGGGCACCTCCAAATTTTTTCGTTTAACTAGTTAATTCTCGGGTCAAACTAATTTAACAAAAAGTCAAACTGGACAGAAAGTTTAAAAATGAATTCAATTAATTAAACAGAGGTTCTAAATTATATTTTAACATTCTAATGACTTGGTAATTAATATTAGAACATGTTTTATCAGTCCTAACCCGACAATTATCAGTCTAAAGTCAGTTTATAACCTAAAGTCGCAAAAGCTTGACTTTTGCTTTAACTTTCAGTTCTGACCCATTCAAGCTTAATTCTCCCATGTTTTAAGCTTCCATTACGACCACATTACTCAGTAGTATAACCCTCTGGAGTTATAGTGCATGGTTCTTAGTGGTTTGAATTATATGCTCTTGATCGTTAATATGCTTATAAATGCCATAAATGCCCTTTTGACATAAAAACGAGATTTTTAGAGATGTGAGAGGACAAAAACCTTTGTTACTGATTTATAAACTTGCCCTAAAAAATTTGACATCAGTTTGAAGTCTAGATTAGGAGTTATGCTCAATAGCGTAATTAGAAAGCTTTTTATTAATTAAACGGGGTAATTACCATAAAGCCTATCTAAACCCAAATTTTGATACCAAACTTTTTACCCACTGATATAATATAATATTTTGAGATTTTTGAAGATTTTTATTTATGTTTAAACTGATCATATCATAGGGTTCTAGCTTTAATTCGGTAATTGTCGGTTATACCATTTTCTTGAATAAAATGAGTTTTACATCACATATTGATACCAAATCTTTTGCTATTTATTTTGTATGATAAATAAAATATTTTAAGCTTTTTGGAATGATAAAAATATCATCTTTTTTTATATAACCCGAAAATCGCTTAAAAGCGACTTTTACGCGTTTCTAACGCATAGTATGAGCTAAAATTATTCTAAACATATAAGACTTAATAACTACTGATGTTTTTTTAGTAAATTTCTACATTCTAACAGTAAGCAAAAGTTTTAAACTCAGATTTCCAAAATTGACCTTTAAAGCTTATGTGAAATTACCAAAATGCCCATTCGGCGCATAAATTGGTTATAAAGGATAAATTTCACATATAGGCAATACCCTACTGATATAACTTATTAAATTAAATATTTTTACTGATTTCAAAAGACCAGAACTTCAGTTTATTATAAAATCTCTTTTATAAGTATTAAAATTACCAAAATGCCCTTTCGGGACTTAAATTGGTTTAAATTACTTTTTGGGCATATATGTTAACATCATACTGATGTATTAACATATTTTAAGCATAATAACAATTAAGACCTATATATAATTCATTTGGTTACATGTTACGCGTTTACGCGTTCGGATCGGTTTATGTGACTAGTTTACGTATAATAGCCGAAACGGGTTTAACCTTATCATTAAATCCTCAAATTCCAGAATGTGATTAGTTTACCCATATTATACAAGTATCCAAGCTTGTCGGGTCTAAAACACATTCTATTCCGGTCTCCGTTTAATCTAGCGTTTAGAACCGTAAAGTTTCTTTCTAGCTAGCCGGTCTAAGTCCTTGACTTAACTAAAGGCCCGTTAGCACCCTAATAGGTTATTAAACCTTCTATACAGATTAAGTAGCATCCAATTGAAGGTATCATCATACAGCTTTAGGATTTACGGCTGAGTTACTTTCACCTTTGACCTCAGGTAAATACTTTTAACTTATTTTCCCTTATACGGGCTTGGGATATGGTATTATAATAATACCACTTGGTCGGGTATGAAATCATTTAATCAGATTGTGATTAATAAATTTGCATAACCCGTTTTAATCTGTCTTGTTTGATAACATAAACATTGGGGGTTAATTCGACCGTGTCCTGGATATCCTCGGCTCATTTCGTTTGAAAATGGCCACGACCTATGAACGGGGTGTAGGCATACACCTAACAGATGCAAATGCTAAAATATAAACCCACACGTTGGGGATAACTCTTTTGTGGGTTCTATAAGTGGTGAGTCGGTTAATCATGACCGGCTTCCAACCGGCCCCAATTGTAAGACAAACATGTAAATCTGTATACAAGATTATTTTTAAATAATTGTCCCAAGTTATAAATGATTTGTGCCATGTGCACTTAAATCAATTTTCATAAATGTTTTCAAAAGAGTCAGTTAATTCTATTTACCAGTGTAAACTGACGTATTTTCTTAAAGACTGATTGACAGGTACCTCTCGTAATAGGCTGGAGCTATTAGGTGTCATAAGAGGATCTTGCAAATCCATAGATACCTGAAGTCTGTTATTTTGTTTCTTTGTATTTATTTATGATCCGCCTGTGGATCTTATTACATTCAAGTGTGTATATTCTTTTACTCGGACACTCAGACATTATGGTTTGTAATAGTTTATTCACCAAGCCTTCCGCTGTGCTATTATATTGTGTGTATTGTCAATGATGATATCAACTACGTCACGATACTCCCCACCGGGTCCACCGGTAATATGTGAAAATATCGGGGTGTGACAGGTTGGTATCAGAGCCAGCATTGAGTGAATTAAACACTAACCTTTTGTGTTTAATCTCAATGACACAATAAGCACATTCCTTAGACTTCCGAGTCTAGGCTAATGACCTAGGATTTATTCTTAACTTTCCTTTTATTGTTTATATTATATTTACTTGTTTTGATAGGTTACCAATTGGAAAATGCCGCCACGAGTGAGAGGCAAAGGAAAAGGACCAATGAGAGGAGGGCCATCAGGCCACGCGGGACCCTCCCACCGACGTACCCCATTGATGTATTGCAAAATACATCCTTTATTCGTGTATAGTTTGTATAAATTATCGTTATTTATAGTTTAGTTTTATTTAGAATTACGTGTTATTGATCATATTCGCGTTTTCCAGGTCTCGATGCATAAAGTTGATGAAAATGGAGTGAAAACGAGCTACAATGATGAAACACTAAGTCTTGGAACAAGTAAAAAAGAGTTAGAATAATTTCTGGAATTTTTGGGATGTTGAAGCTTGTGAAAATTCGAAACCTTCTGTGAAAATGGGGCCTAGGTGCTACACCTCCCCCTTAAGGAAGGAGCTACATGCAACACCTAGACCCTTGGGAAGAATTTGCTGAGTTTTGGGGCTAGGTGTAGCATGGAGGATATGCTAAAGACCCCGTCGCGTGCCACCTAGGGGTAATTTCCGGAAAAATTTGATTTTTGTTGCTGGATCTTTATTCCAAACATATTTATACTTCATAAACTTCCACAAAACCCTAGTGACGAACCAAGAGACCCTGAGGCGATTTTCAGAGCATATTTTACATCTTTCGGAGTGTTTAAGCTTGCGGGAATCATACGGTTGAAGCTTGGAGCGTGGAAGTGAAGATTGTTCGGGTTTTATCTCCCGGTTTTCTTTAATTTCGTGTTTTCGATCTTTTTCAATGAATTCTTGTGTTGAACTTGATTTGTTTGCTATAGACAACATGTTTCTTGGCTAAACCCTAGATACTACCTAGACAAGATGATGGTTTGATTAAAGTTTGGATCTTTTAACGGTTATTATTGTTTGATTATGGATTTGTTTCTGAAAGTAAAGTGTTCTAGAGTTTCTGATTTGGTGCATATGCGTATTTACTTTTGATTGTTGATTTCTTGTTGTTTCACATAGATTTTGGTGAATGTCTTTCACATAATAAATTTATGTTGATTATTTGATTCCTTGCGGGTTCGGGTAATCTTTGGGTAAATTGGCCAATAACCCTAGAAACAGTAATTAAAATACAATTAGAATTAAGTATTCTGCTTAACTTGTCGCTGAGAGGCTCGAGTTAGTTATTAGGTCGAGGTGCAGTATATATCTAAGATAGGTTTTGAGAGAAGTCGGTTTTAGTTCCCTAATTGCATTTGTGTCTAGTAAACCAAGTTAGAACCTAGAATTGCCTTAGATTATCGCGCTGAGAGGTAGATAGTCGTATTAGGGCACTTTTAGAGTCGTTAGAGGACTGAGAGGAAGTCTAACAGTCGGTGTTCATAACAGCCTTGTAGGGTTTCCTAGGTTTCTTCCTGAGAAGGGTCGGGAAGTCTTAGCATTGAAATACCTTAAGGTTTAGTATTTTACGATCCCGGCTCCGTACAACAATAATATCGTTAGAAGTCCATTCATAGCTAAACTGGATTCAAGTCTAGGTAGTCGTTAATCTCATCTGAATCAAACCTTAGTCTAAGTTCGTGTCTTAGCTTAATTTCATTTTTATTGCAATTTTAGGATTTTAGTAAAAACCCCCCTTAAAACACAATAATTATTAAGTCGTGTCAGTGTCTAGTCTAAATAGAGTTGTTAACGTAATTCATTAGAGTCCTTGTGGGTTCGACATCCGGACGTACTTTTCTGTGCTAGAGTCGACCGGTTCACTTGCCGGTGCGTAGTTTAGTCAAGTTAGAGAGTCTAGATTTTTATTACTTGAGTCTTAATTTAGGGTAATTTTAGTTTATTTAGTTGAACTACTTCTTCCACATCAAGTTTTTGGCGCCGCTGCCGGGGATTCTTGGCAATTGCGTTAACTACTTTGTTTGGATTTCAACTGATATCGTTACGTGCTTTTTGTGTGTTTGTGAGTCGTAGGAGTCCAAGTAATTTTAGTGTCTATTTCGTATTTTTCGAGTCTTTTGTTGGATTCGTCTTACTTGTTTGTTCTTGGTTTTGCAGTTCATGCCCCACACGCGTTCGCAGGGACCAGTGAAGCCACCGATCGACAAGTCTTCTTTCTCCACACCCAGTATTCAGGTAAAAAAATCCACAACTTCATCTACAGCCCTTTCTGACTCTACACTTCAATCTAAACCACCGAACTACGACTTCACCCCGAAGTCATCACCCCACAATTCCCCACCACCCTCCCGTCACCCTAGTCCACCACCAGTTCACCAAATGGCCGATAACCAAACTGTCCACCAGCGTTCCACCTCAGGTTTCACCGCAAATTCACCCATCACCATCCCTGAAATCACCAATGACAAGTCCTGGCAAATTCCCTCATACATCATGACCGCCATTAACAACTCTTGTCAGTTCCACGGTCGTGATGATGAGGATGCGCCTGCACATATAAACCGTCTCACCCATCTGTGTAGCACCTTCGGCATAGAAGGTGTTAATCTTGATGCCCGCTTTCTCCAAGTCTTCCCCTTTTCGCTTGCTGGCCGCGCAGCCACATGGCTCGATTCGCAGCCAGCAGGTACTTACACTACTTGGGCTGGACTTAGGGATGCTTTCCTTGCTAAGTATTTTCCACCTGCGAAGGCTTCTCGCCTTCGAGATCAGATCCATTCCTTCAGAATGGAGCCTGACGAACCATATCACATAGCATGGGAGAGGTTTCAAACTTTACTCTCGCGTTGTTCCCAACATGGGCTGTCTGATTGGGCCTTAGTAGAAAAATTTTACAATGGTCTTACCCCTGAGTGCAAGGCCCGATTCGACACATCTGCAGGAGGCCACCTAATGGGAAAGAAAACTGTGGCTGACTGCAATGACCTCTTTGAGAGCTTCGCTCATGCTGATATAGATCATAGTGCTACCAGCAGGAATTCCAATCCTGTGATTACTTCCTCATCTTCTCGAGGAGTGAACCAAGTCATTTCAGACTCAAAGGTAGTATCTCAACTAGACTATATCACCAAAGAGTTGCTAGAAATTAAGAAAAAGGTCGATAGGTGCGAAGTTTGTAGAGGTGGACATGACACCATAGATTGCCCAACACTTACCCTAGAACAGGTTGAGTATATAGCAGGTCAAAATAGGGGTCCAACGAACCCGTTCAATAATAGTAACTCCAATTGGCGTGCTAATAGTTATCGCTCTTCAGGTAACCCTCCTGGTTTTCCATTAGGTCAATATCAAAATAGGGGGCCAGGTTTCTATTCTAGTGGGGGGTCGGGTCAAACAGGTCAATTTGCTAGTTCAGGTTCAGGTGCACAGTTCAGAGGTGAGGGGTCACACCAAGAGGTTCAACCTAAGAATGAGGGGTCAAATAGTAGTCTGTCTAGGATAGAGGACCTTCTTACCCAGCTAGTGGTTAAGGATCAGGCTACCCAACGTACTTTAGAAGAACACGCTACTTTCTTAAAGAATAATCACTCAAATTTCTTAGATCTTCAAAGGCAAGTTGGGGATATTGCACGCCAGTTGCAAGAGCGACCTCCCGGTCAATTTTCGGGCAACACAAAGCCCAACCCATCTGGCTCTTTGAAGGCAATTTCGACCCGTAGTGGTAGGACTCTAGGAGAGGTAGTGAGACCCGAGAGTGTCGATGTAGAAGATGAGGACCCCGTAGATGAGGAGATTGAAATGGAGGCGCCCGGTAAAGTGCAACCTAGGTTCATCCCAGCAAGTACCGCACACACCGGGGGACCTTCAAGTGAGAAGAGTGTAGGTAAAAAGCCCATTCAAGTTGTTCCATCACCCAATGTTGATATTTCCCATGCTCCATTCCCTTCCCGTCTTAAAAACCAAACATATTCCAAAGAGTACGGGAAATTTTTAGAGATATTTAAGCAACTTAGAATCAACCTCCCTTTCATAGAAGCTCTTCAATCAATGCCCAAGTATGCAAAATTTTTAAAAGATCTTCTAAAACGTAAGGATAGGTTAGGAGAGGTCTCTAACATCCCCCTTAGTGGAGGGTGTTCCGCCGTAGTGTTGAACAAGGTCCCGAAAAATTGACGGATCCGGGCCTTTTTACCATCCCGTGCTTGTTTGGGAGTGATACCGAGTGTAGGGCCCTAGCCGATTTAGGAGCGAGTATAAACTTAATGCCATATTTCTTGTATCAGAGGTTAGGTTTAGGAGAGTTGTCCCCTACACGTATGTCTTTATCTCTAGCCGATAGATCCGTTAAGTATCCACGTGGTATAATTGAAAACCTTCTAGTCAAAGTGGATAAATTCGTCTTTCCCGTAGACTTTGTCGTTCTTGATATGGAAGCCGACGAGAAGGTTCCTATCATTCTAGGATGCCCATTCTTGTGTACCGCCAAGGCTATCATTGATGTCTTCGACGGGAAAATTACACTTCAAGTCGGTGAGGAGAGAGTTACTTTCGAGATAGCACGCTCCATGGAACATCCTAGTGGTTCCGATGATCTTAGTAGTCCTTGTCATTCGGTCTATTTCATAGAGTCTTTCTTATCTTGTGTCGACCATTGCTTTGACTATATTAGTGGAGCCGATCTAGTTGAGAGTAAGATAGATGAGGTAGTTGAGAAGGTAGAGGAGGTTGAGAGTGAGAGTGAGGAAGTAGAAGAGAACGAGTGGGTCCCTGAAGTGCTTGTAACAACTCTCATCAAAATTCATATTTATTAAATTAATTTGACCAATAGGAAACCCTAATTGAGACACCCAAGTGATTCTGCGCAAACCCTAAAATTTTCAGAACAATCGGAATCAGGATCAGGGCCCCTAAAACTCAGGGGGGGTAAACCCTAGTGACGATTATCTCAAAATCTCGTTGTAAAAATTTAAATTTACGAAGTTATCAACTCAGCAGGCCTAGTCCCACACGTGGCAACCCTATGGTCCTTAGGTGTCCCTTGCGCACCGTAAGGGTATTAGTGTTGCGGTGCGCAAGCCTGGCCAATTTTTGACTATAAATAGCAGACATTGGCACTTGAAATTCGACGTACGTTCGACGAAGAAATTCGATTTAGGCACCGAGTTAAGTTCTGTTTACCACAATTAACACACACGGATCACTAATCGACGCCGCAATCAGGGTAATAACTCGATCGCTATTACGATTCATTGTCCGATCGATCAATATATCTAATGGATGTTTAAGTGCTGCCCACATTAGGGTTATGCTTTGTCATTCGTCGTTAATTCGATGGATGTTTAAGTATCGCACTTTGTCATTCGTTGTGAGGGTTTGATCTCGTGAGTTATCGTAAATGCTGTATTGATTACTAACCCAGAATTGTGTGCTTGTTATTAAATTTAGGTTAAAAAGGCTAATCAGTAGGCTAAACTCTGCTCAATTTAAATCTGCAATGTGAGTCATTCTCTTTTTATCAACTATTTTACAATACCTCAAATTATTTTCAAAAGTTATAATTACAGGGACTAAGTCGTGGATATCTTGAATCACTGGCTAGTGGGGTATTGTGCACATTACTAATTTTCTCCCAGTTAGGTTCATTGACCTACTAGGGATAATCATCACTATTTAGGTTCATTGACCTAATAGTGGTATGACCATCGTCACCATTGTGACATGTCACCATTGTGACAGGGCGCCATATAAAAATAAGATAGAAGCCATTGTAATCGCTCTTATGCTGTAATTAATAACTATGCATTATTTTATGTAAAATAGAATGATTCACTCAGTATTTCCCGCTGACAAAACCTTTTGCAAACATGTTTCAGGTGATCTGTTATGATCCAGGAAAAGTGCCGTGAAGCACTACAAGCTTAAGAAAGTGGCTTAGTATAAAAATAAAGAAACATGTTTTGTAAAATAAAAGATTTCTTTGTGAAATCTCAAGATTGTAAATTACCGGGTTTTATCCCGAGTTGTGAAATAAAATAATCGGGAAATTGCAGTTTTTAAAAGATCCTGATGAAAACTTCCGCTGTTAAACTCAATTAAATAAATACCACGGGATTTCTGTCCCGCGGCTCCTGAAACGGGTCAAACCGGGTCGGGGGCCGTGACAGAAAAAGGTGGTATCAGAGCCACTGATCGAGCCACTGATTTAAGCCAATTAAGTATTTAGAAAATACTTAATTTTTATTTTGTGATTATGTGTTTTATTATCTGATTAATTTTGTACAGTATGGACAGATCTTTATATGCTAGTCACTGTAGCAATAAATACAAATCTTTAAATATTTTGATTTAAGTTTTTAAATATAAGCCAGAAACCTGATTCAGTAAATAAATAAATTTACAAATAAAACTTAGTGTATTTTAAGTTTCAGTTGTTTTGGTAGTTACTCAGTATAAAATAATATTTAAAAAGTTTTCTATAAAATTTTGTTATGATTTCTAATTTAGTAATTGTGTGTATTTTGCTAAAACAACATGAGTAACTTGTCCGACGCCCTTCAGAATTTAAATCTCTATCCAGTAAGAATAGAGGTTTCCAGAGATTTCAATAGGTATATACTAGACATAGAAGAACCTATAGAATTCAACGCTTTACCTCTCGAGAAACCCAAGCCTAAGAAAATGGAAATTGGGGAAAGCTCTAGGCAAATTGAGGGGTTACCATCTCAGGAAGAGTTAGATTTTATAATGGCAAGCTATAATACTATTAAGCCTATTAATGACAATATTTTTATTCACTCTCTTGAAACACAACTACCAATGAACTTAGAACCAGCTATTCCAAAACCTTCAATTCACTCGCAAATAGACGAATGGTTGACTAATGAAATACAGTTACAAAATTATCCCTATAAGCTTTTTCCTCAGTTCGATCCAGAACCTTTACCAAATTTACCAATGAGTAACAAGAATATGGCTGAACCCTGCCACTTTGGCGAAAAACTAATGGATGATGAGAATAGGATTCAAGAGATTGGGGGACAGATCTCCTGGAATTACGATGAGAGAGAACGCCGTTACTAGAATATCATCTGACAAAGGATAGGGGATTATGGAACTGTGGTTGTGTAATAATAATAGTAAAAATCAGTCTGTAAAATCACTACCAATAAAACTCTGTAAGATAATAGTGTGTATTGATGCATACTATTAAATATAAATGGAAATCGAGAAATCGATAGTTTTGGCTATATTGGTGTTATGAACTCTGTATAATTGTGTTGTGTAATTATTATTTATTTAATACTAATAAAATATATATATTAATTATCAGATGGAAAACGCGAATAATGAACCAGTTAATGAGGTTAATCAACCTGAGCAACAACCGGGGGATCAATATATGACTAGACAGGATATAGAAAATATCGTTGCTCAAGGGATAGCCAACGCTATTCCAGCAATATTTGGTCAAGGGATAGCCAACGCTATTCCAGCAATCGCGGCTGCTGTTAAAAATCCAATCGAACCACAACAAATCGTTCCTAGCAAACGTATTTCTGAAGATAACTTCAGTAATAGCATAAACCGAGGCAATGATCATGTTAATCATGATAACGAACCACGACAAGCTCCGCTCCCTAAGAAAATGAAAGCTGCAACGCCTGGTTGCACTTATAAAGAATTTCTTGCTTGTAAACCCACTGAGTTTGCAGGCAATGAAGGAGCGACTGCGGCACTGCGTTGGTTAGAGAAAACCGAGGCAGTAACTGCCATAAGTAAATGTGTTCAGGATGATCAGGTCATGTACGCGTCAAATCTTTTCAAAGAAGGGGCGCTAGAATGGTGGAACACGGTGCTACAGGCTAAAGGAAGAAATAGGGCTTATGCCATGAACTGGGAAGAATTTAAGAGTCTTGTAGAAAGAAAATTCTGTCCCGAATATGAAAAAGACCAAATGGCAAATAAGTTCCTAAATCATTGTATGACGGGTGTAGATTGTCGCGGTTATACTTCGACATTCTTTGAATATGCTAGAGTGGTACCAACGCTGGCTTCGCCAGAACCGGTACTCATTTCTCGTTATATTTGGGGATTGATTAGTGAAATCCGTAACATCGTTAAAGCTACGAGACCTCGTACGATTGACGATGCTGTGGAATTAGCTAACACCCTAACTGACGAACTAGTACGGACAAGAGAAGAAAATAGAAGGAAGGAAGTAGCCCAAAAGATTACCCAAGAATTCCGTTCGGGTAACCATAACAATTTCAAGAAAGGAGGGACTGGACAATCTTCCACTAGCCCATTTTGCAATTCTTGCAAAAGGAAGCATTTTGGAAGATGCAAAGGATATTGCAATTTTTGCAAAATTCCGGGGCATCAAGAAGAAGACTGCAGGAGGAAGAAATTTTCAGTCAGCTACAACTGTGGAGAAGCTGGACATCTTAGGCCAGATTGTCCAAAACTGAACAAATCATCTGACAATAAAGCCAAACCTGCAGAAGGAGCAAAAAGGAATGTAAGAGCCTTCCGACTGACTGCTCAGGAAGCAGAACTCATTCCAGATGTGATAGCCGGTACGTTCTTAGTTCACAACGTTTACACAAAAGTATTATTTGACTCTGGTGCAAACCAAAGTTTTATAAATACTTCATTCTGCCAAACTCTTAACTTACCTTTAACCAGCATTAGGCAAATTTCTACAATAGAAACGGCAGATGGGAATTCTGTTAAAATAAATAAGGTTCTGCAAAACGTAGAAATAGAACTTTTAAGTTATAAATTTTCTGCAACCCTATTATCTATGAAATTAGTTGAATTCGATGTTGTGTTAGGAATGGATTGGTTAGTAAACAACCATGCTCGAATTATCTGTGATAAGAATTCCATAGAAATTTGTGCAACCACTGGAGGAATAATAATGATTACAGGAGATAAGCCATGTAAAACTATAAAGTTCATATCAGTAATGAAAGTTGCTAATTATGAACGAAAGCAAGGAATAGTATATATGATTTCAATAATCATTAATACTAAAGATAAAGAACTTAAGGAAATTTCTGTAGTTTCAGAATACCCAGATGTATTCTCAGAAGAGTTACCAGGGTTACCACCAGATAGGGAGGTAGAATTTAGAATTCATCTAATTCCAGGAACTATACCGATAGCCAAGGCACCTTATCGGTTAGCACTCATAGAACTATTAAAACTGAAAAAGCAATTAGATGAATTACTAAGTAAAGGTTTCATACAACCTAGTTCATCCCCTTGGGAGCACCAGTGTTGTTGGTTAAGAAAAAGGATGGTTCGATGAGAATGTGTATTGATTATAGGGAATTGAATAAGGTTACAATTAAGAATCGATACCCATTACCTAGAATTGATGATCTTTTCGATCAATTCCAGGGAGATAGATATTTTTCTAAGATCGACTTACGTTCCGGATATCATCAATTGAAAGTTCAAAAGGAAGACATACCTAAAACTGCTTTCAGAACTAGGTATGGTCATTACAAGTTTACAGTCATGCCCTTCGGATTAACGAATGCACCTGCAGCATTCATGGACATGATGAATAGGATCTGTAAACCATATTTGGATAAATTTGTAATTGTCTTCAATGATGATATACTTATTTATTCCAAAAGTCAGGACGAACATTGTCAACACTTGCATGTACTCTTAACTTTGTTAAGAAAAGAAAAGTTGTATGCCAAATTCTCGAAGTGTGAATTTTGGCTCCAAGAAGTGCAATTCTTAGGACACATGGTGAATCATGAAGGTATTCATGTAGATCCTGCTAAAATAGAGGCAATTACCAATTGGGAAGGTTCCGCAGACCGCAATGGAAATTAGAAGTTTTATAGGTTTAGCTGGGTATTATAGACGGTTTATTAAGGAAGTTTCCAAGATAGCTATACCATTAACTAAGCTAACCTGTAAAACAGTTAAGTTTGAATGAGAACCTAAACAAGAAGAAGCTTTTAGAATCTTGAAACATAAATTAACAACAGCCCCAATCCTAGCCTTACCAGAAGGAACAGAAGATTTTAAAGTATACGGTGATGCTTCAAAGCTAGGATTTGGATGTGTATTAATGCAACGCAAAAAGGTAATTGCGTATGCATCAAGGCAATTGAAAAAGCACGAAGAAAACTATACCACTCATGACTTAGAATTAGGAGCCATAATTTTTGCCCTTAAGAATTAGAGACATTATCTGTATGGAAGTAAGTTTACTGTCTATACGAATCATAAGAAATTAAGATATATAGTTGGGCAAAAAGAATTAAACATGAGGTAAAAGAGATAAATGAAAATCCTAAGTGACTACGACTGTGATATTCAGTATCACGAAAGAAAGGCTGAAGACGGCTAGAGATCGCCAGAAGAGTTATACAGATAATAAACGAAAGCCGTTGGAGTTTTAAGTTGAAGACAAAATGCTATTGAAAGTATTTCCTTGGAAAGGAGTTGTTAAATTCGGTAAGAAAGGAAAGTTAAGACTAAGGTACGTAGGACCAGTTGCTTACCATTTACAAATACCAGGAGAGTTAGCTAGAGTACATGATGTATTTCATGTATCCAATCTCAAGAAATGTCTATCATACGAATCTTTGGTAGTATCTCTCCAAGATATAAAGGTAAACGGAAAATTTAAAATTTGTAGAGAAACCTATTCAGATAGAAGATAAAAAGATCAAATTTCTCAAGCACAAGTGATTAGTGTTAGTTCAAGTAAAGTGGGATTCAAAGATAGGACCCTGATACACTTGGGAACTGGAATCAGAAAAGAAGCGAAAGTATCCTCAAAATATTCCAGTAAATCTCGAGGACGAGATTTTTATTAAGATGGGGAGAATGTAACAACTCTCATCAAAAGTCATATTTATTAAATTAATTTGACCAATAGGAAACCCTAATTGAGACACCCAAGTGATTCTGCGCAAACCCTAAAATTTTCAGAACAATCGGAATCAGGATCAGGGCCCCTAAAACTTAGGGGGGGTAAACCCTAGTGACGATTATCTCAAAATCTCGTTGTAAAAATTTAAATTTACGAAGTTATCAACTCAGCAGGCCTAGTCCCACACGTGGCAACCCTATGGTCCTTAGGTGTCCCTTGCGCACCGTAAGGGTATTAGTGTTGCGGTGCGCAAGCCTGGCCAATTTTTGACTATAAATAGCAGACATTGGCACTTGAAATTCGGCGTACGTTCGACGAAGAAATTCGATTTAGGCACCGAGTTAAGTTCTGTTTACCACAATTAACACACACGGATCACTAATCGACGCCGCAATCAGGGTAATAACTCGATCGCTATTACGATTCATTGTCCGATCGATCAATATATCCAATGGATGTTTAAGTGCTGCCCACATTAGGGTTATGCTTTGTCATTCGTCGTTAATTCGATGGATGTTTAAGTATCGTACTTTGTCATTCGTTGTGAGGGTTTGATCTCGTGAGTTATCGTAAATGCTGTATTGATTACTAACCCAGAATTGTGTGCTTGTTATTAAATTTAGGTTAAAAAGGCTAATCAGTAGGCTAAACTCTGCTCAATTTAAATCTGCAATGTGAGTCATTCTCTTTTTATCAACTATTTTACAATACCTCAAATTATTTTCAAAAGTTATAATTACAGGGACTAAGTCGTGGATATCTTGAATCACTGGCTAGTGGGGTATTGTGCACATTACTAATTTTCTCCCAGTTAGGTTCATTGACCTACTAGGGATAATCATCACTATTTAGGTTCATTGACCTAATAGTGGTATGACCATCGTCACCATTGTGACATGTCACCATTGTGACAGGGCGCCATATAAAAATAAGATAGAAGCCATTGTAATCGCTCTTATGCTGTAATTAATAACTATGCATTATTTTATGTAAAATAGAATGATTCACTCAGTATTTCCCGCTGACAAAACCTTTTGCAAACATGTTTCAGGTGATCTGTTATGATCCAGGAAAAGTGCCGTGAAGCACTACAAGCTTAAGAAAGTGGCTTAGTATAAAAATAAAGAAACATGTTTTGTAAAATAAAAGATTTCTTTGTGAAATCTCAAGATTGTAAATTACCGGGTTTTATCCCGAGCTGTGAAATAAAATAATCGGGAAATTGCAGTTTTTAAAAGATCCTGATGAAAACTTCCGCTGTTAAACTCAATTAAATAAATACCACGGGATTTCTGTCCCGCGGCTCCTGAAACGGGTCAAACCGGTTCGGGGGCCGTGACAGTGCTAGAATTGAGTGAGGTCAAAAGTGAGAGTGAGAGTACACCTATAGAGAAGCCTGCTCCATTAGAACTCAAAGTTCTCCCGTCCCACTTTGAATATGCTTTCTTAGGTGAGGGTTTCAATTTTCCCGTCATTATTTCGTATAAGTTAGAGGAGGGAGAGAAGGGTAGGTTGTTGGAGGAAGATGAGAGAAGTGAGAAAGAGGTGGTAAGTGGTCCTAGTTTGGAGGAAGCGATAGGAACCAAGTGTGGGGATCCACCCGATAGGAGAGTAGATGATATTGGAAAAAGGGTGAAGTGCTTAGATTCTAAGATAGAAGCATTGAGCAAGGCTCAGTGTGGGGACAGATTTAGGTTTGAAATGTATAAGTTCAAACCGCCCGATGATGAGTTGAGAGGTTGTGAGAGGTATGTGGGTGTTTGGATAGATTCGGATAATAATAGGTATGATGGTGCTACAGCCCGTGAGGTTTAGTATAGAGGTGAGTTGCGTCTACATGATCCTCCGTGAGTGTTAGAAAAGTTGATAGCACACTTGTAGAGTTTGTAGATTTTGAGTCCTTATCGTAGTTTTAGTTCTTTTTCGTGTTTTGTGTTTTCGTGTTTACTTGGCTATTGAGTCGTTTATTTTGTACCATGAGTCTAAATTAGTGGTTCTTGAGTCGTTTTTTTTAGAGTCGGTATTGCTTTGGTTTGTGCTTGTTTTTGGTTATGCAGGTTTGAATATGTACCACCCGTACGCAATCTCCATTCGGGTGAGTTTGGAGCTGCTGTTCGAATATAAGGCATTTATCAAGCGTACCAGTGTCAGAGTCAAAGCCGATCACGACCGAAATGCTATACGATCGAGCAGGATGGGACGAGAGATTTGGAGCATACGCGTTGTTATTAATCAGCTAAGTCGTTTCCCTTGTATTTTTGTATTTATTTATTTATTTCGTCTTTAGTTATCGTTTTTGGTGTTTAGGTAGTTGAGTTGTATTTCCATTCTTGCATTAGGGACAATGCAATCTTCAAGTGTGGGGATGGGATACATGTAAATAATCGAGTCTTATATTGAAAAATACAAAAAAATTAAAAAATTTGAAAATCCAAAAAAATTGAAAAATCAGAAAATGTTCTTTGATATGAGAAGTTTGCATATATAAAGCGGAAAATGATAGAAAAGGAGAATTTTTGCTTGGGTTAAATAATAATAATATGAGATTAAATAAATCGAGCTTGCGTCTAGTTAGGGATGTGTGGATAGGCCCGGGTTTGGTTTTAAGTCCCTTTGAGCTAATATACCTTAATTGTCGGTCTGCTAGTGGGTTTTCGCCTGGGAAATATGGGAAATTAAAACTGCCGATAATAGTATAAGGGGCACCGTTATAAGTTAAAATTGTTAGAGTTTGTGATCATGTGAAAAAAAAAATAGAATAAAAAGTGAGCTAGAAACTAAATGAAAGTAACACAGGTCTATGTAATCCGAGTTGGGGATAGCGACTCTACAGCCGGAATGCCTCTGGGATGTGTGAAATTGAATTGCCGATTAAAAGTACTGAAACCTAAGTAATCTGTGGTTGGGGATAGCGACTCTACAGCCGGAATACCTCTTGGTTAGGGAAAGCATCGTCTAGACTCACGAGAGAAATAAAAAATAAAAAAAAAAGAAATGGAAAAAGCAAAAATAGAAAAAAATGGAAAAAAGAAAAAAAAATTGATTGTTAACTCTCTTGGTTTTGATATAAGACGGTTGGGAATTGGTCCAGTGATCGTTCTCTTAGTCCTATAAGCTAGAGGTGGGAGTAGGTGGACCGTAGATTCTAGTGTGAGGCCCTAGGTGGATTGACCGCACTTAAATTAAATTCACATGATAAGAGTTTAGGATTGGATTCGGGTTTAAAGGGATAAGTATATTCGCAATCGCGGCTAACGCAAGCCTTGGTTTTAATAAGATATAACTAATTTTTGACCCAAGTGATTATTTGTCTCTGATTCCGTTGCATAATTCTTTTTCGAGGACGAAAAAAGAGCAAGTGTGGGGATATTTGATGTATTGCAAAATACATCCTTTATTTGTGTATAGTTTGTATAAATTATCGTTATTTATAGTTTAGTTTTATTTAGAATTACGTACTATTGATCATATTCGCGTTTTCCAGGTCTCGATGCATAAAGTTGATGAAAATGGAGTGAAAACGAGCTACAATGATGAAACACTAAGTCTTGGAACAAGTAAAAAAGAGTTAGAATAATTTCTGGAATTTTTGGGATGTTGAAGATTGTGAAAATTCGAAACCTTCTGTGAAAATGGGGCCTAGGTGCTACACCTCCCCCTTAAGCAAGGAGCTACATGCAACACCTAGACCCTTGGGAAGAATTTGCTGAGTTTTGGGGCTAGGTGTAGCATGGAGGATATGCTAAAGACCCCGTCGCGTGCCACCTAGGGGTAATTTCCGGAAAAAATTGATTTTTGTTGCTGGATCTTTATTCCAAACATATTTATACTTCATAAACTTCCACAAAACCCTAGTGACGAACCAAGAGACCCTGAGGCGATTTTCAGAGCATATTTTACATCTTTCGGAGTGTTTAAGCTTGCGGGAATCATACGGTTGAAGCTTGGAGCGTGGAAGTGAAGATTGTTCGGGTTTTATCTCCCGGTTTTCTTTAATTTCGTGTTTTCAATCTTTTTAAATGAATTCTTGTGTTGAACTTGATTTGTTTGCTATAGACAACAAGTTTCTTGGCTAAACCCTAGATACTACCTAGACAAGATGATGGTTTGATTAAAGTTTGGATCTTTTAACGGTTATTATTGTTTGATTATGGATTGATTTCTGAAAGTAAAGTGTTCTAGAGTTTCTGATTTGGTGCATATGCGTATTTACTTTTGATTGTTGATTTCTTGCTGTTTCACATAGATTTTGGTGAATGTCTTTCACATAATAAATTTATGTTGATTATTTGATTCCTTGCGGGTTCGGGTAATCTTTGGGTAAATTGGCCAATAACCCTAGAAACAGTAATTAAAATACAATTAGAATTAAGTATTCTGCTTAACTTGTCGCTGAGAGGCTCGAGTTAGTTATTAGGTCGAGGTGCAGTATATATCTAAGATAGGTTTTGAGAGAAGTCGGTTTTAGTTCCCTAATTGCATTTGTGTCTAGTAAACCAAGTTAGAACCTAGAATTGCCTTAGATTATCACCCTAAGAGGTAGATAGTCGTATTAGGGCACTTTTAGAGTCGTTAGAGGACTGAGAGGAAGTCTAACTGTCGGTGTTCATAACAGCCTTGTAGGGTTTCCTAGGTTTCATCCTGAGAAGGGTCGGGAAGTCTTAGCATTGAAATACCTTAAGGTTTAGTATTTTACGATCCCGGCTCCATACAACAATAATATCGTTAGAAGTCCATTCATAGCTAAACTGGATTCAAGTCTAGGTAGTCGTTAATCTCATCTGAAGCAAACCTTAGTCTAAGTTCGTGTCTTAGCTTAATTTCATTTTTATTGCAATTTTAGGATTTTAGTAAAAACCCCCCTTAAAACACAATAGTTATTAAGTCGTGTCAGTGTCTAGTCTAAATAGAGTCGTTAACGTAATTCATTAGAGTCCTTGTGGGTTCGACATCCGGACGTACTTTTCTGTGCTAGAGTCGACCGGTTCACTTGCCGGTGCGTAGTTTAGTCAAGTTAGAGAGTCTAGATTTTTATTACTTGAGTCTTAATTTAGGGTAATTTTAGTTTATTTAGTTGAACTACTTCTTCCACATCACCCATCCGATACACTCTCTGGCTCCGACTCACGGGACCATTGGAGTCATAGCTTCGAGCCAGCGAGGCATTCGGTCTCACTAGGATCCTCACCATCCGACCCTCCATACTTTGGGTTACCCATTCTTAATGAACCCCAACATTCCCATCATTCACAGGGATCACATCACTCGAACCAATCTCACCACTCTTTTCATCCCCATTCTCTTCATCGCTCGGATTCTACCTACTCTCCAGCTCAGTTTAATCCCAATGAATACGTCAACGACTTTTTGGGTTTCAATCCTCTTGGACCCGAGGATCATTTCTCCCAGGAGATGGAAATGGACGACGACCCGGACCCTGAAATGCAAACCGGAACACCGGGCCACCCTATTAGCATATCGAGCGGTTCCCCATATCAAGGATCACCGTACCGAGGGCCTGATTCGTATGCTGAGAGGATGGCTCAGTATGATTGGTTCTTTACCCCTTCACATCACAACTCCCCGGCTCAGCCACCTTTGAATGAGCCTTACCTTCAAGCTGTTACCCCACCACCTATACCAGTTGAGGAACAACCTCAACCGCCTCTCGAGCCGCCAAGGCGAAGGAGAAATGCTCAAATGTCTGTACGTGGGGGACCACGGTTCGCATCCCCTCATGGTTCAAGTTCTTACCCTCCTATTCCCGAGGACCCCCAAATGGGTGGACCCTCACACACGGTGCCGGAAGTCAACCCTCCGCCAGTTTCACATGCACCACCGCAGCCGCCATTGGGTTTCGACAACCCGATCCCGACATACCCAGGTTCATCTGGGTATAATCCATCTGGATACCCATCGGAATATGGAGCCCATGACCCATACCTTACTACAGCGCAATACAATGCACTTTATCCTTCTTCTTACCCACCAGTTTACCTAACTGGATATCCGGTACAGGGATACCAATACCCACCTTACCAGCAACCTCCTCCTCACCAACATGAACAAACTCAGGAGATTTTACAGAGGTTAGACCAGGTTGAACGTGAAGCCAATGAAACTAAGAAGAAGCACAATGGTTTTCTAAAAGGCCTTGCGAACCTTATTAAAGGCAAGAAGAAGTAGGAAGTTGTTTATTTTATCTTGTATTGTCTTTTAATCAAGTCCCTGCGAGGACATTTTCCTTATTTTCTGTACCAAGTCCCTGCGTGGACTTATTTTCTATTTATGTAGCCCCTGCGTGGGCAGTGTGTTGTTTCAAGTCCCGTTTAGGGCATCGTTGTACTAGTTTCGTGGTTTAATGAAGTTATTTTCGATTTCTAAATATGTATTTTATTACATCATGCTATATCATTTCAAATTTGATTGATCTGCCAAAGAAATTCTTAGAGGTATAACCTAGCCAAAATATTAAATGGCTATAATGGTACAACCTTTTTAAGAAAATAACTCCCTGTTAACATCTGAAAACATGTTAACATTCTTGATTGTGCGGTACGGAAAACCACACAAGCTTCCAAATGTACTTGGACTTTCCAAGTCACTATCATAGCCTATACGATATATATGAATCATGGCTAATAAACATCAATATGATGTATACACCTAAAACATCCATTTGAGATGTATGCTTATAAGCAAAGGTGTAATAATGACAATGAAAGTTTTAATTTATAGACTTCTTGTCAAAAAGGCGATGAACTTTGTTTGACCCTTAAAGAAATCACTGATCCAAGAGATCAATGATCATAATCATCCCTGTGACAAAGCCTTTTGCGCTATCTAAATGTCCTTCAAGACGAGCCTTGTGCTAAATTAAAATGTCTTTCATGACATTGACAGTTGTGATTTATATTCCCCTGTCTAATAAAATATAAAGAATTATATGTCATTGATTATTATCATTTTCTTAAAATGTTCTGTATGGTTTAATAATACCATGACCATCTAATCATCAATATGATGATTTAGTGTATAATTTAAATATAACATTATTGTTTAATATAGTACCAAAATCATGGCTGGATCTGATGAAGTAAACAGTCATCCCGTGGGAGACAACCACAATACCAGGATCAATATCACTACTGCTGAATTGCAAGCAATGATAACCACCGCAGTCACTCAGGCTGTGGATGATAAGTTTAAGGATTCGAGTAATGTTCGGTCCAAAACTCATTCAAAGTCCCATTCTCATTCGCATACACAGAAGAAGAGTGAGACCCAACACTCGTCTAATCAGAAAAGTGAACCACAGAGGCAAGTTGTCCTCGAACCGACTCCCAGGTACACCAAGGGTTGTACCTATAAATACTTTGTCTCCTGTAAACCGAGGGATTTCACAGGAGAAAAGGGAGCGATAGACTGTATAAAGTGGTTAGATGAAATGGAGACTGTGATAGACATCAGTGGATGTGCTAAAGAAGATATAGTGAAGTTTGTGTCTCAATCTTTCAAGGGCGATGCCCTTACATGGTGGAAGGCATTAGTGCAAGCCACTGGAAAGGTTCCTTTGTATAACCTTTCTTGGAACAAGTTTGTTGATTTGGTGAAGGATACTTATTGTCCTCAACATGAGGTTGAAAGAATAGAGACTGATTTCCTTACCCTGGTAATGAAGGACCTGGATTGTAGATCCTATGAGACTAGCTTCAACTCGATGTCGAGGCTTGTACCATACTTAGTTACCCCTGAACCCAAACGCATTGCGCATTTCATCGGTGGTTTGGCCCCAGAAGTGAAAGGGAATGTTAAGGCTTCTAAGCCAGCCACATATAGATCTACTGTGGATCTATCTTTGTCCCTCACTCTTGATGTTGTGAGGAGTAGGGCAAATAAAGCTACTGATGAAGGGAAAAGGAAGAGAGAGGAAGACAAGTTCCCTCAGTCAAACAAGAAGAATAAAGGGAACTTTAATTTCAAAAAGGGGCAGTCAGGTGATAAGCCCAGATGCAAAACCTGCAATAAGAGGCACTTTGGAAAGTGTAACCAAGACCCACAAGCTAAACCATGTGGGATTTGTAAAAAGAAAGGGCACAAATCTGTAGAGTGCCGGAACATTAGGGATGCAACCTGTTATGGTTGCAATGAAAAGGGGCACATCAAGACCAATTGGCCCAAGAATGTTAAGAAGCCCGAGGAGGCAAAGAAAACCAATGCAAGGGTTTTCCAAATGAATGCTAGGGAAGCGGGGAATGATGAGAACGTCATAACAGGTACCTTCCTCATTAATAATAATTATGCTAGAGTCTTATTTGATTCAGGTGCTGATAAGTCTTTTGTAGACCATAAGTTTTGTAAGTCACTGAATTTGCCTATTAAGACTCTAGACATAAAATATGAGGTAGAACTTGCCGATGGTACCTTAGAAACAGCTTCAACTCTTCTTGATGGATGCTTTATATCCATCAAGAATCATTATATCCCGCTATCCCTCTTGCCAATGAAATTGGCTGGGTTTGATATAGTTTTGGGCATGGATTAGTTGTCGCATAACCAAGCCCAAATTGCCTGTGATAAAAAGCTAGTTATTATCAAAACCCCTTCTGGTGAATCCGTCACCATTCAAGGAGATACATAATATGGGTTGCCCAACAATGTGTCCATTCTCAAAGTATCGCAATGTTTGAAGAGTGGATGTGTCATCTATATGGCACAAGTGTCAGTGAATGACCTGAAACCCAAGATTGAAGACATCCCAATCATCTCTGAGTATCCTGATGTCTTTCCTGACGAGTTACCTGGACTACCTCCTGAGAGGCAAGGAGAGTTCAGGATAGACATTCTACCAGGAGCTGCACCTATTGCACGAGCTCCTTATCGTCTAGCACCTACTGAAATGAAAGAGCTCAGGACTCAATTAGATGACTTACTGGAAAAGGGTTTTATACAACCTAGCTCTTCGCCTTGGGGAGCTCCAATATTATTTGTGAAAAAGAAGGATGGATCAATGCGCTTATGCATTGATTATCGTGAGCTAAATAAGGTAACGATCAAGAATCGTTATCCCTTACCTAGGATCGACGACTTATTTGATCAGCTCCAAGGAGCAAGCTTCTTCTCGAAGATTGATTTGAGATATGGGTATCATCAACTCAAAGTTAGGACTGAAGATGTGCCTAAGACGGCATTCAGAACGAGATATGGACATTATGAGTTTTTAGTGATGCCTTTTGGGCTCACTAATGCACCAGCAGCATTCATGGACCTCATGAATAGAGTCTGCAAACCATACTTAGATAAGTTTGTCATCGTCTTCATTGATGACATACTTATCTACTCTCGTAATCAAGATGATCATGAGAAGCACCTTCGATGCATCTTAGGATTACTTCAACAAGAGAAACTGTACGCTAAGTTTTCTAAATGTGAATTCTGGCTTCGTGAAGTCCAATTCCTTGGACATGTTGTCAGTGAGCGAGGTATCCAAGTAGATCCCGCTAAGGTAGAAGCCGTAATGAATTGGGAAGCACCCAAGACTCCAACCGAAATTCGTAGCTTTCTGGGTTTGGTAGGTTACTATAGAAGATTCATTGAGAACTTTTCAAGGATAGCCGCACCATTGACTTCTTTGACCCGTAAGAATGTAAAATTTGATTGGGGTCCAAAACAACAAGAATCCTTTGAGATTCTTAAGCAAAAGTTGAGTAATGCTCCAGTACTAACACTACCTGATGGAATCGAAGAGTTTGTCGTATATTGTGATGCGTCACACACCGGTATGGGTTGTGTACTTATGCAAAAAGGCAAGGTAATTGCCTATGCGTCACGACAACTAAAAGTGCATGAGAAGAATTACACCACCCACGATTTGGAATTGGGTGTCGTTGTATTCGCACTGAAGTTGTGGAAACATTATTTGTATGGAACTAAATGCGTGATCTATTCGGATCACAAGAGTCTCCAACACTTGTTCAATAAAAAAGAGCTCAATATGAGACAGCGCCGCTGGATGGAAACCTTAAATGACTATGATTGTGAAATTCGCTACCATCCTGGTAAAGCGAATGTAGTCGCAGATGCTCTAAGCCGAAAGGAAAGAGTCAAACCTATCAGGATTAATGCTAAGAGCATTGAATTGAAGAATAGCCTGAATGAAAGGCTGTTAGCTGCACAGAAAGATGCTGTTTTGGAAGCTAACCTTCCAGACGAAAAGTTAGGTGTAACTGCGGAACAGTTAACACCTGGCAAGGATGGAATTCTCAGACTCAATGGAAGAATCTGGGTTCCCATTCATGGAGGACTTCGAGATGTAATCCTCCAGGAAGCTCACAACTCTAAATATTCAGTTCACCCTGGAGGTGACAAGATGTATTAAGGTTTGAAAGCTAATTATTGGTGGATAGGGTTGAATAAATCTATTGCCACCCATGTAGCTAAGTGCTTGACCTGTGCTCAGATTAAAGCAGAGCATCAAAAACCATCGGGTCTGCTTCAGCAGCCAGAACTTCCCACATGGAAGTGGGAAATGGTAACTATGGACTTTATAACTAAGTTACCTAAAACAAGGCATGGAAATGATACCATATGGGTCATAGTTGATAGACTGACTAAGTCAGCCCACTTCCTACCCATTAAAGAGACTCATAGCTCTGATAAGATAACTCAGTTGTACGTGGATAAGATTGTATCCCTTCACGGAGTGCCGTTGTCTATTATATCAGATAGAGATACTAGATACACCTCTCACTTTTGGAAAAGTTTCCAACAATCTTTGGGCACTCGTTTGAATTTTAGTACTGCATACCATCCTCGGACAGATGGACAAAGCGAGCGTACAATTCAAACTTTGGAAGACATGCTTCGTGCATGTGTTATTGATTTAGGTGGTAGTTGGGATGACCACTTACCTTTGATCAAGTTCTTCTATAACAACAGCTACCATACAAGCATTCAGGCTGCACCTTTTGAAGCATTATATGGTAGGAAATGTAGAACGCCTGTCTGTTGGGCGGAAGTAGGAGAAGCTCAGCTATCAGGACCTGATATAGTCCTTGAAACGACGGACAAGATTGTCCAGATTCGTGACCGCCTGAAAGCTGTCAGGGATAGGCAGAAAAGTTATGCTGACAAGAGGCGAAAACCTCTAAAGTTTGAGGTTGGTGACAAAGTCTTACTGAAAGTATCACCCTGGAAAGGTGTGACGCGTTTTGGTAAGAAAGGCAAGCTAAGCCCTAGATATATCGGACCATTCGAGATTATCGAATGTGTCGGCAGTGTAGCTTATAAGTTAAACTTGCCAGAGGAGCTCACCGGAATTCATAATGTGTTTCACATCTGCAATCTTAAGAAATGCTTAGCTGATGAATCACTAGCTATGTCTCATAAAGATGTACAAATTGATGAAAGCCTAAGATTTGTTGAAAGACCTATATCGATCGAGGATCGTCAGGTTAAAAAGCTCCGAAGGAAGCATGTGCCTATAGTAAAGGTCAAATGGGATGCCCGTAGAGGTCCCGAATATACGTGGGAAGTTGAGTCCACTATGCGACAGAAGTACCCTTACTTATTCCAGTAAATCTCGGGGTCGAGATTTCTTTTAAGGGGGTGAGGATGTAACACCACGTAAAAACGTGTCCAATTATGTAAAGACATGTGTCCTAAACTCTAAATATGTGATAGATTGAGTTTGAAGGACTAAAGTTGACAAACAGTGAAAATATGAAACCACAAGGACTAAAAGTGTCAACATGCCAAACTTGTGCCTCTGAATAACTATACGTGATGAATATATTCTTAAACGGGTGATGGATTGGATATAAGAAGCCGTTTGTGAAAATAATCGGAAGATTTTAAACTACAGGGGTTAAATGTGTCAACATGTTAATTCTTACCTCTGAGTGACCTTTTAACGAACCCAAGGCTTCTAAATATTCAAATATACTCTCAAGAATAAGTGGTATAAATTTCACGTGGTTTCGAGATCGTTAAGCAAGTTTTCAAGACTTTGGGTGAAAAGTGTCAACTTGACGAAACTTGCATTTATAATGATATTTAACGAAACCTAGCCTAACGAAGTTTGGTTATACTCCCTTGAACCTCTACAAACTAACTACAACGGCCAAAGGTACTTAATATGAAAGATTTAGGGCTTGAAAAGGTGCAGGGACTGAAATGGTCAACATTGAAACTTGTTTGGCTGGTTAGCCAGGTGGTCGCGTCGCGCGACCTTGATGTCAGCCAGCCGTCGTGCAGCGCGACGGCACTAAATTCACAGCAACATGCTGCCAGGTGCGGGTTTCAGCTTTAAACCGACTTACTCTCAATTGTATCGATCCTAGGGGCTCTTATACGGTATTATCAATCCACTAGGACACCTGGGGTGATCCTAGGAGGTCCCATAACATCTGGAAGTGATCTAAACACTTGGAAATCACTATATAAGGAGCACTTGTCTAGTGTTCTTATGCACATAAGTTGCAACAACTTCATAGGGACTCATTTCTGGAGCTTGCAAGCAATAGGAAAAGATTTAGAAGTGTAGAAAAGATAGCAAGGACCATTAGTAAGAGTCTTATTACCTGCTTAGTCGTTTTAATTAGCTTAATAACCGAAAAGTCAAACTTATCGTAATTAAGCTTTGACTTTCGGTTTAATCACAATTGGTCCAGCCACTGATCAAAACGAAAGTGGTTATGGAACCATATTAAGGTAGGTGATTAACCCTTAAAAGGGCACCTCCAAATTTTTTCGTTTGACTAGTTAATTGTCGGGTCAAACTAATTTAACAAAAAGTCAAACTGGACAGAAAGTTTAAAAATGAATTAAATTAATTAAACAGAGGTTCTAAATTATATTTTAACATTCTAATGATTGGTAATTAATATTAGAACATGTTTTATCGGTCCTAACCCGACAATTATCAGTCTAAAGTCAGTTTATAACCGAAAGTCGCAAAAGCTTGACTTTTGCTTTGACTTTCAGTTCTGATCCATTCAAGCTTAATTCTCCCATGTTTTAAGCTTCCATTAGGACCACATTACTCAGTAGTATAGCCCTCTAGAGTTATAGTGCATGGTTCTTAGTGGTTTGAATTATATGCTCTTGATCGTTAATATGCTTATAAATGCCATAAATGCCCTTTTGACATAAAAATGAGATTTTTAGAAATGTGAGAGGACAAAAACCTTTGTTACTGATTTATAAACTTGTCCTAAAAAATTTGACATCAGTTTGAAGTCTAGATTAGGAGTTATGCTCAATAGCGTAATTAGAAAGCTTTTTATTAATTAAACGACGTAATTAGCATAAAGCCTATCTAAACCCAAATTTTGATACCAAACTTTTTACCCAGTGATATAATATAATATTTTGAGATTTTTGAAGATTTTTATTTATTTTTAAACTGATCATATCATAGGGTTTTAGCTTTAATTCGGTAATTGTCGGTTATACACTTTTCTTGAATAAAATGAGTTTTACATTACATATTGATACCAAATATTTTGCTACTGATTTTTTATGATAAATAAAATATTTTAAGCTTTCTGGAATGATAAAAATATCATCTTTTCTTATATAATCCGAAAATCGCTTAAAAGCGACTTTTACGCGTTTCTAACGCATAGTATGAGCTAAAATTATTCTAAACATATAAGACTTAATACCTACTGATGTTTTTTAGTAAATTTCTAAATTCTAATAGTAAGCAAAAGTTTTAAACTCAGATTTCCAAAATTGACCTTTAAAGCTTATGTGAAATTACCAAAATGCCCCTTTGGTGCATAAATTGGTTATAAAGGATTAATTTCACATATAGGCAATACCCTACTGATATAACTTATTAAATTAAATATTTTTACTGATTTCAAAAGACCAGAACTTCAGTTTATTATAAAATCTCTTTTATAAGTATTAAAATTACCAAAATGCCCTTTCGGGACTTAAATTGGTTTAAATTACTTTTTGGGCATATATGTTAACATCCTACTGATGTATTAACATATTTTAAGCATAATAACAATTAAGACCTGTATATAATTCATTTGGTTACCCGTTACGCGTTTACGCGTTCGGATCAGTTTATGTGACTAGTTTACGTATAATAGCCGAAACGGGTTTAACCTTATCATTAAATCCTCAAATTCCAGAATGTGATTAGTTTACCCATATTATACAAGTATCCAAGCTTGTCGGGTCTAAAACACATTCTATTCCGGTCTCCGTTTAATCTAGCGTTTAGAACCGTAAATTTTCTTTCTAGCTAGCCGGTCTAAGTCCTTGACTTAACTAAAGGCCCGTTAGCACCCTAATAGGTTATTAAACCTTCTATACAGATTAAGTAGCATCCAATAGAAGGTATCATCATACATCTTTAGGATTTACGGCTGAGTTACTTTCACCTTTGAGCTCAGGTAAATACTTTTAACTTATTTTCCCTTATACGGGCTTGGGATATGGTATTATAATAATACCACTTGGTCGGGTATGAAATCATTTAATCGGATTGTGATTAATAAATTTGCATAACCCGTTTTAATCTGTCTTGTTTGATAACATAAACATTGGGGGTTAATTCGACCATGTCCTGGATATCCTCGGCTCATTTCGTTTGAAAATGGCCACGACCTATGCACGGGGTGTAGGCATACACCTAACAGATGCAAATGCTAAAATATAAACCCACATGTTGGGGATAACTCCTTTGTGGGTTCTATGAGTGGTGAGTCGGTTAATCATGACCGGCTTCCAACCGGCCCCAATTGTAAGACAAACATGTAAATCTGTATACATGATTATTTTTAAATAATTATCCCAAGTTATAAATGATTTGTGCCATGTGCACTTAAATCAATTTTCATAAATGTTTTCAAAAGAGTCAGTTAATTGTATTTACCAATGTAAACTGACGTATTTTCTTAAAGACTGATTGACAGGTACCTCTCGTAATAGGCTGGAGCTATTAGGTGTCATAAGAGGATCTTGCAAATCCATAGATACCTGAAGTCTGTTATTTTGTTTCTTTGTATTTATTTATGATCCGCCTGTGGATCTTATTACATTCCAGTCTGTATATTCTTTCACTCGGACACTCAGACATTATGGTTTGTAACAGTTTATTCACCAAGTCTTCCGCTGTGCTATTATATTGTGTGTATTGTCAATGATGATATCAACTACGTCACGATACTCCCCACCGGGCCCACCGGTAATATGTGAAAATATCGGGGTGTGACAACTAAGGGTCTTACACGAACAACATTAGTACCAGGACCATACTCACTTTTATTGTTTTTTGTTTCGATAATTTTTCATTTATACAACTCTAACCGCGATGGGATATAAATATCGGTACCGTGACGATCTGAACCGGTCGATACCATTCGAACATCATCGGTGCCGGTACCAGTGTTCGCTTCTATCGTTTTGGATCGATGTATAGCAAATGTTGATTTCTATACTTAGTGCATGTATCGTACTGACACTATAACAAACCAAAGCAATACAAATACAATGCTCGCGGTACCATACCGCCGCAAGGCGTGGTCAAATACACTAGTATGTTATTAATTTGCACTTGATTATGCATTATGGTTTATATCTCATGCTTTGTAGGTTGTACCTTATTTTGTTTGATTTTTTTTCTTTTTACTTTATTTTTTGTTACTTTTGATCTTAATAACTTTCATCTTTTACATTTAACCCCAACACTTTTTTTCACTTTAAATTTTGGTCTATATACTTTTCATCTTTTATAAACTTTTCATTTTACGTTCTAGTCTATTTTTTTCGAGTTAACATGCCGCAATGTGCATATGTGGTTCAACGTTTTTACCTCTATTTTTTCCCATTTAATGGTCGCGTTATGTTTCACGTTTCGCTCTAGTTTCTGCACATTAAGACACCATAACGGGGGTGCATGGTTCAATGGTTTTATGTCTACTTTTTGTTCGGTTTTATTTTTTCCGGTTTTTATTTCTTTTGTTTTGCGAACTTTTCCTGTGTTAGTAGTCGCTGATGACGGTGTGACATTAATTCTACTTGGCACGATTTTACACTCTTGCTACAACAAGAGGGTATTAGTACTAGTTTAACTTAAAACTTATCCTACATTTGAGACGGTGATTAAAATAAGTTATAAAGTGTGTTATTTGCCAACAGAACTACAAAAGAATTGTCACTTTTGTTAAAGAATTTGCAACACGTCTTTCTTTTGAAGAATGACGAAACGTCTGTTTCTTTCCAAAGAAGTAGACCACGTCTCTATAATCTGTATGATAAAATCACATTTTAACTAAGTTTTAAATTATTTTTAAAAGGTTCTTCACAAAGAATTTTGTGTTTAACTTAATTTTATATGGTATAAGATTGATATTAACATGAAATTTTCGTCTTGTTTCAATTTTTTGAAATTTTGTCTATTGGTTGGACAATACACATTCAAATTGTGTTCTTTGTTTCTTAACGAATCATCTATTTGACTATGCATCACAAACACTCAATACTTGGTTCGAGCTTGGTATCGACACAGGTTCTTCTTTTGAGAGTCATTGTTGGATTTTGTCAGATCCACACTGGATTGGTTGCATTGACTTTAAATCTTCATGTAGACTTTTGCAATTTTGCTTTTTAAGGACTTCGGTTGATGCAGAAATTAATGGCATTTAGTTATGAACAAATAGTTATTGTCACGTGCTATTTAACAATGAACTATGATTAGGATTTTAAATGACTCGAGTGCCAATGTGGGGCTAGCTCGCTTGATAGAGGATCTTGTCTTTTAGTTGGAGGTCTTCAGTTCAATCTGAGGCAACGAGTAGATTAGAATTTATTTGGTGTAATTTATGAGTATGTAAGCGTTGCCATTAAATAAATGACACGAGTCGTAATTGTTGAGCTACTCCAGTTCGGAACAATAAAAGCTACAAGCGAGTCAAACGAATTGGAGCCTCACATGAAGCTCTTCTACTTAACAGTGTGCGCCGAGTAATGGCTTTGTATAATTAGATATTTAGGGTTAAGAACTAAGCACTCCTTTTACAAAATATAAGCACCCATGGCCTAGGTGTATATATCAACGCTTAGTGGTAATTCAACTCAATACCCATGGTCCTCACATGCCCCTTAAGTCGAGAAAAAAACTCTTTATCTCCCTCATACTGACTTTTTAAAACTACTTACTAGTCTATACATATTTCATCTGTCCTCGCATCCCCTAGACTACTAGTCTATACATCTTTCATCTGTCCTCGCATACTTGTTCGCGGCTCACATCCTATTTTATTTAAAATGGCTAACACACACACCTTCTAATGATCTACCAACGTCAACTATAGGATTTGAACCCATAACCTCATGGGAAGAGACACCACTTTAGACACCTTAATACAACTAGGCTAAAAGTCCTTTAGTGGCTCAAAACCCTTTGATAATACAATGGTAGTTGGTTGGGGCCTTTCATCACACCCCCCCCCCCCCCACTGTTCGCATATCAAACACAACTCTTGCGTAACAAATTCAACCTATGGTGGTAAAATACAATGCCACACTTATAATCTTATTCATGTAAAAATGAGTTGGAAAATCATAGCATATTCATGATGCTAAAAATAGGATTCGCTTCACACAAACTATCTTTAGCCGAGTTTTAGTTTGTTTAAGGTCTTTAGACAAATTTATCAATTCGAATCCATCCTTAAGGTTGTATTACAACCCGAACTTGATTTTGAAATAATAGGCTTGGATTAACATGTGCTTCATGCATTTAAACCAGTCGAGATCGAGTAGTATGAAACTTAGGCCCGACTACACCTTAGCTATATTTGAGGAATCACTGCATCAAAAGGTACCTTTTTTAAACAAAAGTAAAGAAACTGTAGCAACTTTTGTTACTTGGACATCAAATATGGACATGAGAGATATTGAGAATTTAACGATAACCCTTCTAAAGTAGTGACCCATTTTGGAAAGCCAAAAGCTAGTTGTACTTATTGAGATGGTGTTTGTGAACCTAAAAAAAAGATTGAGCTCTCAAAGGGATTAATGTAACACCTTACATGAACCATAAATAAATTGTACCCTAAAGCTAAACCGAAAGCTAAACCCTAAATACTAATGCTAAACACTAAAACTAAACCATATATACTAATGCTAAACCCTAAATATTAATGGTAAACCCTAAACCTTAAAGCTAAAACTAAATCCTTTCCCATAGATGTATAATGATTATTTTTTCAATTTTAAACACGTATATACATATAGTGAAAGTGTAAAATACAATATTACTTAACGTACGAGCGTACACTGTGAAATTACGCAAGTTGTACAATTCAAAACCATAATCACGCATGTTATACTTATGTAATGAACCATGCTATAATTATGTAATGAAGCATGTTATGGTTTTCAACATGCGTCATTATGTCTTTACAACATGCGTGATTATGCTTTTGAGTTTTACAACGTGCGTAATTTCATAGCGTACGCTCGTACGTTAAGGAATATTGTACGTTAACCGGCCTCTATACATATATGTATATTTAAAAGATTGACAATATACACATGTGCACATATCCCAAAAAAAACTAACAGAAAAAGTTGCGATTTTTCAAAAAAATAATGCATTAAAAATAAAAAAAAATAAAATAATAAAAACTCTTAAAAACGTGTGTGATCCAGAATCTTTCACAAGTTTTCTTAATTAGTTTAGTGCTTCTCACACGATCCTAACCCTATATATACGAGGAGAGCTGATTAAGAAACAATTACCATTACATTTCAATTTTCTTTTATTTATACATCTTTAAATTGGAAAATAAATGGTTCATTATAATTTTGTTCTCTTAATTGATCTTTCTTCCGAAACCAATAATACATCGAGAACTTGGAGGGCCTAGTATATAAACTTTCTGTCTAAGCAACAATACCCATGGATACACAAGTTACCAATGTATTTTGAAATGCCTACTGATTTAGACTGATTTTTTTTTCTGGTAATATTTATATATATATAAGGTCAAACAAATTACACCAAGATAGCCGGTAAGCGGGCAACAAGCTGCGCCGCTACCCCCTTTTGAATAGCGAAACCTAACCTAGTAAAAACGAAACCCCGATCTCTAGGAGACGAAATGTTGCTGTGAACAACCCGTTGGACCCGTTCAAGAAATCTGATGGCTTCTGGGGCTAGCGAGCCAAAGGTATCAAAGGCAAAAGGGATAAAGGAATGTTGATTATCCTCGCAGGCTTTTGCATGTTTGTCCATTTTCTTTGCTGCCGCCCTTGCAATCGCGCAAATTTTGTTTAGACTGATGAATTTAAAATTTTGTTTGGAAATATAGATTGCTTGAAATCCAGATCGACTTCATGATTCGCACTACGAAACTACTAGCTTTACACATCAACTTGCATTAAAATGAACAAAGAGTGCATTAGTAGTTCCAAACACACACACACACACACACACACAAAAAAAAAAAAAAAAAAAAAAAAAAAAAAAAAACAAGTTGACAATGACGATTGTCGTATTTTTACTCTCAAGTTAATTAAATTACATTGATTTTACACATAAACAAAGTAATTAGTTCCGATTTTGATATCACGGTCACAATTAAAGAACCAAAAGAATTAATCCGATCCAAACCCACATGATTAAAGGGAAACAAAACAAAAGGGGATAAAAACTTCCCATAAATTAAAACATGATCGTGGACATGCGGGTGTAGAAACAATTTCAACAAATAAGTCGATCTTTAAGCGATTCTACCATAGTTTAGTACCATCAAATGATTGACTGTTGCTGAAGATTGGGGAGTCACGGTAAACCCGACATCACTTCTTGGACTATTCCATATAGTATCCCTTACATGTTGTAGCGTCAATAACGATAATAGCTGGCGTCCTTTACATGTTATCTCTATCTGTTTTTCATTTTAATCCGTTAACAAATGAAAAAAGATCATGTTCGTAACATAAAGATGGATAGTATGCATGTGTAACACAGGTTAAATATATAGTGAGTGGTAAGGAAAAAGTGGTTATTTACATTTATGCATCACATTTAAAGTGATAGATACATGTATATATAACTATCTACTAAAATGTATAAGGTCGCACATGTTAGGAAAACAAAGTACCATTAGAGCAAAATGTAATCATTAGTAACAGTCTAAATATTTTTAACTCATGAATGATAAATTTCTATAAGCATGCAAGCATGAGATTAAAGAGAATGCACGACTTGAAGAAACACAATTCTCCTTTAATCATGACAATTATTTGACCCCACCAAAACCTTTGCTACCAAGCCAAACCCATGATCATTTAGATTTGTGTCGGTATTTATATTTTAATATCAACATATAGATTTAGATCAGAGGCGGACCTAGGTATTGTGTTGGGTGGGCGGACGCACCTCTTGAAAAAATCTTTTTAGTGTATTTTATAAGCAAAAATCCCGATCGCACCCCTTGAAAGTTTGGTTAAACCCCTCGTTCGCACCCTCAGAAAATAATTACTCGGTCCGCCACATTTAGACTTTCGTAAAGATAATAATATAAGCTAATGGATGGGATGATCTACAATAGCAAATGAACGGTGACGTAGTAAATAATATAAACTTCTAGCCACATTCATGTCCCTCCTTATCATAAATATAACATTAACTTAATGTAATGTGAAGAACATGTAGCCTTCGTATTAAGATGAGGGATTGTCATTATCATTTTGAGAGTATGTTAATTTATAAACGAACTTAACCACTCCTTTCTTTCTGTATGCGCACATGCATACACCTATAAATACACACACATATACACATGATATAACCATCTCCTCTCCTTTTACATGCACATGCATAAACCTATAAACACACATATATACACACAAGAGATAATATTTTACTAATTAGTTTCAAGTATCATTATATGTAAACGAGAAAATTTGATTTCTTTTCCTCGAGTGACATGATTAATTAATGCACACATATACACACAAGAGATAACAAGTATCATCATATAGTGTAAAAGAGATAATTAATTTGATTTCTATCCATTGAGTGACATGATTGATTAATGCACATGTACACGCAAGAGATAACATTTTACTAATTAGTTTCAAGTATCGTCGTATACCGTAAACGAAATAATTTCATTTCTTTTCATTGACTAACATGATTGATTAATGTGTACATACACACGCAAGAGAAAACATGTTACTAATTAGTTTTGAGTACCATCATATATTGTAAACGAGAGATTTTCATTTCTTTTCCTTGAGTGACATGATTGATTAATGCACGCATATATACACAAGAGATAACATTTTACTAATTAGTTTCAAGTATCATCATCATATATTGTAAACGAGAGAATTTGATTATTTTCATTGATTGACATGATTAATTATTACGCACACATATACACACAGGAGATGACATTTTATTAATTAGTTTCAAGTATCATCATATGTAAACGAGAGAATTTGATTTCTTTTCACTTGACATGATTGATTTTCTCTAGATTTAATCATATCCATGCATTGCTTTGGATCAAAGTAAAAATACACATGATCTTTTTACTTTCTTTTTTCTTGATTGAAAATGTGATTTGAAATGAACTACTCCATATGTTTCTTTTCTTCATGTAAGTGGAGCACTTAATACAAGGTATTATGATAGAACCGAACCCTTTTTAAGCAATAAGAGTAGTGGACCCTGATAAGAGAGAGCCATGATGCCACCTCCATACCTATAATATGTACAAAATCTATTTTTTTTTTAAATTTTAAATTCTTTTTTGTGAATTGAGTTGAAGCATGCGAAAGCATGACAAAACCATCATGCATGATAACACTCCATACATGCATGGTAATACTGGTTTCAAAAAATGCATTTGCTTACATGTAACATTGCATTTTTCAAAAGGAAAAGACAACATGAAGCATGCATGCATGCATATGTATGTTGATATATTATATGTCGTGGAATATATATTGTAAGGTAGCTAGTTATTTAGGAAGCAAATGATTGGATAGACAGTTTTTGGTTTTGTAGCATGGGTTAGAATGACATGGGATATTTGATTCCTTCACGTAAAAGCAAACTAAAAAGCTAAAGTAGCTAGCATCATCAATGATTCGCTGGATCAAATCCTTACAAATATTCACATGAGGTTGACTTGTATGTTATGGTATCCAATAATACTATTAATTATTTCATGATCTCTAAATAACAGAATGTTTATACAACCTACTAACCACGTATAGCATTCTTTCATTTAAATACAAGTGTTAGGTATTTATAGTGATGAAAGCATATTCTTAATTGAAGGTTCAGAATAAGAAAATGATCACATTAGAGTCAAAGAATGCACCAACGATAATTTGGGTTTAAACTATAAAGATACAACTTGTGATACCCAATTAATAGAAACTATATAGACGGCTCAGTGGCGAAACTAGAACTCGTTGGTCGGGATCATAATACAGTTATCTTCTCTACGCCACTACAACTATAAGGTAAAACGTATATTGTTTTGGAAAACACTCATATTTTATAAAAAAGAAAGTCCAAAGAATTTTGATGACCATATGGTCAACGGACCCTCTTGCAGTGGCGGACCCAGAAATTTTTCCATTGGGGTGCGAAATATTTTTAAAAATTTTAAGCCGCTAGATATATATAAATAAAAATTCGGTTCGGGTAGGGTCGGTTCGCCGTCGGGGGTGGGGGTGTCGCAGGTCGCTGGCAGTGAGGTGAGGCAGAGGGAGGGTGTGAGTCGCACAAACCTGGCAGTCGATTGGTTTTTTTTTGTAAACTCAACTAATTTTGTTTGATTAAAGTTGTATTTGGGTTGAGCTTGAATTGATATTAACTTATTGGGCTTAATGGAATGAATTCAAGTTTTATTAAAGAGGTTAGTGGGGTAAGTTGTTTACATAATTGGGTCGGGTTTCAATCCGTGTTCACAATTTTTTTATATAAATTCCTAACATATTTTTCTAAGGGGTGCGGTCTGGATTTTTCGCAGAAAATACCACTAAAACTTTTTTTTTCAAGGGGTGCGGCCGCCCACCCACCCCATAGGGTAGGTCCGCCCCTGCCCTCTTGACCATCTTGGTTTCGCCCCCGAGCCGGCTAGAGAATCAACAGAAACTCCGTGAATATTAATTTTTATAATAATATATACCAGAGAGAAATGTTCTTGGTGGTTGCATGTAGAGATCCTATTTGATTTTATTCCAAAAGATATGGAAGCTAATTTGAGGATAACGTTAATTTACGTTGACCTCCAATGTTAGTTCTTGGCATGTAGGAAATATAACAGTTTTAAAACACGGTGCAAGCTTGCATGCAGCTACATTCACTACAAATATCTGTCTAATGTCGTATGAGAAATAGAGATGTAACCTACCATGAAAGACTGCCATTGAGTGATTCGCATGTTTGAATATTCAACAATAATTACATACCTCTCCTGGTACTTAAAACAATTATTATATATATAATAGCATATTCAACGTACTTAAAACAATTGTTATATATATATATATAATAGCATATCCAAAACAATTAACTAACCTGAATTAATTCTTCTATTTTTTAATTATTTCTTAACATTATTCTTAGTATTATCTCTCTTGGTGTTTAAATGGTAGGTGGGCTGTTGGCTTTTATCGTCGGGAAGAGTTGGAAAGTCATCATAGTATCTCTTGTATACTCGTTAGAAGTAAAGGGCCTAACTTATGTTTTTACACAAAAAAAAAAAAAAAAAAAAAATATTCGAATTTTACATTTATAAGATCTAACAAGTTCAGGGTAAGCACACCTAGGGCTGTAAACGAACCGAACGTTCAGCGAACAGTTCGTGAACCGTTCGGCGGGAAGTTCGTTTATGTTTGTTCGTTTAATAAACGAACGAACATGAACAAGAAATTTCGTTCGATTAGTTAAATGAACGAACATGAACAAAGGTCTTGTTTGTTCGATTGTGTTCGTGAACGTTCGGTAAGGTGTTCGTGAACGTGTTCGTGAACATTCGTTGATTTGCGTTCGTTTATGTTCGTATGTTTGTGTTTTAATTGAAGATCTTTGTACTTTCTTATATTTTATTTGTACTTTTTATATTATTAAACTTTTATTTATTTTATCTCCCTAACAATTAAACTAGGAAACCCACTTTTACCTTGTTTATGCATCATTTCCCTTTCATTTCTCATTATTTAAATCCATGAATACAATCGACCTCCGTTCCACAATAAGGGATTCAAGTTCGAGTGCTACTCTCTGGGCCATCTATCTTTATCCTTCGTCGCGTTCGCCAAATTTATTTGTGTTCGTGAACCGTTCGCGAACACGCTCATTTCCTTAATGAACGAACACGAACATAAAATCTCGTTCGGCAAGTGTTCATGAACCGTTTGTGAACACATTCATTTCCTTAACGAACGAACACGAACAAGGCCTTGTTCGTGTTCGTTCGGTTCGTTTACAGCCCTAAGCACACCCTCTTGACCCCTTGTTTATTGATCTCTCTCACACACATATAACTTAGTATAAACGTGGTAGAATAAGAGTTCATGGTAATAGGCCCCCAATTTCTACTTATTTTTTTATGTTAACATAGTTATTGTTATCGTTGTTGTCGTCACAACTCCGCGGAGGGGTTCAACTACTTAATCATAAGTCTAAAATGAATGTATCACTAGCTTAACTCAAAGTCATGACCCAGTGCAAAAATAAACATGATATAGACACGTATTTTAGGGTCTTTCTGATAAATTAGGAATGTATATTACGTTTCACCTTCTACCTAAGGCTGCTGGGTATGGTGACGGAACGTCGAAGAAAGGGGGGATGAAGACGGGGGGCGGGATGGGGTGACGGAACGTCGAAGAAAGGGGGCCCACCTGGAGGATCGTCCTGAACGTCGAAGAATGGACGTTGAAGACGGGGACCGAGCTCGACGGTGGGGGGGCGGGATGGGGCGACGCCGGCGCCGAACCAAGACGGGGTGGGGGACGGTTGCATACCGTGTAGCCTAATGCAAGTGGTCACATAATTAACAAGCAAACATAAATCGTTATCTAAAAATTTATCATGGACATATATATTGATATATATGGTCCATTTAAGTTTTCCTGAACCTTTTATTTAATCCATTATGTAAAGTTATACACATCCACATGTAAAACGCATTGATTTTTTTTTGAATGGCCAACGAATCCTCCAAATGGGCTACTGGCGAAATTCACCACATCGGGATACACTCGCCTCCAAACTGGGGAAAACCCTCACCTAGGGCCGAAGCCTGTGAACACTCGCCCGAAGGCACGACAGTGCGGTGAGGTAAAACCCGCTCAGTTCAAGGATCGAACTAGCGATCTCCACCTATTCGCCTAGTCTCCCATCATCACCAGGTGCCGCAGAAAATAATGGGGGAGGGCAAGAATCGAACTTGGGTCCCTTAGAACACCAAGTGTCTCCCTTACCACTCCAGCACCGCCTCATTTGCTGTAAAACGCATTGATAGTTTTGTAAACCAGCATAGTGCAACACATTTATTAGGATCAAACTTAATTGGCAAGTTTAATTAGTTTAATATGCTTCGTTCGCTTTCATAGATTGGCTAGAAAATTGATCAATGATGAGCAAAGAAAGCCGATATCATGACACACACATTACACATATGTGTGTGTATATGTATGTATCATATACCTACATTGATGTATCTGGTAGCCAACACATGAAGCAAGCTAATGCTAAGTGTTCTTTTTGTGTTTACTTTGAGAGGATATTTTTGATGGTGGCAGGTAGTTTTCTATGTCTATATTCAACATTTGTCCTTCCTTCACTTGGGACCTACATGATTTTCACTACAAGAACGGGCTGCTTTTAGCGACGACAGGCGTCGCCGGTATTGATCAGTTTTGTCGCCGGTATTGACCTTTACCGGCGACACGTCGTCGCTAATATGTCGCCGGTATTGCTCGGCCGGTATTGGCCATCTGTCGTCGCTAAAAGTGCCTGTCGTCGGTATTGTTCTTGCACCTTTAGCGACCAGAGTTGCCGTCGCTAAAGTGTCGCCGGTATTGCTCTTGCCGGAAAATTTGCAGCAAAGTTATAAAAAAACCATTCAAATCTCATATCAAAACATTAAAAAAAATTTGCCGCAAAGTTATAATAATTTGAATCTTATAAAAAAAATTTGCAGCAAAGTTATAAACATTCAAATCTCATATCAAAACATTCAAAAAACATTCAAATCTCATATCAAAACATTCATATCTCATATCAAAACATTCAAATCTTATAAAAAAATGAATTCTACCTAGAGTTACACTATATATTTTCTACATAAAAAAACAAAGCTGGCCGGAACTTGACGGAGCTTGGCCGGAACTTGACGGAGCTTTATGGAGGTGGTGGTGGTAGCTTCATGGAGGTGGCGGTGATGGTGGTGGTAGCTTCACGGTGGTGGGGATGGCAGTTTGGTGGAGGTGGCGGTGGCAGTTTGGTGGTGGTAGCTTCATGGTGGTGGTGGTGGAGGTTGTTGTTGGTGTAGTTGAAATTGGAGAAGATGGGTGTATGTTGAAGAAAGTGGGTTTAAAATGAAGTTTGTGTTTGTTTAAAGGAGAAAAATCAGGAAAGTCTCCACGTCATTGGATCATCTTCTCATCAAGGGCCAAGATCTGCCCTTTTCAGGTTCACACGGATTGACTATTAGCGGCGACACACTTGTCGCCGGTAATGCCCTTCCCGTCGCCGGTATTGCCCTATCGGTTGACCAGAGGTTAGATTTGTGTCGGTTGACCAGATAAGAGTTAAAGGTGTCGCCGGTATTGCCCTATCGGTTGACCAGAGGTTAGATTTGTGTCGGTTGACCAGATAAGAGTTAAAGGTGTCGCCGGTATTGCCCTTGACCCGTCGCCGGTATTGCCCTGTCGTATCTCCAACCGTCAGATCAATATTTTGATCAATGGATGAGGTTTTGTTTCAGATCTGGGGACGCGGATCGACCAATAGCGGCGATGATTGACGTGTCGCCGCTAAAGGTGTCGCCGCTAAAGGTGTCCCTTTCTTGTAGTGTTTCTTCTTCAAGCTTCATGTTTCCATGTTTAACGTGGGTGTCATATCCCTACCCTAATTGACATGACTAACACTAGCTAAAGTGCTAAACTACTACCATAATGCCATAATTACCTGCAAATGTACTCCCCACCAAATTCAGTATTACTAAACTAAGAACTCAATCCATTCTAGTTTGCTCCAACGTTTCTTTCATGTTACTCTCACCAACCATATTCTTACATTTGTTTTTTGAGTCTTCCCTCTTTTAGATTACTCCTAAAACACACATACATACATAGATACATACGAATGTATACAATATAAATTCGTATATTCATACGGTATGGTATTCTCTTGATCATTGGTGAAGCATAGTGGGGCCGGGAGGGGGATGCCGACCCCCTTAACTTTTCACTAAGTAGTGGAGAGTATGTAGTTTTCGTATATAAATTTTTGGGTATATACGTTTTCGACCCCCATTTTATAGAAATTTTTGGGTATATACGTTTAAAACCTCTGCTCGGAAATCTCAAGTTTCGCCACTGCTCTTGATGTCGTATCGATTACATGTCGAATCAAGGAGAAAAACAAAACAAAACTATCAACGTATGTAATTAATATCATTAGCTAATTTTAGAACAACTAACTCATGTATACATAGTAATCCTACTCCTAAATCTACATTTTATGTCTACCGCGACACGTAGTTTTTCTATGGCATTGTAATTATGTTTCTTGAAAATATAAGAATTATTTAAAAATAAGATGCTAATGGTAGTTTATATAGTTTAAGTTTAACAAACAAACCTCGGATTCTCTTCCAAGTTCAAGCTTATTAACCAGATACTTGATTAACAATCCAACAGTCATTCTTCCATCCCTAAAAATTATTGTAAACAAAATGTAAACATTCGTTATTAATTAACTAAGGACAATAAATATATAAACTAATTAATAATTCATAGTAATAATAATTACTTGATTCTCAGGTAGCTCTTTGGAATTTGAGGCAAAAATGGTTCCTTTAATCTGCATTAGATCAACAAACAAAACAAGAAATATTGAATCCATAACTCCATAAGTGCCATGCAATGATACATATGACATATTTTTCAAAGAAAACTAAAATAAATAATTAGGGTTTTGAGAGTTACTGGTTTTGAGACGCCTGAAGCATAAACCAGACGCCCGAATGAGGTCTTCGTGGCGGGTTGACCACTCGTGCTACGTTTAGTCGACGGTGGACGTGAAGCGGACGTCCGTGTTGCTCCGAAGAACCCGAAAACGAAGAAGATGAAGAAACCGGAGGGTTAAGAGGTGTTGTCATCATGTTAGCCTGAAAAGGCCTAATTAATTGCAAATAATTATAATTAGTCTCGTGTTGTTGCTGCTGTTGTTGGTGGTGTTGTAAAGTCAGAAACGGCACGGAATTCATGGCTGCAGCCGTTTGGTGCGGCTGCAAAAAGAAAGCACTCGATGTCGGGGGATGACCCCGAAATTCGGGAACTTGAAAAACGAGCTGGGGTGGTGGTGGTAGCTGTAGCTGTCCTATCCGACGTGACGAGCTCCCACCGCCACCACTTCCCAGATCAAGGTCAACTGACGGCTGAGTTAATGATATCTCAGCCCTCAGTCGCCGGTGGCCAGGGCTGGTGATGGACCGACTATTATCCAGTCCACCACCTAAACTTAACTGAAGCCACCGGCCATGATCTTCCTCTGTATTCATCTCATCATGAATATTAACATCTTTCATGCTCGATCCAGCTTCTTCGTTATCGATACTAGTTTCGGTTCTTGATTCATCCTCTGCCATTAGATCTGAAACAAACCCTCTTCCTAAACTAATAAAACAGTCATACCCGCTGTCCGAAAAACCGCCATTAACATACTTTGACGACGACAGATGAGCAGGAAACATGGTCATATTGAAAATCTTTGAAACTGACCACAATAGATTGATCTATGAACAGTCAGAATATGAAAGAAATCCATACATATAAATAGAGAAATCTTGGAGATTAATCTTTTAGGGTTTGAAAATCAAGAAAGAATGAATATAGAAAAAAAAAAACGGCATTAATGATGATGAAGATGGGGAGACTTAGAGAACAAGAACTGGAGCAAGATCTCTGTACTTTGCTTCGGTTGTTCTCTTGGTTTGGAGGTTTGTGGTTTTTTTTCTTCTACTACGAGATGAAAAGATGGACCATGAGAAAAAGTACCTTATTATATTCTTGGAAATGATAAAATGGATGGGTGACCTGTATTATTGTTTATTTATTTAATACTAGTAATTGTTATCATTTTTCATTAATTCAATAATTTGTGTATGACTAGCAGTTGCCCCGTCCGCGTTGTGGGGCGACGGCCGAATAATTGTCAATCAATTAAAAAAACATTACTATAATTTTGTTAGGAAAAAAAACTAAAACGATAATAAGACCGTAATTTTCGACTCAGGGCAAAACTGTAATTTTTCAGGACTAATGAGCGAGTGTTAGGCAACTCCTTGACACGGGAAAAAATTAAATGGAGTTAACCAATTAAAACAAAAAAACTTTTATAGTTTTGCTAAAAAAAACTAAAACGATGGGAAAACGTAATTTTTAACTGAGGGTGAAATCATAATTTTAATTCAAGGATAAAATCGTAAATTAAATGGACCAATGGGGGAGTGTCAGGCAGCTGCCGGCATGACTGTAATTTTACACTGAGGGCAAACTTGTAATTTAACCAGGAAAACAAACAAAAACGATGGAGAAAATGTAAACTTAAGTTGAGGGCAAAATCGTAACGTAGCTGTGAGAAAAAAACCTAATGACAAATCTGTAAATTTAAACGGGACAAAATCGTAATTTTGATCCGAGGGAAAAATTGAAATTTTTAGCTGGAAGTAAAAGCGTAAATTTATTTTTAAGTGGGGGTAAAACCAGAATTTTGAACTGATTGAAAAATCGTAATTCTAAGGAAAAAAAAATAATTGCAAAAGTGTAAGTTTAAACGGAGCAAAATCGTAATTTTGAATCGAGGGAAAAACTTAAATTTTTAGCTTGGAGCAAAAATGTAAATTTATTTTTATGTGGGGATAAAAACATAATTTTAAACTGATGCAAAAATCATAATTTTAAAGCGGGATAAAAGCGTAAATTTGTTGGGCCAATAAGGGAGTGTCAGGCAGCTGCCTGACACTATTACCTTAGCCGCCCATTTAAGCCAATAATTGGCCAGCACTATTACCCCCATCTTGAGAATGTATATATTGAAAATGTATAATTCAGATCGGTCACTTTAGTAAGTTAATCTTAGCATTTTAAGCGCACTGGTGATCATACTAGTCGTTTTACCATCTTACTGGTCAGATCAGTTTAAAAAAAAACCGATTATGGCATAAATAGTTCAAGCAAATTATACTTATGTTTTGTGATAAATTTGAGTAACAAGTATTACGCCTGAAATAAATAGAATACACGTAGTTTGAAATACTATGATCCATTACTAAATCTGAATTTAAATGAAAAGAAAACTAAAAGATTTTTTTAAAATGCAATCCAATTCATAATTCACAACCGTTCGTCTGATGGTTCTACAATAACTCAATTAGATTGGGCGTGTAACCAGTTCTTGGTCCAAATGGCGACTCCAATCCAATTTCGAGAATGGTGATCCTCATATACAAGGGCGGATCTATGGGTATTCCAGTGATACATCTACATCTCAACTTTCTTGACGAAGTGCAAAATACCCTTTAATATACTTTAAAAAAAATCTCCAGTTTATGAATGTATGGTACTTTTATTTTTGGACGCCTCTGAATTTTACTTTTAGATCCGCCACTACTCATATAGAAACGGATTAATTTGGTTATGGTTATATTTAAACCGAGGGGGTAGGTATATGTACATAACATAGAAACTATATAAAGTGTATGCGTATATATATGTTTATATGGCACCCCTTCTTAAACAGATTAATTTTAATTAAAATAATTACTAACTGTTTACTTATATACTCTTTAATTTTATTTAAGATATTTATTATCTAAAAGGTTAAGAAAAGTTGTAAAATATAAAAAAGATCAACCGGATTCGTCTTTAAAATTATTGAGTAAACCGACAAAATGTTCTCTGAGGTTCAGTTACTTTTGCCACTTTAGTACAATATTATTCATTAAAAGTTTTGAATATGGGCCCTTTGGTTTTAATTTTGTTACCATTTTCATACAAAATCAAAATCTATTCAGATTTTTTAGTTAACATTCATTTTTTTTGTATTTTTCCTCCTTTTTAATGAAGAGCAAAATTGTAAAAATTTTTTAATTTGTTATAATAAAACGTTAAAAAACTATTTTGCCCTTCATTAAAAGCAAGAAAAAAGACAAAAAAAAAACTTGATATTAACTGAAAAATCTTACCAAATTTTGATTTTGGATGAAAATGACAACAAAATTGAAAGCATAGGGACACAAATTCAAAATGTTTGAGTTTTGGAATAAAGTGGCAAAAGTCACCAAACCTCAGGGACCATTTTGGCAGTTTACTCAAAATTATTTGTTTGAACTCACAGATTGTAATTATAGTTGCTTAGATCCTTTAGCCGCATATTCGACAACACTATTAACATTATTTTGGTAGATAATCATAATTTTGTATCAACTTAATATTCACACAAACATCCGTACGTCTCTATCTCCCTTTTTCAAATATTTATCGTTTAAGACACGTAACTAGAATTTATGCAGTGCAGGATGGAATTAAGACCATGCTTTAGGCACGTAACTAGCGATTAATGTACTAAACTCCAAAAGGTTACATGGTTTAAAGATATAAAAACCATCAATGATATGTCAAATCAACATAATGAAACATAACTTTCTTTTAAAACAAAAGAGAAAGTTTTGTAAGTTTTGACCCTTTTTCTAAATTCCTTTCACACATACGCATTATGAATAATATTAAAAGAGATCGTGGGTTATATATTTCTGGCCCAGAGTATCGACATCACATTATATCGGTCGTCCCTTCACATCAAGATTGATTCATTAATACATGATCTCAAATAAAGGTTTTTTTATACGGTTGGTGTGGGTTAAACATGGGTCTCGTGTGAACTTTGTATAACCTAAGTCTTCATTAGTTTTAGTAAAGGTAAACCTTGTATCACTCATTGCCCATTGGGTAAGTAATATAACAATTTTTCTTAAATAGGTTAAAATTTTATAAATTGCTTTATGCCTTTACATAGGTTCAATCGACTCTTTCCACCACTCACGTACCTCTCTTGGAGTTAGGTGACCCGTTTGCTTATCACTCCCTCACATTGCATGTCAGATGTGACAATATAGAGTGATTATTCGGCGTCTATCTCACAAGTCACAATAATTGTTGCATCTATTTTTTTACAATGCTTAAGAAGTGGAAAGTGGATAGCGCCATAAAGGGGTGAGGGCGCTACGTGATTGAACGTGGTGGTTGGGTGATCACGCGTGGAACACCGCCGCCACTTATGGTGACCACACGTGGTGGCGATAACGCGTGGTGGTGACAACGGGTTGAAGATTTCTTCTCAAACACTCCCTGCTTCCTTCTCCTTCACATGATTGGTCCTTCTCCTTCACATGATTGGGTGTGGTGAGTGATAAGCACCCACACTAAAATCCATCACTTGTGATGGAACCAAGTTCGATGATGTGGCGTAACATGATTGGGTGTGATGAGTGATGGAAAATGGAACACCCCCACCCCCTAATGATGATCTTTTTTTGTTGTGACTTGGCTCCTGAGTAAGAGTAAGAAGATGTGCTTTCACGGAAAGAAGAACTAATTGAGAGCTACAAATGAACTTATGAATGCTTATTTTTCTAGGGGAAAAAGGCTTATAGGCTTCGACAAATTTAAACCTTAAAATCAAAGCACATTTACCTCCTCCTAGGCATTTTACCATGGAGGGGGAAGGGCAAGGGCATGCAACACAACTAGCTAGAGTCGATATTCAACTTAATCATCAAGACATTGTTACAAACATGAGAAAATGAGGGAAGTAAACAAAACCACGAATGAGAAAATGTAAGGCAAAACAATAGATGCAAACAAGACAAGCGATAGAAGATCTTATCACTCGTGTGCGACGAACCAAGCACTATCATTTTCTTCAAGCAATATGTACTCAGGAGGGTCCACAAGTCTCTAGTAATTAAGGTCAAAGTTAGAATAACTATCATAATAGAAAGAGATTTGATACTTGTTCCACTATAAAACGTCTCATATGTAGGTGTTTTCTATGTCCAGAGAATACTATAGTTTTAAACAAACGGAAGTGATGTAATTTAGCAATGATAATCTTTTCAATAAACTACCCAAATTTATATTTCATCGTGCAACTGAATATAATTTGGAATATACTCGGAGATGACTCTTCACGAAACACCTACAAAAAAAAAAAAAAAAAAAAAAAAACATCTGTTAACCTCGCCATAGAGGGGAGGCCCCTGTGTGACCACCCTAATCGTGATAGTAAGATTCTATTCTTTTGACAATATATGATCCGTGAGAATGCGTTCGATTAATGTGAAGTTGTTGTGAAAGAATGGTGTAATGCACATTCATCGAATTATAAGAGTATTTGTATTCTCTTTACCTTTACCTCACATTGAGCCATTAAACGTGGATAATGATTAAATCTTTAATAGATTTGTCCCAAATTGTGTTTATTAAATAAAATTCAGGATTACGCAAGATATCTGATGGTTAAAGCTTTTATATTTCAACCTATGGCAGACTTTTTGGTTCCTCCCCATGCTTTAACTTGGGTGTCATTTTGTAATACCCTCAATTACCACATGCGGAGTACTACTGCGAGGTGTGTGACTGACCATGATTAAGCCAACAATCATAATGAACAACATAATAACAAAATAGTTTTCATCACAACCAATGCGATTAGTGACTAATAATGTCTAAGTCCAAGATTTAAGTTTAAAACAACGTTTAAAGATAACAGCGGAAACATAATTTAAACAGTTCAAACAAAGTTTCAAAGTTCATAATTATTATTAAGGAAAACCCAACACGGGTTAACGCGACCACTACACTACCCGCTGCAAGCTCCTGCTATCACTGAGTACCTGCAAAGCATGCAGTAGGGTATCAACATAAAGTTGACGAGTTCACGACTTGTCCAGTTTTAATTCCATAAAACTTGTGTTTGTTAAGTTACTCATTTATATCATGCCATGGGGAGCTATCTCATATGCAAGCTACTAAACTGCGTAATACCTAATACTTTGCGACCTGTTACATTGTTGTTGCCCCGTTTGTCAACGCCTATCATCATTGACGGGTTGCCAAGGTCTATTAGTTCACGACCGATCCTATCCAGGCACGGTGTGAGGTTGGTGAAACCTAAATAGCGCTTTCAACTAATAACCCGTTCGCTAGGCACGGACGACTAATCGGTATAAAAAGTAGGGACTTCGTGATAGAGTTTCGTTTAGTACACTTGTTGTATTTAATATAAATAGTAATTATTGTATTCCAAACCAGGAATAGTAAGCAATCCCAAACCTGGGAAAGTGTCGTTTGTTCCGTTTCCCAACCACCGGGAACGCATGCTTTTAGTAAAGTGTGCGAACTCACCCTGGTTTTGCTCGGCAGGTAATTTACTTGTTTTAACAGTTTGTCAACCACGTCCTATTATGGTTACCAACATTGATCAGGTTTTTGTATGCAAATATTTCATGTATTTGTACACGTATTAAGTATCACATACGACCACATATAAAACAAGCCCAACAGATAATAATACAGGCAGTTCAACAATACGATACATCTAATGTGATGTCCAGTAATAGGTGTGCGGTCCAGTAATATTCAGCCCAATAACATGCGTGTGGTCTAGATAATTTATTTAACCAATGTACAAGTGTATGTGCGACCCATTTTAAACAAAGTCAGTCCATTAACAGAGTGAGCAGCCCACCATTGGGCGGCCCACATAGAGTGTGCGACCTCCCCAAAGTGTGTGGTCATGCAAACGTCGTTTGTACAATATGCTTCAAGCACTTGTACCAAAAAGGGAGTGTGCGGTCCGCACAATCTGGTTGTACAATGTGCACCTCAGGCTGCACGTTCATAAGTGTGCGGGCACACGTGGGAACACCAGTGTGTGGTCTGGGGTATGAAGTTGTACCATACGCAAGCTGAGTTGTACCCATTGGAGTGTGTGGGGTATCCAGTGTACGAGGTGAGGGTGTACGGTATCTTTCATTCCAAACACATTATGTCACGGATTTTTTTATCAGATCAGATAGGATAAAAATAGGAATTTTTCACATCAATCAACATTCGCTTTCCTAGGATTCAAATCTTGTTTTTGACAAGCATTCATCAGTGTCTGGACTAAGCATTTTTAACAACAATAATTATATATAATCATTTTAGTATCATCTTCTTGGATCAATTGCATGATCATTAAAACAATCATTTTCCTTATCCACATAACAGATCTATAACATATATCACAATACACCTTACTACGTAATTAATCATTAATCGAATTCAGAATCACAAGGAAACTTGTTGGAATCATTTTATTATCTAACCAGTCTATGATCATAAACATCATATAACACACACCTTATCATCTAACCAATTTCATGAACAAATCTAAACAAGAATCATCATCAATACCCAAATAGATCTATGGTTCCATTTTAACATCAAGCATCAAAACACATAATTATGGACACAAGACTAGGTTTCGTGATTATCATTTCAATAGTTGTTGCCACTTATCATCAAGCAATCATCAACCCAATCTTGTACATTATCTAATCATGTTGTTCAAACAATTCATCTAATAATTGAGATATACTAACCGGTTAAACGAGAGTGAAGAATGTGTAGAACGGAGGAAATGAAGCTTCTAAGCGACGAACACTAGCTGTCGTTGAGGGGTAATAATACTGTCGTCAAACCCGGAGATGAAGGTGAGGTTTTGATGTGTTTTTAGGGTTTTTAGAAAGAGAAAGTCAGAGAGAGATAGAGGGAATGTTTTTAGGGATTGCAGCTAAAATGATTTTGGCAAACATTCCCTGATGTCAGCTGCCAAAAGAGCATTTATAAGCGCCCAATCATGTCGCACACGTGGACATGTCCGCTTTCTCTAAGTGTACGGCTCTCTAGGGTTTAACAATACCACCGCACATTCTATTGGGCCAGGTCCGCAACTGTGTGGCCCAAGTGAGTAGAAATAGGGAGTGTACGGGGCTTATGGTGTGTGCGACATGAGGAGTGTGCGACCGTGTTTGTATGAATTATTTTATATGTAACTTAATATTCAAAATCACACATAATTAATATAATCAACTCGACAGTTAACAAATAAGTCTCGTTTATTAGATTCACATAATCATAACATAAAACATGCTAGAAAACCCGAAGTATCACAATTTAGTGAACCCCAACGCACTAGATTACATTAGTTCACCATGGTCGAAGAATGTGTAGGCTTGGTGTGCGCCAAGGATCCCCAACCTTCTTAAAGATAAAAATTTAGAATTGTTGGTCCATGGTACGACACAAATTCTTGTAGCCCAGACAATGTATGGCCTTGAAATCCAAATCCATGATTAAACTTCTTTGGATGTATCCCTTCACCTTCTTCGTGACATTAAAATTTTGAGATTGAAGAATATAAGTAAACAATGAACATAGTTGTTACATCAATAATTCTCTACAATGCTTAACAAATGGAATGTAGACGTAATATGGACACCATGGAGATAGAGGAATCCCATTAGTCATGCCATGGGCGGAACAATGGAGGGCCATGGGGCTCTGTTGAATGCCGACACCCAGTCACTGGAATTCGTTGGATTTTTGTTATAATTCTAATGTTCTTAAGAAAAAGATGAGTTTGATATGTTGGTTGTAGTCGGTAAAGAAAAGAATATATGATTACACTGACCAAAAAGTTGTAGTTCTAGTAGTGAGTCTTGGCAAGAGGTTATTGTCATCATGACATGACTCTAACGTAAGAGGATAGTGCTTAAGGAGACAAGATGCAATTGAGAATTATAAAATGTTATAGGTTATGTCAAATGGTTTTTATTTATTTATTTATTTATTTTATCAGGGTTATGTCAAATGGTTGGAATATTGTATCTTGGTCGTATTATTCGTCATTTTGCCCTTCGTGTACTAGGTCGTACCTTAGGAGTTTGAGTGGTGTAATCATCCTTTGTGGTCGAGCGGCCCCATTGCATGTTTTCTTAGCTGTTATTTTTATCTTGAGTATAATCTGTTATTTTTATCTTGAGTACCTTAGGAGTTTGAGTGGGTGTAATCATCCTTTGTGGTCGAGCGGCCCCATTGCAACTTGTTGCCCGACTACCTGTCATTGCTTTGTAATTGTCCTTTTTCGTGTGGAATGAAATACTAATTGTTTAAAAAATAATAATAATAATAATAATAATCTGTTTGAACTTCCGGTTAGCATAGGACTATCATGGTGGTCCTCATATGCAAAGTGATAGATGAGATATGCAAATGCAGAAAATGGGATCATATAATATTAAGTCTTGGGTTTAATCCAACATGAGCTTCCGGGGGCCCCGTTGCCATGGTGTTGATATGTCCATGCATGTACTCTAGTATTTTTCGTCTATGTTTTGTCATTTCAACTTCTTTTTTATGGCTCACTTTAATCATAGCCCCAATACACACATATACCCCCTCTATATGTGGCCTTAATTGTATTTGTACAATAAAAATATCCGGTATATCCCATCTATAGCAAAGTATACCTTAATTGTATTTGTAAATTAATTAAATAAGAAATATGTTTTTTATTATTACTAGTGGGTTGGCCCGTGTGATATGACGAGTGTCATCGAGGCATTTTTAGAGAGCGCAATCTAACCCGACCTACATTAAACAATGATTATGTTTAGACATTATTATTAATTTATTATAATATGTAGTAATTATATACTTAAAGAAACTTAAATAAGATATATCTTAATTTGAATAATATTTAGTTAATAAAAATATAAATAGTAAATGTAAATTAAATCTTTATTTAAAATGTTATAAATAAGATAAATAAAGTGAATTAAATACTCTCATTTGCATCAAATATTTTAACTAAAGGCAAATTTGGAACTAATGTATAGAATACTTGTATCATACGTAATAAAATTTGTTTTAGGCATCTTAAACTCTGAGATAAATTACAATGATATCTTTCTAAAATGTATTACATAGTGGTATAGATTATTATTATTATTATTATTATTATTAAAAAAGGAATCTCGGTGTGTTTGACAAGAGCTTTTAAGGGGGTGATAAGTTTCTTTTTGTGATGATTCTGAGTTACACATAGATTGAAGTTTTTTTAGAACTAACCAGGTGATCCATGAATCACAGTAGTAGTAAACAATCTACAACTATACGTCTATACTACAATGACAAAGGTTGGAACATCTAAAAATTAAAATTATCTGGAGGGTTTATATGGCTGGGTTAGGACATTGATTATTTATCGTTGTTAAATCGTGTACTTTCTGAAGAGGTCAAGGTTCAAGTTCCGCGGTATAAACTGATAAGTAATTAGGAGTAGATTAGATTATTGTAAAAAAAATATAAATAAATAAATAAATAAAAAACCCTTCAAACCGAATACATACAGCTTCTGATCAGGGCATTTAAGCACAAAATTACGAGGCAAGGATTGATTTGAGCACATGCATGTTAGTGGCCTGGGTACCTGCCTAGTGGTTAAACCCTAACCATATTGTATGTAACTCTACAGTGGAGGGGTGGGGAGACCAGTCGTCAGACCATGCCTTGCCTGCTTGACTGACTGACTCACTCACTCTTCAAAGTTCAAACTCTTCATTTTTATTATAATTTATTTTTTAGGAATTAGTGTGAGACATAAGTAATCAGAATATATATGTACGATAAACTAAGAAATGAATAGTCTAATGATGAGAGTCGAAGAAGCAAAAGTACGAAGGGATTGTAGGCGTGGGCATCGGTGAAAGTGCAACTGCATGGGCATGAGTTGGAATTGATTTATGTTCCAAAAGCATCTTTTGAACCTTTCTTCTTCAACATGCATGCATGACTCTAAGTTGTCATTGGCTTTTTTAGTTAATATTTTTCAATAATTATAATATTAAGTCTATTATAATCTATTATTAGTTTTATTTTTTTTTTTTTTTTTTTTTTTTCACCCTTAATAATCATTTATTACTGTAAGAAATGAATTTTAGAGAAAATTTCACTTTTTGTCCTTTATGTTTGCACTGAATTTTGAAACGTGCCCTTTAAAACTTTTAGTTTCAATTTATGTCCAAAAAACACCTGTTTTGTATCACTTTATGTCCTTTTCACCAAACTGAGTTAAATTACTCAGTTAGATTTATTTAATGCAAGGGTATAATTGTCATTTAAACCCTGATTGCAGCTGTGTCCCTTTTATATTCTTCACAACCTCTCTTTTCTTCCCCTTTTCTCCTCCACCCACCACCACCTCCCCAACCCACCTGAAACTTCTCCGACAACCACCGCAGCTTTCGTCGTCGGGCACCTCCATCACAACTCTCACCTGCGGCTTCTCTGACAGGGACTATCCGGTATTAAAACACACTGGTTATCTAGAAATTTCCAATAATAAATTCCAATCAATCAACATCATAACAATCAAGTATTGCATTTATATAATTAGCCTAACAAACTAATTTCAAATTAAAGCATATTGAACGGAAGGGATGAGTTTGTTCAAGATCTTGCTGAATCTTGATCGTCGGATGATACTGGAAGTTTTCAATCAGCATCATCATCATTATCTTTAAACGGCAAGATGAAAATCCAAGATGAGTTGGTAATTAAAAATGGGAATTTTCAAGATTCATGTAACGGAAGCCTTGATGGTACAAAGCATTCAGATCTAAAACCCAATGCTCCGAATTCACTTCCGCTTAAAAATGAAATTGTTAGCAAAAAGAACTCGAAAAATGGGGGGTGTGTCGTTCAGTCATCCAGATCCACCGCCGCCGCCGTGAGCGGCGGCGCCACTTCTAATCTGTCGTCGGTTTAGGGAGATCGGCGTTATCATCATCATCGTTATCATCTTCCTCAACAGAACTTTAACATTATCAGATCACCTCCTCCACAGCCGCCGTAGCAGCGGCGGCGCTGCAACTGTTGTCAACGAAACGAGAGGGAGACGAGAGTGGGGGTGGGTGTATGCAGGAGTTTAACGATGATGGGGGGTTGGGGATGATGGTTGTTGCGTGGAGGTGGTTGTAGTAGTGGTGGTGGCTGGGTAGTTATGGTGGGGCGTTGGTGGTGATGGTCATGGATGGCTAGGAGAGAGAGACAGAATGAGAGAGTCTGCACTTTTAAAGAGAGATGGTTATGTTGTGGCTTTTAGGGTTTTATTTGTTTTTTAAACAACAATACTTAAAGTGAAATGACAATTATACCCTTGCATTAAATAAATCTAACTGAGTAATTTAACTCAGTTTGGTGAAAAGGACATAAAGTGATACAAAACAGGTGTTTTTTGGACATAAATTGAAACTAAAAGTTTTAAAGGGCACGTTTCAAAATTCAGTGCAAACATAAAGGACAAAAAGTGAAATTTTCTCTTTATTTTATTTGGACGGCTGATATTATTAAAACACAAGAAGACAATACAACAATTACATACAAGCTTAAAAGAAATAAAAAACTAACCAATTAACCCATTTTACTGAAAACAATTTTGCTCTCTTTTTTATGTAAAGGTAACTAGATGTCTTAATATCCGTCATAAGCCTTGCTATATCGATTCTCTTGCTTGAAAAGACAACCTTATTTCAAAGTTTTCAAATGCCCCAACATGCTATTACCATAATACCGTGCATGATCCTTCTCCTCGCATCTGATCCGGAAATTCTTTTATGTAAACCAAGTAAGTCGCTGATTGTGTACGCACAAGATGCTAGCATCTGCCAAACCAATTAGCAAACAAAAGATGATGTGAACAAATGTTCCGCAGTTTCATTTACTTCGCCGCAAAGAGGGCATAGGGAAGAAGGTATAGGTATGTGTCTTCTTTCCAAAGCGCTTCTCATAGGTAGGCGATCCAAGTTCATTCTTCAACCAAAGGTGTTCACTGACGTGAGGTTGAAGTCTCACTCAAATAATCGAAATACTACTAGATAGCTATCAGTAAGTTGGTATCGAACATAGGGAGTTTGTGGAATATGCGTTATCTAAATGGTTATCTATAGAACTAGATTAAACTAAATTGCAAGAAATGTAAACTCAGAGATTTGGTTGATTGTTTTTAATTATCCAAATTAAACTAATTGGATTCCAAATCAAAGGCTGGTTGTGAAAACAGATTAGGAGAAAATGACCATCCTAGGTTTCAGGTTTCAAATGACACTTGTGTTTTAATCCAACTAGAAAGAACCACATATACATGGCTAATGTGTAGTTACTTGTTTGTGATGAAAGGGAACTAAGTACTTGGATTACAAGAATGCGAATTTGTTACCCGATGACCAATTAATCAATATCCAACCCTAATCCCTCCCATGATATCTCGATTGCCAACGGCACCAAGAACATATGATTTAGACTATGATCAAAACAAAATTTAACAATTTACAAACAAGCATCAACACACCATAATAAACAAACAAACATTGCAAGTCTATTATTCTGGAAATTCGGATAAAAACACAAAATGTCTTAGACAAACCTTCAACCTAGGATGATCACCAACAAGTTTAGCCACTCATGACTTGGTCCATCATCATCACACAAAGCTCAATGTTCATACGAATCAAAACACAAACCGAAATGTTTAGAATTGTTTTGAACCAAGAAAAAGTGCCAAAAATCGCCCAAGAACTGCTCCAAAACGTCTGCCAATGATAAGATCATGAAAAGGCACAATAAAACTTCTTAAAAGTGAGAGTTACAAGTTTCACATATATAACAACCCTCCTAAATAATTTTTGACACCCCTAATATATTTAAATATCCCTATATGTCCTAAAATACACCCCGTATACGAAAACAGGCTCCGAATACCTTTATTTTTATTAAAATTAAATAAAAACAAAAAATAAAAGGGCTCTGGCGGGCCGCGTAAGACCACCCCTTGGTCTACGCGGGGCACGAGCGATAGGCCAAGCGGCAAAACCCTAGGCCGCCACGTGGCGAGACACCTGGACGACCTATGTTCGTGACTGGCCAAGGGTAAGCCCTAGGCGACCTACGTCGCGGGCCGCGTAGCCTTTGGCTACAGTCTTCGCGGCCCGGGAGGGAAGGCGAAGGGTCACTATAAATAGAGGCCTTTAGCCTCAGTTTCAACTCGCTCATTTATCTCGATCTCTCTCTAAATTCTACGTAGTATACTTTATACTCGAGCAAAATTGTAACACCCCGTGTTTCGAAAGCCAAAGTCAAAGTCAAGGTCAAAGTCAACGACCGATCGCGCGACTTGACTGGAAGTGAATTTCTTTTATGTGTTTAACTTTAGTTGTATTATGTGGAGTAAGTGTTAATAATCACAGTAATCGACGTGTGTTGTTCGCTATTTAATCGACGTACGACTGTGAACTATATGAAGTAACAATGCGATAAAGTTAACTAAAACGATACTCGAACTATGCTAATCGAATCGACATCGAATGGTATTCGCACTCGCAACTCGAATTACGCATTTTGATTATTGATATACGTGTGTGTGTGTGCCTTATGTGTTACATGTGCATGTTTATTTATGCTATGTGGGGTAATCAATCGAAACCAATCGAAACTCAATCGCAATCAAAACTCAATCGCAATCGAACTCAATCGCAACCGAAAACGGTATGGAAATTGGTAGAGAAGAGATAGTGCGGGATATGAGTAGTTGGGATTAAAAGTAATTTGAATAGGAAACTCTCACATCGCTCACTCGAATCGCATCGCAACGCGCTACACACGAATCGAAACGGCAAAACTCGTCGCGCCGAGCACTCGAACCAGGTTCCAGCCGACCGAACTGCCACCCGGTCGGGCTGCCACCCGAGCGAGGTGCCATCCGACCGAAGTGCCACTCTACCGGGCTGCCACCCGGGCGAGATGCTATCCGACCGACCAACCCTTTCCATTTTGGGAATCCTATAAATACCCCTTGTCACTTTCAAACTTTCTACTTTTGGAAATTGACGTCCGACCAGCTCGTGCTCCCCACCTTTTCTTCGATTTCTCTCAATTCCGGTAAGATCTCGTCCTAAATCTTGTACTTCCTTAATCTACACGCACTCCTACACCTTTCTATCTTTTGAATCTTAATTTTTAACCGTGAAATCATCAAAATTCAAAGTGTTCTAGGATGACGTCATCATGTGTTCTTGAAGAACTTCATGTTTTTACGATTTCCACATAAACAAACAAAGATCTAACCGATTTCCACATAAACAATCAGGTGTTCTAGGATAACCTCAATCCACCAAGAACAACCTAGATCTAACCGATTTCCACATAAACAAACAAAGATCTTTCATAGATCTAAACATATTCATGGTGAAAAGGATTTAGAGAAGGTTTTCCAACTTTCTTTCAACCCTTTTACACTCAATGCACTCAAAACCGATAGGATCGGAGCTTGCATCGACTTACCACTCATTCTCGTGGTTGTGATTGGTTCAAGATCTGTATTCTATCCACGAGATTATCGATTCCGGGTTAAACATGGAACATCGTCTCGAACCGTCCACTGATCGGGTTTGGGTGATTCCTGTTCGATCAGGAGCACCGAGTATTGACGAGGTTTCTGTTGCTTAGCACGTTATCAAAATATCTCGATAAAATGACAAACCATCAAAAAAACCAAGTGTAAGATGAACAGGTCGACCAGGACGGAGTGCCATCCGATCGGACTGCTGTCCGAACGGACAGCCACTCGTACGACCGGCCACCCGTACGACTTGCACCTTGGTCCCACACTTAACTATTTTTGCCAGCATTTGAAGTCTGAATGTTGAACGAATTGTTGTCCGATTGGACTACCATCCGATCGAACTGCCAATCGAATCATGAGACATTTAAACTTCAACACTTAAACAATTTCCAACATGTTCAATGCACAAAGGATGCCACCCGATCGAACAACCGTCCGATCGAGTGACAACCTGCTGTACTTGTTCTCACTGAAGTGCCCAACCGAACGGGTTGCCGTCCGATCGAACGACCGTCCGATCGACCGACCTGAAAGGTAGAGATACTTCAATGTTTTCAAAATACTACAACGAAAACTTCAAAAGTCGAGCCATCATACACAAACACATCATTCCCAAGGGAAGAAACAATCCACTCGAACAGTCATCCGATCGGATGACCGTCCAAACGGACTACCAACCGCACGACTGGCCGTCCGATCGAATTACCATCCGATTGAACAGTTGTCCGACTCACTTGTTCCTTGCATCGTTTTACGCGTCGCTTATCGTTATACTATCGATCTGTTCAGGCTAACCTTACTCTCTAGCGCTCCCTTCAATCCATCCATCGCTCTGAGAATACTCGATCTCTTTTTGCTTTATGCACTTTTGGGTGTTACATACGTTACAAATATTGAAATCACATCGAACACACTACTTAATACTATTTAAGCGCTAACCATTCCTGCATGTTATACGTGGCTTAATGAATGCTTGTTTGTTATGTTTACACATGGAATGCTGTCTACCTGCCTTAGCAACGATAGTACTATAGTTTGGACTCAGCACCCATTCACTCGGGGGTTGTTAAGGACAATTACTTGCATGGATTACGGTGGTAATCATGTATCGCGAACTGCCTCGGGCAGTCAACCCGCAGTCATTGGTATCGATAGATCTATGTCGATAACTAACGTGCTTCATTTCACTATGCGTACGTGCTGGTTATGCGTAAACGATTTCAAACTCTATATGCTATTATCAAACTTGTATGCTCACCTTTACACTATGTGTATTGACTGTTACTTTAATGTATGTGACAGGTGCTTAAGTTGTTTATATGCTTAGCTTGCTGTGAACTTGAGGCAAGGAAAGATCTAGGATGCTCTCTGTGCTGTGATGAAATCGAAGCTAGGAAAAGAGGTCCTAGAAACCAATAAATAAACTATCTATGTATAAATCTAAGTTTTTGGAACAGAACTACTTGACTAGATTTTGTCTGTAATAATTATATTATCACTTATGACATGGTATGGGACGTGTTGCTTTAAATATTTGGTAAATACAGTTGTTATGGAAACTTCTGGACAATGTGTTTCGCTCAGTGCCATGCCCCGATGTTTCCGCCATCGGTTGGGGTGTGACAGATTGGTATCAGAGCCATAACTATAGGGAATTAGGCAAGACACGACCTAGTCCGGCTCGATGTCTTAGAGATCTAGTCTATAGTTAGGAACCAACAGACCGACTCGTACATGTCCAATAGGGATTATGTATGAGCTTACTGCCATTTCTCGCAATTCTCGCCTACGGTACACTATCACTACACTTTAGAATGGACGAGCGATTAGGCCGAGATTAGGTGTGAAAACCGCAAACTCTCGACCAATTTTCTTGTTCGCCACACATTTTCCTCCACAAGCACGAGAATTTGCGTTGAACCAGGGGTGAAATCCACACTTTGACGCATAATCCTCTTTTATTTCATCAAAAACAAGAACGAAGTTGTCAAGCCAGGGGTGAAACCCTAACCTTGACGACTTGTTCCGACTTTTACTTGGGTTTACAAAATTCTCACCAAGGTCTCGACGGACTCCAACGACCTGAAGTCACGGTATGACTAATGGGATATGTGCCAAATGCCCAAGAATCGAGGCAAAGGCACAGTCCTGAAGGTCAAAATGTGTACAACAAGTCCTTGTGAATAGTCAAATCACTTTGGTAAGTCGATGTCTGAATAGCCGCAGACAATCCATCTTTCGATTTTTATGTGTTTCGATTCTGAGCCCGCAACTGCTGACTCTGATGATTCGTCGATTTTATGTTTTATATGTGTGTTTACCTGCTTATGTGTTTTAATTTTGGAGAATTATTCCATTTTCGCTTTCACTTCGATCGACATGCACGACTCGCAATGCATTTCTATCTCAATACGCTAACAAATCGCTACCACTCGTGGAACGACCGTACACCATGTAGTTGTTATGATTGTTCGCTTATGTTATACTACTCATGTTATACGCGACCGCTATATTCGAACAATCGCAGACTTTGAATGATAGGTTTCTGTATTCTGACTACCTCTGGTGATTAAATGCGTATGTGCTTCTGTGCTCTACGTGCTTATGTGCTTATGTGTTTATGTGCCTCTGTGCTTATCTGAATCTGTGATTATGTGATACATGTTTCATTGTGTCACAAACCCAAAATACCACAAGCGGAAACCCCCGTGAGGTGTGTGACGTACCAGGATCTAGCCACCAATCATATTGAACTCATAGGTATATTTAAATAAAACTTTCATTTATTAACATTAAGTGTTACAACATTACAAATAAATTACAGTGTACAGCGGTAGCATAATTCATTCGTTAAGTGTTTATAAGCCACATGTAAAATCCATTAGTCTTGTGTTGCGATTCCATGTATCTCGACCCATGACCACTCCAGCCTCCCAGACAGCAAGTTCTAATAATATGCACCTAAAGGCCTGCAAGGCATGTAACAACGAGTCAACAACAAAGTTGAGCGAGTTCACAGTTGGTTGTTTAGTTTTACAAGTTTGTTTTGAAAACCATAAGTTGTTTTGAAAACCACGAGTTAACCAGTATCTTTGTTTCCCAAACCATATCCATAATCAGTGGGGGCTTCCCCATGTGAACCACTAGACCGTTACCATATCGACAACTGACGAAAATAAGTTGTGCCCTACGTCAATGTCTATCATCATTGACTAAGTGCCCAGATCCATTAGTACACGCCCGTCCTGCCGGCATGGTGTGAGGCTTGTCAACCCTAATAGCGCTATTAACTAATGACCCACTCGCCATTGGCCCGGGGATTAAGTCTATATAAAAATGAGGGACTTCATGATAGAGTTTTGTCTAGTAAGTTTAAGGTTGTTGTCCTACCCAAGGAGGACAAACGTACGTATTCTACCCAAGGAGAATACGCAGGATTAATATTGGCATCCTACCCATGGAGGATGGCGGTACATATCCTACCCAAGGAGAATATGTAGGTTCCGTTTCAATTCTTTAACCCATTCCCAACCACCGGGAATCCCATGCCTTAGAAAGTGTGTGAACTCACCTCGGTTTGCTCGGTATGCTTATCTACTTGTGCACAAACAATTCAGTCAAAGTCTATAGTATGAACACAATCAGTTTATGTTCGTAATGACTCAAATGAAATCTAACATCACAAAGTGTGCTTGGCAGTTAATATCATGTAACACGTAAACAGTTATTTCAAGTTCATACAATTCATGCTTCACATAAATGATTTCTCTGTCTATTCTAACATAGTTATCCATTAACAGTCTTAAAAGACTTAACTGAGTTACTGTGCTTGTTTCCCAACCTGACGAACATTCCTGATTTTGTCGCGATCTCCCTTCGGCGAAAACCACCAGGCAACGAAATCCCTTGGGCGACGAAATCCCAAAGGGTTTTCGTCGTGATTGTATCTTCGTCGGCCCTGGGTTTTCGTCGGGTAGAGCATGATCATCAATAACAGTTACGTAACCCAGAAACCCTAATGATCATCTAGTAGTTTCACCGGCTTCATCAATCAATCGTTCAATCATATCAATTCATATGAGGGGGCCTTATGATATATATGTGTGCATTATAATATACAAGTATGACTGAACTGTATAGTATATGTAAGTAGGCTTTACATTAGTTATGAGTGAATATTATAGTAGATATAGGTGAACCTCATTTAACAGCATGTGCGGCTGTTAAACGAAACACATATTTTATGCAACTTTTTACTCCATGTTCTCTAATTAATCAAGTCAGGTGACCTCAAGCCCACCAAAAACACATGTGCTCAGGCTTATAATGCATAACTATTTATACTTAATTGTTGATCCATTACATCTATAATGGAGTCGGCCCACTAAGAAACAACATAAAAGAACTTCGGTCCAATCAACATCATCTACAACAGATTTGTCCTATATGTCATTTAATTTCACCAACATATGCATGTCCCAAATTCATTAATTCCAATAACAAATGCATGTCAGACTTTATTCAAATACCTATTCGATCCCTAGCCCTTATTCAACAAAGACATACCACGTAACACACATGCAATTCGATGACACTAAGCATGCAATCAATCATAACCACACAATATTAAAATCCTTAATATTATACTTACCAGAATGTTCAATTCGGAGGAGAGGGGAAGGCTGATTCGTCGGATAGAATAGGGTAGGGTGCACTAGGGTTTCTTTCAAGTTGTGAATTAAAACACCCACCCCCCACTATTCGTCGGATAAAATTGGGCCAATGCGTAGCAAGCATAAGGGAGTAGTTAAAAGGGGAATTCGGGCCAAGTTAGATATATAAGGCGGCGGCCCAAAGGCATTTGCGATAAGCGCGGCCCGTATACATCAGTGAACAATATTTTAACAGAGTTGCCGTACGTTTAGGTTAAGCTTAGCGGAGTTATAAATAGATAACGGAAAGTTGGAATCACAGGATTAAACGTTACTAACCTTGGAAGTTTGGGTTGTCACATCATCCCCAAGTTGAAAGAAATTTTGTCCCGAAATTTAGCATACAGTCACTGAGGAAGCTAGTTATGTTGTGTTGTTTCCTGGTTTTCCTGGGGTGTCACATCATCCCCCTGTTGGTTTGGAATTTCGTCCCGAAAATCCGCAGTAGCTTCAGCCTCAGTAGTGGTTGTACTCTTCTCGAACAATTGGGGATACTTGTGTTTCATTTGATCTTCTCGTTCCCAGATGAACTCTGGGCCACGACGGGAGTTCCAACGAACTCGAACAAGAGGTATTCTGGTGCGCTTGAGAACCTTAACTTCTCGGTCTGTGATTTCAAATGGTTCCTCGACGAATCGCAACTGATCGTCGATTGTGAGCTCCTTCAAAGGAACTATGAGGGTCTCATATGACAGACACTTCTTCAGATTTGACACATTGGAATACGTTGTGAACTCCACTGAGTTCTTCAAGTAGATTCAACTTGTAAGCGACTTTGCCAATTTTCTCAATGATTTCAAACAGTCCGACATAACGCGGATTGAGTTTGCCTCGTTTTCCAAAACGAACTACACCTTTCCAAGGCGAGACTTTGAGTAGCACTCGATCCCCAACCTGGAACTCGAGTGGTTTCCTGCGCTTATCAGCGTAGCTTTTCTGACGGTCATGAGTTGTCGCCATTCGTTGTCGTATCTGAGCAATCTTCTCAGTCGTGTCTACCACAAGTCCTGGGCATGTGTTTTGGCTGTCACCAACTTCTGCCCAACAAAGAGGTGATCGGAATTTACGTTAGTACAATGCCTCAAACGGAGTGGCCTGGATACTGGTGTGGTAGCTGTTATTATACGAAAATTCCACTAAAGGTAGATGTCGTTCCCAGCCGTTACCAAAATCAATTACACATGCCCTAAGCATGTCTTCAAGGGTTTAGATGGTGCGTTCAGACTGCCCATCCGTTTACGGGTGATATGCTGTGCTCATGTCTAATCGAGAGCCAAAAGATTTGAGCACCGCTTGCCACAAATCAAATGCAAATCGTGGGTCGTGATGAGAGGTAATGGAGGTTGGCACCCCGTGCCTAGCAACCGCTTCTTTCGGGTAGATGACTGCAAGTGTAGAAAACTTATCTGTTTCTTTGATGGCTAGAAAGTGTGCTGGTTATGCAAGACAATCAATGAGCATCCAAGTGATATTGTTTCCGTTTCGAGTTGTAAGTAGACTATCGACCAAATCCATGGCAGTCTGTTTTTTTATTTCCATGTGAGTGTTGCTGGTTGCTGATACTACACCTTAACTTTCCACAAGTCGATCCATCATTCACATACCTAACTAGGTGAGCCTTCATGTCCGATTACCAGCACAAGGTTTATAAATCCTAACGTCTCTCATCAAAACCCAGACGACTAGAACATCGAGGCCGGTATGCTTTGCTCAACACGAGTTCCCTACAGTTGCCGTGTAATGAGACCTGCATTCGTTCCATGAAGTAACGAGTATCGTCCGACCGGTCAATGGTTGCTTCTCCAAGCCACGCATGGGTTCGACTTGAAAATCCTCTTCATTCAGTTCTCCAGTTTGGGCAGAGCGAGTCTGATCAGGTAAGTTAGAGTCGATAACGAGCTGTAGAGCTCGTGTGTGTTTAGGTTTCTCAGTCGTACTCATTCAGAAGTTCCATCCAGCGATGTCATTGCATGCTTTAGCTCTTTCGAACATCGATACATGGGAGGCCCTTGCGATCGGACTAAATAACGCATCTGGTACCGTCCAAGTGATGCCTCCATCCAAAATCCCAAAGCCACGGTTTTCACCGCCAGTCGTGTGTATCGCGCAGTTCCTCTTTGTAACTCCATCACGTATGTCATCACTCTCTCGTGTTGCGTCGATGTGCAGCTGGGACTCTGATTCGGACCATAGGGATATACCACTGAATCACCCGCACCCTTCGGTAAAAAAAAACAATGCTCAGTGCATTGCAGAGTTGGGATTCGAAAGCTGAAAAGACGTCCTCCTGTTCTGTCTTTCACGAACACAGCACCCTGCTGTGCTTAGAGAGATTTAAGTTGCGCGACCTTCGAAAATCCTGTGATTTATCTGCGATAGTATCAATTGAGACCAAGAAATTGCTGTATCCACGAGGGACACTTTGGTGTCGATCAGTTTCCAACCAAGAAGGATCTTAGCGAGATCCACGTGCATTCCCACTTCATTGATTATATATCCAAAAGGTACCTCTCGAACCCAGAAATTACATTTAACAAGACTTTGAGCGGAGTGGCTCCTCCCTCAGGAGTTCTAAAATAAGATATAAAGGCCACCCATGGCGTTCCATTCTCCTGGTCAGGATTCAGAACGTTGTCAACAAATACAGTCGATTCATGTGATCCCTGAAGCTGCTGGTGTGTTGGTCAACTCAATGATCCTGGTGTATAACGTTGAAATGGCTGCATTACATTCGACATGCTGTTCTAAGAGCATTCTCCCCTTGGACTTCCATCTGACGATAGTTCGTTCACTAGCAAATCTTCGAATGGAAACTTGTTCCTCGCAACTGGTCGACGGGTTGTCAATACGTGGTCGAGGCAAACGGTTCTTGAATGTCACCTTGTTGAGTTCTCGATAATCAGTACACATACGAAAAGGCTTCTCTTCATGGGTATAGCGAGGGCTCCTCAAAGCGAAAACTCCTGTCCTGACAGTTCCTGTAGTTGGTTAAACAGCTCCTGCAACCTTCCTGGTGCAAAACGGTAAAGAGTATGAGTAGTTAGAACTGCCTCCGGCGCAAGGTCAAACTGAGTTCCTACCTAACAGTTGTAAAGATGACCCTGGAAGTTCCTCGAGTAGCACATTGAGGGTAATCACGAACAACTGGTGGATCCTCGATCCTCTTTTTCCTAACCTTACGTCTATAACAGTTGCCACATAGCGGGGTAATCCCTCCGTAGACACTCCTGGCTCTCATTGCTGAAATAACACTAACCATTGCGCCACTCTGACCCGTTAGAACAGATAACAATCCTCCATGAAGGAGAGGGATACGTAAAATTGTCTCCTCACAGGGTACATCTATCAAGAATAACAGAAGAAAGGTCGATGTCGAACACTTGTCCCACAAGGTCGTGTTTGCATCCCAACGATCATATGAGGTTTCCATTGTCTAGCTATCAGCCGATTCCACAACAGGTTCAAACTCTTAGGAGCATGTCGTTAAAGTCCCGACGTCGCCCACGCCAATTCTAAATGCCCTTCCAAGAGCATCATTTCTGGTGTTGTTGTTTTCATTACTAGGATTCCAAGTACTGTCGTTGTTCCTTTGATCCTTATCCTCTTAACTTAACCACGACCAATCCATTTTGTAGGCACCTTTATTTCCTTACTGTAGGCTAGGGTTACGAATACCTTGTTGTCGCTGTGACTGCTGCCCCCAAAGTCGTTGCTCGAAATGAAGCCCTACGATTCTTCACCATCATAGTCTATCTTTTCACATTCCGAGGCACGTCCTAAAGCGCTACTCACTGTGCTGGCGGTTACGCATACCACACTAAGGTCAATTATCATCACTTATGCCTCGATTGATTCGTAAGAGTTGACTCTCACAATTCGCTGACTAGAGTTACGGACTCGATTGAAATCAATCCGCTGACGTTCGTTGCCGGTAATCAGGGTCATCAAAGTACTGGGCTTGGTAAATAACTACGCTCAACCTCCTACCCATCGATGTTGCAAGTGGTTCGAGTAATACGCAGTATGTTGCGAGAGTGTTGCAGAAGTGACGGCACTTCGGAATCTAAGGCGTCAATACGTTAAGTTCCAGCAAGCGAAGAAAGGGGAGAAAGATATCGATCAATCATTCGACGCTGCGACATCCAACACATGGACGTTCGTATAAGCACCTAACATTCTACACGGTTCGCTGAGTTCAGATGGGTGTTCAGGTAACACTCGATAGCATCGAGATTCGAAGGGATCCAAAGATGAATGAAAAGTTCACGTTCGAGCAGGGGACAATTACTGATATGACCCCTATAGGTTTGTTATGTTTCACATTGATCAAATGACCGAACGGAACCCCTTTTCCACTTGTTAAGCCTCACTGGGACTCACATGCACCCCACATTATTATTATGTGTGCACCCACAATAATATTGTGATTTGCATGCTTACCTCAGCTCCTCTTAACTCATGTCAAATGGTTCCTCAAACTCAAGTAGCAAACAAAGAGTATCACGAAGCGCAAGTCATGAAGGTTTAGGGAAATACCACCCTATCAGTCACATAACACATGCAAGTATACATGAATTCATACTGTTGTGCTAAACGTGCAATCACATGCAATATCATATGTAGGTGTTCACTAGTTATGCAGTACAATGAGTATACGAGAGACAAACCTTGCAATCTGGAGCTGAGTGTCATGGTTGTATTCACGTCTACAGAACTGTTCAGTTATAGTCTGGTTTTACAAAATGTTTTTTCCCTTTTTAAATAAAACCAAGTTCACTATAACCAATGGCTCTGATACCAATCTGTCACACCCCCAAAATACCACAAGCGGAAACCCCCGCGAGGTGTGTGACGTACCAGGATCTAGCCACCAATCATATTGAACTCATAGGTATATTTAAATAAAACTTTTATTTATTAACATTAAGTGTTACAACATTACAATTTAATTACAGTGTATAGCGGAAGCATAATTCATTCGTTAAGTGTTTATAAGCCACATGTAAAATCCATTAGTCTTGTGTTGCGATTCCATGTATCTCGACCCATGACCACTCCAGCCTCCCAGACAGCAAGTTCCAACAATATGCACCTAAAGGCCTGCAAGGCATGTAACAACGAGTCAACAACAAAGTTGAGCGAGTTCACAGTTGGTTGTTTAGTTTTACAAGTTTGTTTTGAAAACCATAAGTTGTTTCGTAAACCACGAGTTAACCAATATCTTTGTTTCCCAAACCATATCCATAATCAATGGGGGCTTCCCCATGTGAACCACTAGACCGTTACCATATCGACAACTGACGAAAATAAGTTGTGCCCTACGTCAATGTCTATCATCATTGACTAAGTGCCTAGATCCATTAGTACACGCCCGTCCTGCCAGCACGGTGTGAGGCTTGTCAACCCTAATAGCGCTATTAACTAATGACCCGCTCGCCATTGGCCCGGCGATTAAGTCGATATAAAAATGAGGGACTTCATGATAGAGTTTTGTCTAGTAAGTTTAAGGTTGTTGTCCTACCCAAGGAGGATGAACGTACGTATTCTACCCAAGGAGAATACGCAGGATTAATATTGGCATCCTACCCATGGAGGATGGTGGTACATATCCTACCCAAGGAGAATATGTAGGTTCCGTTTCAATTCTTTAACCCATTCCCAACCACCAGGAATCCCATGCCTTAGAAAGTGTGTGAACTCACCTCGGTTTGCTCGGTATGCTTATCTACTTGTGCACAAACAATTCAGTCAAAGCCTATAGTATGCACGTATACACAATCAGTTTATGTTCGTAATGACTCAAATGAAGTCTAACATCACAAAGTGTGCTTGGCAGTTAACATCATGTAACACGTAAACAGTTATTTCAAGTTCATACAATTCATGCTTCACATAAATGATTTCTCAGTCTATTCTAACATAGTTATCCATTCACAGACTTAACTGAGTTACTGTGCTTGTTTCCCAACCTGATGAACATTCCTGATTTCGTCGCGAACTCCCTTCAGCGAAAACCCCCAGGCGACGAAATCCCTTGGGCGACGAAATCCCAAAGGGTTTTCGTCGTGATTGTATCTTCGTCGGCCCTGGGTTTTCGTCGGGTAGAGCATGATCATCAATAACAGTTACGTAACGCAGAAACCCGAATGATCATCTAGCAGTTACACCGGCTTCATCAATCAATCGTTCAATCATATCAATTCATATGAGGGGGCCTTATGATATATATGTGTGCATTATAATATACAAGTATGACTGAACTCTATAGTATATGTAAGTAGACTTTACATTAGTTATGAGTGAATATTATAGTAGATATAGGTGAACCTCATTTATTAGCATGTGCGGCTATTAAACGAAACACATATTATATGCAACTTTTTACTCCATGTTCTCTAATTAATCAAGTCAGGTGACCTCTAGCCCACCAAAAACACATGTGCTCAGGCTTATAATGCATAACTATTTATACTTAATTGTTGATCCATTACATCTATATTGGAGTCGGCCCACTAAGAAACAACAGAAAAGAACTTCGGTCCAATCAACATCATCCATAACAGATTTGTCCTATATGTCATTCAATTTCACCAACATATGCATGTCCCAAATTCATTAATTCCAATAATAAATGCATGTCAGACTTTATTCAAATACCTATTCGATCCCTAGCCCTTATTCAACAAAGACACACCACGTAACACACATGCAATTTGATGACACTAAGCATGCAACCAATCATAACCACACAATATTAAAATCCTTAATATTATACTTACCAGAATGTTCAATTCGGAGGAGAGGGGAAGGCTGATTCGTCGGATAGAATAGGGTAGGATGCACTAGGGTTTCTTTCAAGTTATGAATTAACACACCCACCCCCCACTATTATGTAAATATAAGAGGAATAAAGGGGGGTTGGGCCGAATTTACATCTAATGAATTGGGCCAATGCGTAGCAAGCATAAGGGAGTAGTTAAAAGGGGAATTCAGGGCAAGTTGGATATATAAGGCGGCGGCCCAAAGGCATTTGTGATAAGCGCGGCCCGTATACATCAGTGTACAATATTTTAATAGAGTTGCCGTACGTTTAGGTTAAACTTAGTGGAGTTATAAATAGATAACGGAAAATTGGAATCACAGGATTAAACATTACTAACCTTGGAAGTTTGGGTTGTCACACATTGTGTTCCTGAGCTTTAGTAGTAGTAGGATTGTGAGGTGAGATTCGAATATGTCATGTTGAGTCCTGTGACGATGTCTGTTGCAGAAAATGTCGTCATCTGGATCTCGCGCTACCCGAGACGCTCGCCGAAAGCAAGCAGACCAACGCCTTACTGCCATGATCCCTACGCAAATGGCAAAGGTCGTACCCCAAGTCGTCAGCGAGCTGTACGAAAACATGAGCAAATCGTCTGAGGAATCTAGAACTGAGACTCCCAAAGCTGCTTTCAGCTTCAAACAGTTCAAGGCATGTGGCCCGAAAGAGTTCACCGGAGAAGAAGGCCCTACAGCTTTGTTTCAATGGTTTAACTCCATCGAGGTCACACTACGATAGAGCGGTTGCCCCGATATCCTACGCACTCTCAACGCGATTGGCGTCTTCCAGTCCCGTGCCTTAGACTGGTAGACGGCTGAGAGGAACAAACGTGGGAATGATACAGCCTACGGTCTGTCATGGGACGAGCTCATGGAAGTCATGCTGGAAGAATTTTGCCCTCCTCATGAGCGCCAGAAGTTAGAATATGAATTTTGGCACATAAAGTAGAAGGATGGAGAAAACGCTGCACTCACTGCTCGCTTCAAGCAGCTCAGTATTATCTGTCCCGATAAAGTCAAGACTCCGGAGATCGCAATCAAGAAGTATATCCGAGCTTTGCCCGACTGCGTTGCAGATTTCGTGCAAACGGCCAAGACTACAACGATCGAAGAGACTTACCTACTGGCCGCTGAAATCAACGACAAGCGGGTCAAGGCTGGTGTCTGGGATAAAACTTCAAAGCACCTGCATCAAGTCACCGCCTCACCAACCGCTGAAACCGCCGCCGCTCAATCATCAAAGTCCTCACGCCGAAAGAAGAAGAACAATAACAGCAGCTCCAGCAACAAGAACTGTGATGTCACCACCACTACTGCTCCACTCCAAGCTGTACCGGCCCAGCAGCAGCATCATCACCGACCAACACCAGTTACTTATGCACCGTCTGCAAAGCGTGCATACACAGGCCCCCACCCGGCTTGCCCGACATGCTCTTATCGTCACCCGGTGGGTCTCGCCTGTCGTTTCTGCGCTCACTGCAATATGTACGGCCACTTCACTGCTAATTACCGTACTGGTCCCCGTTAAGCACCAGCTCAAGCCACTGCTCATCAAGCTCTGCTCCCAGCCCCACAAGGCCAACAAGCAGCTCAGGCCCCCGCGGTCAACGCCCGAGTCTGCTTCGAATGTGGTGATCCCAACCACTTTGCGAACATGTGCCCGAACAGGGTTGTGAAACAAGAGCCCCAGCAGCAGCAGCAACACCAGCAGCAACAGCCTCAGCAGCAACAACAAGCCGCACGCGCCAGAACTTTCAACATCAATGTGCGCCAAGCCCAGACTGACAACAACGTGGTCAATGGTATGTTCCTTGTGAATGGTATTTATGCATCGTGTTTGTTTGATACTGGAGCCGATAATTGCTTTGTGTCGCTTGAATTCGAAAAGCTCCTTAATCGTAAGCGCTCCCATCTATCCTCGACGTTCGATGTTGAAGTCGCTACCGGAAGAACCGTCGCCGTTAATTCTGTTCTTCGTGATTGTACTCTTGAGCTCACCAATCACATTTTCCCAATCGACCTTATTCCAATGCAACTCGGAAGTTTTGACGTCATAGTAGGCATGGACTTTCTTCGCGAAAACCATGCTGAAGTTGTGTGCTTCGATAAGATGATTCGATTCTCGCTCGCGAATGGTGATTTATTGTGTGTCTATGGTGAAACTGCTTCAAAAGGCCTCAAACTCATGTCTTGTGTCCAAGCTAGCAAGTATCTCCGCCAGGAATACAGAGCGTTCTTGGCTAACATTGTAGTAGCGGAGAAGGAAAAGAAAGGAAAGACAGAAGTGAAAGACGTTCCTGTGGTTCGTGAATTTCCTAATGTGTTCCCTGACGACCTTCCCGGTCTTCTGCCTAGTCGTGATATCGACTTTCGTATCGACCTCATTCCGGGAGCCAACCCCGTTGCCAAAGCTTCCTACTGACTCGCACCATCCGAAATGCGTGAAATCTCAAACCAACTCCAGGAATTACTTGAGAAAGGCTTCATTTTCCCGAGCACCTCTCCTTGGGGCGCGCCAGTCCTTTTCGTCAAAAAGAAGGATGGGTCGTTCCGGATGTGCATCGACTATCGGGAACTGAATAAGCTAACCATCAAGAACCGCTATCCCCTACCTCGCATTGACGATTTGTTTGATCAACTACAAGGTTCTATATGTTTCTCGAAGATCGATCTACGCTCAGGCTATCACCACTTACGCATACAAGAGGATGATATAACCAAAACCGTGTTTCGCACTCGCTACGGCCATTACGAATTCGTTGTTATGCCTTTTGGTTTAACCAACGCACCCGCGGTTTTCATGGATCTAATGAATCGCGTGTGTAAACCATATCTCGACCGTTTCGTCATCATGTTCATCGACGATGTCTTGATCTATTCCAAGTCGAAGACCTAACACGCGCAACATCTACGTTTGGTTCTCGAGCTACTCAAGGGGAACCGACTCTATGCCAAGTTCTCCAAGTGCGAATTTTGGCTGGAGGAGGTTCAGTTTCTGGGTCACATTGTCAATAGTAAGGGTATTCACGTCGATCCCATGAAGATTGAAGCCGTTAAGAGTTGGATTACACCTAAGAACCCGTCTGAAGTCCGTTCTTTTCTCGGACTAGCGGGCTATTATCGACGATTTATCGAAGGATTCTCAAAGATCGCTGTGCCGCTTACCGCTCTCACGCATAAAGACAAGCCTTTTGTTTGGGGAACCGAACAAGAGTCTGATTTCCAAACCCTCAAGCACATGCTTTGGAATGCTCCTGTTCTCACTCTACCCGCCGGAAACGACGACTTCATTGTCTATTGTGATGCTTCCAACCTTGGTCTTGGTTGTGTTCTTATGCAGCGAGACAAGGTTATAGCTTACGCATCTCGTCAGCTCAAAATCCACGAGAAGAACTATACAACCCATGATCTCGAGCTAGGCGCAGTTGTTTTTGCGTTAAAGATTTGGCGACACTACCTGTATGGTACCAAGTGTACGATCTTCACCGATCATAAGAGCCTACAACATATCTTTGATCAGAAAGAACTTAATATGCGTCAACGCTGATGGGTAGAACTTCTCAACGATTACGACTGTGAGATTCGTTATCAACCGGGCAAAGCAAATCTCGTTGCCGACGCTCTCAGCAGACGGAGCTATCTGCTCAGCATTCGTAATACTCAAGCCCAATACGACCTCGAAACCCTCATCCGCGAAGCCTAGCATGCTTGTTTTAATGAACGCACTCTGAAGAAGGAACGAATCTACCACGATGGAGCCGAGCTTGTAAATAAGTCGAATGGGATATTCCACTTTCTGGACCGAATTTGGATCCCTAAACGGACCAAATTATGGCAGATATTGATGGACGAAGCCCATAAATCCCGATATTCCATTCATCCCGGTGCCGATAAAATGTACCAGGACCTTCGCTACAAGTACTGGTGGCCTGGCATGAAAAGGGATATTGCTTTCTACGTTGGGAAGTGCCTGACTTGTGCAAGAGTCAAGGCTGAACACCAAAGACCCTCTGCTTACTCGAACAACCGCCGATCCCTATGTGGAAGTGGGAGAGTATAGCCATGGACTTCATAACAAAGCTTCCGCACACGTCATCAGGTCACGACAGCATCTGGGTTGTTGTTGACCGTCTAACCAAATCAGCTCACTTTTTGCCAATACGGGAAGACTACAAGGTAGAACGATTAGCCCGAATCTACACCAACGAGATCATTTGTAATCATGGGACGCCTCGCGACATCATCTCTGACCGTGATGCTCGGTTTAACTCGCGACTGTGGAAAACGTTTCAAGCAGCTCTCGGTACTACGCTTAATCTGAGTACCGCATTCCACCCTCAAACCGACGGTCAGACTGAAAGAACGATCCGTCCTCTTGAAGACATGCTCTGTTCGTGTGTCATAGATTTCGGTGGTAATTGGGATGCATACCTGCCATTGGTTGAATTCTTGTATAACAACAGCTATCATTCCAGCATTCAAATGGCACCATTCGAGGCGTTATACGGAAGATGATGTCGATCTCCTATTGTATAGCACGAGATCGGTCACTCGCAATTAACCGGTACTGAGCTATTACAAGAAATGACTGACAAAGTCCTTCAAATTCGAGACAACTTGTTGAAGGCTCGAAGTCGACATAAAATTTACGCCGATAGACGACACAAGCCCCTTGAATTTGACGTTGGCGACTATGTACTCCTAAAGGTATCACCTTGGAAGGGTGTGGTTAGATTCGGCAAGAAAGGGAAACTAGCGCCTCGATATGTTGGACCTTTTAAGATTCTAGAAAGGATCGGTAAACTAGCCTACAGACTCGAACTACCGGTGGAACTTAGTAATGTCCACCCGACTTTCCATGTGTCAAACCTCTGAAAGTGCCTAGCAGAGCATGATTTGATTGTACCTCTCGATGACCTTCAAGTAAACGAATCACTACACTTCGTGGAGAAGCCTATCGAAATCATGGATCCCCAAACCAAGCAACACAGACGCTCATGCATTCCTATTGTGAAAGTCCAATGGGAAGGCAAACGAGGAGCAGAGTTCAATTGGGAACTCGAAAGCGACATGATGCGTGTGAAGTGTGTATGTAAGTTTAAGTATATTTTAAGCCCTTTTACACTTTTTAGCCAAGTTTTAAATTTATAAAACACGATATTTACTAACACTAAACACACATATGGGTAAGTGCACCCATCATGAGCGTAGTATAGTGTTGGTAAGATACCGAGGTCGTCCAAGGACACAAGAGCTTTTAGTACCGGTTTATCCTCAACGTCTAATCAAATCAAAAGTTTAGAAAAAGGTTTTAAACTAGAAAAATAAAAACTAACTAAAATGCTGAAAAATAAAAACAGATAGACAAGATGAATCACTTGGCTCTGACTCGTGTTTAGTGTAACCTTGGATTATTTCCGCACTTTTGCACTTTTTAAGAGATTATCTTAGTTATTGTAGTAGGCCCCTCTTTTGAAGGTGATGTTACCCTCGGCTAAATAGTCTGAGTCAGCAGGGATACAGTCCTAAGTAGCCGGATTAAAGTATTAATAGTAGCTTACATATGAGGGGATCAAAGAGTTTGGACCCCCGCCATCCAATACCGGTAAGTATTGAAGGAGGTCCTACTAAATTTGACCCAGGTCCTTGCAGGATCTATACACTGAACAAGGCAAGACTCTTACCAAACCGTTCCCTTAACCCCCGACCAGGTAGCCAACATACCTCCATATAGACCGTGGAGATATGAATGGTGAAAATCTTTTATTTTATATAGACAGTAAAATAATGCCAAGACACCACGGACAAACGATAAGGAAGAATCACCTTCAACATAAGAAACCAGTTATTAAAGTCATTAATACATAACCAAGTAAAAAGTGCAAAAAGATTAAAAATAAAAAGTATTACACTAGACACTTGTCTTCACCAAGTGATGTAAGAGACTTAGGCAAACATGGCCTTTGATTGTCAAGAACTCTTACGATCAATCTTGGATCCCGAGATGACTCACACACTCTATGATGGACAATGGATGATGGTGTTGTGATGGTGGTGGGTAGTGGGTGAAGTGTGAGAGAGGTGGTGTGCCAAGGGATGGTTTGCAAATGAGCCAAGCACCCCTATTTATAGCCTGAACAGCAGCTCAGGCACGGCCCTGTGTCCAGTGGGCACGACCCCGTGTTCATCCTCTTCTCTGTCTTTATTAATTGCAGTTTGTCTGCATTAGTTAACCACGCCCCCGTGTCCTCTGGGCACGCCCCCGTGTGCAGAAGCATATCTATACTATCAAGATTTGAATGGATTCTGCGAATCTTATAGTTGACCATGGCCCCATGTCCACTGAGTATGGCCCCGTGGTTGGCGATAGAAGCTTCTACAGCTTTGTCTTTTATGATGACACTTGGGCACGCCCCCGTGTTCACTGAGCGCGGGGCGTGTTCAGCCTTCTGTTCTCTTGTTTTGCTTGGGAAGATGTTGTCTGGGTGGTCGGGCATGCCACGTTTGTTCCTTTTCTTGTTTTTATGTTAGATTTAGCTGCCTTTTTGCTTCTTTTGTTAATTTGAGCTCATTTAATCCTGAAAATACAAAAGCACACTTTTTCCAACATTAGTATTAAAAAATGGTTAGTTTTATGACACAATTGATGTAATTTATATGTTGCATTTTGCACACATCAAATACCCCCACACTTGAATCTTTGCTTGTCCTCAAGCAAAACTCTTTATAATGTGGCTTTATACTCCCAAATGGAATGGGTAGAAGAGAAGGTTTTTGGGCTTGTCATAGAGTGTCGGGATTTCCAAGATTCTTTATTAAAGTTTTATTTTTATTTATTTACAATCCTATTCGTCATGAGTTGTTTAAAACTTTTCATAAGATAAATTACTTATTCGGGCATAACATGCCTCTTTTAAAATTCTATTTATATACAAGTTCACATACCTCACGGGGAATCACTCAACACTCGGCCGAAGATGTATTTTAGTGAATCACTCGAGAGTGGCATGGAACTTACTCCTACCATAGGCTTGCCAAGCAATCAATCCTCCTCCTTTTTAACTATAAACCTTTGTAAATATCAAGATGACTTTTTGGGTGAAGGGTTAGGCTTGGGTTAAAGGTAGGTGGTTGGGTTAGTGGTTAGTAGAAAAGGGCGAAAAGCGTAAAAAGCATCGGTTTTCGTAAGACTTTTTATTTTTGCACTTTTTTATTTTGATGAAGCTATTTTTCAAACAAAGTTATTTTTAATACCTCACGGGGAATCACTCAACACTCGGCCGAAGATGTATTTTAGTGAATCACTCGAGAGTGGCATGGAACTTACTCCTACCATAGGCTTGCCAAGCAATCAATCCTCCTCCTTTTTAACTATAAACCTTTGTAAATATCAAGATGACTTTTTGGGTGAAGGGTTAGGCTTGGGTTAAAGGTAGGTGGTTGGGTTAGTGGTTAGTAGAAAAGGGCGAAAAGCGTAAAAAGCATCGGTTTTCGTAAGACTTTTTATTTTTGCACTTTTTTATTTTGATGAAGCTATTTTTCAAACAAAGTTATTTTTAATGAACTTGCTTGTTTATTTCTTTTGCTTCAACATCATTATTTTTTTTTTGCAAAGTCATACGAGAATCCGAGCTTGTTACTAAAACAAAGGGTTAAAAATAAAAAGGTTTTGGTGGGTGAAAGGGTGTTTGGTTTTTGGGTTAAGAAATGAAAAGGTTTAGGCTCAAAGGGGTTAAATAGGGGGATTTTTGGGTAGGTGGTAAAAAAAAAATAATGGTGTAGAAACAAAAAGGGTTAGTCCTAATGTCTCCATCATTTACTTGGGTTTAAGTTGGTAAGAACCGGGAATGTATCGTTGTGGCAAGTTCTAGAGTCGTAAGAACCAAGCGGCTATTCACACAAGAAACGAAAAATGAGCATTTAGTTTAAAGATATATATTTGTATGCTCAATAAAGGCTCAAAACTCACTTTTGTGGGAATGGGTTTTTATGTGATCAAGTATATATAATCAAATTTTAACTAAACTTGTCATGCTTTTTCATAATTTTCTTATGTTGGTTCTTTTTTATCACGACGCTATGGTTGTAAATTTGTAAAAATATAACCTTTTTAGAACTTGAAATTCCCAAGTTAAACCTAGACAAGTAAAAAAATTGAAAGATTCAAAGTTTGGGGTGATTAGCGGTTCCAATAGAGTTTTGTGTAAGGCTTGTAATTAGGACTTGCAAGATTCAAAGTTTTAGCATCCCCCCCACACTTAAATTACACATTGTCCTCAATGTGTCCCAAAAATGAGTTTTTAGGTTGATTGAATGTGTAAAAAGGTGTTAAAAAGCAAAAAAATATGTTACTGGCGTCTGGACACGGCCCCGTGGTGTCCGGTCACGGCCCCGTGTTCAGGTGCCAGTAACAAAAAGTTATAAAAGAAACAAAAGCCTGGACACGGGGACGTGTTGGGTGAACACGGCCCGTGTCCAGTTTACCTGAACTGGGCATTTTCTGCAGACTGTGCAGCACGAGGCCGTGTTGGGTGGGCACGGCCCGTGCTGAACCTGATGTAATGAAGAAAATTTGTCGGATGGCCCTGTTCTCGGGCATGGGGTGCTGGTCCGAGTTTCCCTTGTTATCCTTCACCATCCCGAGTGTGTTTTATTCATTATAACATCATCCAAACACCAAATTAGCTAAAACCATCATTCAATAAGTCATAGAGAGAATTACATAATAATCCTAAAAAGTTAAAATTCTAGATAATTAGGTCAAAGAAACACAAGAAATCTAAACCAAGAAGTTCTAGCCTACTACTTATTATATTAGCAAAATTTCCGAAAAGATAATTCCCTCTGTTAGATGCGGCTTGAAAAACTGCTTTCTCCGGCCATGGGTCCCTCACACGTCGGCGAGCCACTCTTCTATCTCCCTAGGGAGAAGAAAGGCGGGCTCATTGGCATTGGTCTGAGGGGGTGCAACCTCCACCGGGACTTCTTGTAGATCTTCAAGAGGAGGTTCCGCTGGAATGTCGTCCCAACCGGTAGGATTGTTGATTCCAAGTGCTAGGTTCCAATCCTCTTCAGGGAGGATTGGTTCCATGGGATGTGTTACAAGAATGTTTAACCTCTCGTGCAAGAGGTTTATTTCTTGAAAACTGTTTTCCAACCCCACCGTAAGATAATTTCTACAGTCTATTAGGACCTCCTCTACCGAAGTCATCTCGTCTAAGGCTTCACGTAATGCCATTACGTAACGTACGAGAGTTGCTTCGATTGATGACCTTCTCTCCCTTCGACTGTTTCTGGAGTCTGCAGAAGAAGTTCCACTATTTTGACTAGACATTCTACGAAAACAAACCAGAAATAGTTCATTTTAATGAAACAGTACATCGGACACGGCCCCGTGCTTAATGAGCACGGCCCCGTGCTTAATGAGCACGGCCCTGTGTTCAACTTTCTGCAGATTTTTGGAACAAGGAATCTTGGAGTTTTAAATTATTTATCTAACTTATGAAACATTTTTTAGAAGAAATAACTTAAAACAATGTTGTACAACTTATTTTTAACAAGATTCCTTGAACAAAAAACTAATAACCATCACAATAAAGCTTGTAGTTATGGTGACCTCAAGCTTCAATAGAGGTGTTGACGCAAGAAAGATGAAGAAGAAGGCAATAGATATAAGAGGAAAGGACAAGATGCTTGTTAGAACCTTCTTTTAGAAAATACCTAGGATGGTAGGTGAGAAGATCCTTTCAAATCTCTGTCCCTGAATGATCCAAATGTGCAGGATTCTTGGCTGCATTTATAGAAAACGACAGCATGCTGGACACGGCCCCGTGTGCAGGCAAGATCCTGACACATTTTGTCCGTATTCTGACAAAAAGTCAGAAATGAATCTTTTGGTGGACACGGGGGCGTGTTGACCTGGGCACGGCCCCGTGTCGAAAGGCTGTTTATGAAGTTTGTCTATTTCTAAGGAACTTATCCGGATCGGGTGGTTCCTTACTGGATGGAACAACCCCAAAGTGCCTAAGATACCTTAATTGCTTAAGATTAAGACAAGAATGCAAGAGGTTGTCGGTGAGGGTGATTCCTATGCTAAATGTAGGTGGACAAGTCCAACCCTTTTCCGGGCTCTCGTTAAAGAAGGTGTATGCCGAATCGCTCAGGTCTATGTATGCATCGAACGAAGTCGATGGGGAGTCCTTCACGGCACAATCAACACATGGACGACTATCGCTCAAGTCCTCACTAGAGTTAAAGGTAACATTGGTAACAGTGAAGTTGTTTTTATTTGAATGCGATCCCAACAATTCTTCTTGGTTATCGTCTTGAGATAAATTATTGAAATCTATCCTAAGTTCTTCTAACCAATTAAGAATTAGATCTTCCATTTGAAATACTTCATCAAGAAGCATTTCTCCTAGAAGATCCGGTTGAGAGCATTCGAGCGATAGATAGGGATTATTTTTACTTTCGCCCCTCCTAAGGCTACATGAAAACAATGGGTCTATATAGTGGGGCTTATAATTTAGAAAATAACATTCTAATTCTTTATGGGAACCACCACATATTTGACACCACGTACCATAAGAGTGCCGAAAGTAAAAAATATCAGTATCACTTATGTTTGTGTCAGAATTTACCAACCGCCGGGATCTTACGGTTATGTTTTCAGTAACTGAATCTTGGGCACGAGGCGTGTTGACTGGGCACGGCCCCGTGTTCAGGTTACTGTCTGACTTAAAATAGGGTTGCCAGTTCCAATGATTGGGCACGGGGCGTGTTCAGCGAGCACGGCCCTTGCTGAGTTCTGCAGAAGCTGAAAAATTAAGAAAAAAACCTAAAAAAATAAGAAAAATAAGAAAAAAATTAGGCCGTTGATTCCTAACTTTCTTAAAATCCTTGTGTCCCCGGCAACGGCGCCAAAAACTTGATGCGTGTGAAGTGTGTATATAAGTTTAAGTATATTTTATGCCCTTTTACACTTTTTAGCCAAGTTTTAAATTTATAAAACACGATATTTACTAACACTAAACACACATATGGGCAAGTGCACCCATCGTGAGCGTAGTATAGTGTTGGTAAGATACCGAGGTCGTCCAAGGACACAAGAGCTTTTAGTACCGGTTTATCCTCAATGTCTAATCAAATCAAAAGTTTAGAAAAAGGTTTTAAACTAGAAAAATAAAAACTAACTAAAATGCTGAAAAATAAAAATAAAAATAAAAACAGATAGACAAGATGAATCACTTGGCTCCGACTCGTGTTTAGTGTAACCTTTGATTATTTCCGCACTTTTGCACTTTTTAAGAGATTATCTTAGTTATTGTAGTAGGCCCCTCTTTTGAAGGTGACGTTACCCACGGCTAAGTAGTCTGAGTCAGCAGCGATACAGTCCTAGGTAGCCGGGTTAAAGTATTAATAGTAGCTTACATATGAGGGGATCAAAAAGTTTGGACCCCCGCCATCCAATACCGGTAAGTATTGAAGGAGGTCCTACTAAATTTGACCCAGGTCCTTGCAGGATCTATACACTGAACAAGGCAAGACTCTTACCAAACTGTTCCCTTAACCCCCGACCAGGTAGCCAACATACCTCCATATAGACCATGGAGATATGAATGGTGAAAATCTTTTATTTTATATAGACAGTAAAATAATGCCAAGACACCACGGACAAACGATAAGGAAGAATCACCTTCAACATAAGAAACTAGTTATTAAAGTCATTAATACATAACCAAGTAAAAAGTGCGAAAAGATTAAAAATAAAAAGTATTACACTAGACACTTGTCTTCACCAAGTGATGTAAGAGACTTAGGCAAACATGGCCTTTGACTGTTAAGAACTCTTACGATTAATCTTGGATCCCGAGACGACTCACACACTCTATGATGGACAATGGATGATGGTGGTGGATGATGGTGTTGTGATGGTGGTGGGTGGTGGGTGAAGTGTGAGAGAGGTGGTGTGCCAAGGGATGGTTTGCAAATGAGCCAAGCACCCCTATTTATAGCCTGAACAGTAGCACGGGCACGGCCCCGTGTCTACTGGGCATGGCCCCGTGTCCATCCTCTTCTCTGTCTTCATTAATTGCAGTTTATCTGCATTAGTTGACCACGCCCCCGTGTCCGCTGGGCACGCCCCCGTGTGCAGAAGCATATCTGTACTATCAAGATTTGCCTGGATTCTATAAATCTTATAGTTGACCACGGCCCCGTGTCCGGTGAGCACGGCTCTGTGGTGGGCGATAGAAGCTTCTACAGCTTTGTCTTTTATGCTGACACTTGGGCACGCCCCCGTGTTCACTGAGCACGCCCCCGTGTTCACTGAGCACGGGGCGTGTTCAGACTTCTGTTCTCTTGTTTTGCTTGGGAAGATGCTGTCTGGGAGGTCGGGCATGCCATGTTTGTTCCTTTTCTTGTATTTATGTTAGATTTAGCTGCCTTTTTGCTTCTTTTGTTAATTTGAGCTCATTTAATCCTGAAAATACAAAAGGAAGACAAAGGCACACTTTTTCCAACATTAGTACTAAAAAAAGGGTTAGTTTTATGCCACAATTGATGTAATTTATATGTTGCATTTTGCATACATCACGACATGAAGGCGAAGTACCCACAATTGTTTGTTACGGCTTCGGCCTAATTTCGGGACGAAATTCCCTCAACTAGGGGAGGCTGTAACACCCCGTGTTTCGAAAGCCAAAGTCAAAGTCAAAGTCAAATTCAACAACCGATCGTGCGACTTGACTGGTTGTGAATTTCTTTTATGTGTTTAACTTTAGTTGTATTATGTGGAGTAAGTGTCAATAATCACAGTAATCGACGTGTGTTGTTCGCTATTTAATCGACGTACGACTGTGAACTATAGGAAGTAACAATGTGATAAAGTTAACTAAAACGATACTCGAACTATGCTAATCGAATCGACATCGAATGGTAATCGCACTCGCAACCCGAATTACGCATTTTGATTATTGATATACGTGTGTGTGTGCCTTATGTGTTACTTGTGCATGTTTATTTATGCTATGTGGGGTAATCAATCGAAACGCAATCGAAACTCAATCGCAATCGAACTCAATCGCAACCGAAAATGGTATGGAAATTGGTAGAGAAGAGATAGTGCGAGATAAGAGTAGTTGGGATTAAAAGTAATTTGAATAGGAAACTCTATCACATTGCTCACTCGAATCGCATCGCAACGCGCTACACACGAATCGAAACGGAAAAACTCGTCACGCCGAGCACTCGAACCAGGTGCCAGCCTACCGAACTGCCACCCGGCCGGGCTGCCACCCGAGCGAGGTGCCATCCAACCGAAGTGCCACTCGGCCGGGCTGCCACCCGGGGGAGATGCTATCCGACCGACCAGCCCTTTCCATTTTGGGAATCCTATAAATACCCCTTGTCACTTTCAAACTTTCTACTTTTGGCAACTGACGTCCGACCAGCTCGTGCTCCCCACCTTTTCTTCGATTTCTCTCAATTCCGGTAAGATCTCGTCTTAAATCTTGTACTTCCTTAATCTACACGCACTCCTACACCTTTCTATCTTTTGAATCTTAATTTTTAATCGTGAAATCATCAAAATTCAAGGTGTTCTAGGATGACGTCATCATGTGTTCTTGAAGAACTTCATGTTTTGGCCTCAATCCACCAAGAACAACCTAGATCTAACCGATTTCCACATAAACAAACAAAGATCTTTCATAGATCTAAACATATTCACGATGAAAAGGATTGAGAGAAGGTTTTCCAACTTTCTTTCAATCCTTTTACACTCAATGCACTCAAAACCGATAGGATCGGAGCTTGCATCGACTTACCACTCATTCTCGAGGTTGTGATTGGTTCAAGATCCGTATTCTATCCACGAGATTATCGATTCCGGGTTAAACATGGAACATCGTCTCGAACCGTCCACTGATCGGGTTTGGGTGATTCCTGTCCGATCAGGAGCACCAAGTATTGACGAGGTTTCTGTTGCTTAGCACGTTATCAAAATATCTCGATAAAACGAAAAACCATCAAAACAACCAAGTATAAGATGAACAGGTCGACCAGGAAAAAGTGCCTGCCGATCGGACTGTTGTCCGAACGGACAGCCACTCGTACGACCGGCCACCCGTACGACTTGCACCTTGGTCCCACACTTAAATATTTTTGCCAGCATTTGAAGTCTGAATGTTGAATGAATTGCTGTGCAATCGGACTACCATCCGATCAAACTGCCATTCGAATCATGAGACATTTAAACTTCAACACTTAAATAATTTCCAACATGTTCAATGCACAAAGGATGCCACTCGATCGAACAACCGTCCGATCGAGTGACAACCTGCTGTGAACTTGTTCTCACTGAAGTGCCCAACCGAACGGGTTGCCATCCGATCGAACGACCGTCCGATCGACCGACCGTCCGATCGACCGACCTGAAAGGTAGAGATACTTTAATGTTTTCAAAATACTACAACGAAAACTTCAAAAGTCAAGCCATCATACACAAACACATCCTTCCCAAGGGAAGAAACAATCCACTCGAACAGTCATCCGACCGGATGATCGTCCGAACGGACTACCAACGCACGACTGGCCGTCCGATCGGATTACCATCCGATCGAACTGCTGTCCGACTCACTTGCACCTTGCATCGTTTTACGCGTCACTTATCATTATACTATCGATCTGTTCAGGCTAACCTTACTCTCTAGCGCTCCCTTCAATCCATCAATCGCTGTGAGTATACTCGATCCCTTTTTGCTTTATGCACTTTTGGGTGTTACATACGTTACAAATATTGAAATCACATCGAACACACTACTCAATACTATTTAAGCGCTAATCATTCCTACGTGTTATTCTTGGCTTAATGAATGCTTGTTTGTTATGTTTACAGATGGAATGCTGTCTACCTGCCTTAGCAAAAATAGTACTATAGTTTGGACTCAGCACCCGTTCACTCGGGGGTTGTTAAGGACAATTACTTGCATGGATTACGGTGGTAATCATGTATGGCGAACTGCCTCAGCCAGTCAACCCGCAGTCACTGGTATCGATAGATCTATGTCGATAACTAACGTGCTTCATTTCACTATGCGTACGTGCTGGTTATGCGTAAACGATTTCGGACTCTATATGCTATTATCAAACTTGTATGCTCACCTTTACACCATGTGTATTGACTGTTACTTTAACGTATCTGACAGGTGCTTAAGTTGTTTATATGCTTAGCTTGTTGTGAACTTGAGGCAAGGAAAGGTCTAGGATGCTCTCTGTGCTGTGATGAAATCGAAGCTAGGAAAAGAGGTCCTAGAAACCAATAAATAAACTATCTATGTATAAATCTGAGTTGTCAGAACAGAACTACTTGACTAGATTTTGTCTATAATAATTATATTATCACTAATGACATGGTATGGGACGTGTTGCTTTAAATATTTGGTAAATATAGTTGTTATGGAAACTTCTGGACAATCTGTTTCGCTCAGTGCCATGCCCTGATGTTTCCGCCATCGGTTGGGGTGTGACAAAAATACCCCCTAATTAATGAAGTTCTGCCTCGTTGTAAGTATCATAACCCTAGTTACGTATTAGATACGCTGCCCGATTGATCCAGGGTTCCGTAACGGCTGTCGAGGTTCTGCCCGACGTAGTCGTTGGAATGTCGTATCGGGGAGGGTATTACTAATGTAAATATTGGGTTATTATAATAACGCATGTGCATTTGTGTATTTAATAGATAATCATTAGGAAATCCTTAAGGAAAACCCTTAGACAGCAGTGTGAGTAATCTCCTTTTTGCAAACTGTTTTTACAAAGCCTCATATGATTAACATTATATTAAACAGTGATTGAGTATTTGTATTTTACAATTATCGTCGGTATGTTGGGGTTTTGTATACAAAATTTGTTACTACCTTGCGAGGAGTAACAAGACCACAAGTCGGGTTGACAGTACCGTGGGTAGTAATTAAAGTACATGGAGACAAATGTAATTACGCGACGGCCCTCAATACTGTACAATGGTTTTACTTAACTTGATTAAACTGAGATTCACTCACCAGTATTTCCCACTGACAAAATATTTTTAAACGCGTTTCAGGTAACAAAATGTGAAAGCCAAATAGAAGCCAGCTGGACAGCACTGAAGGCTTGGAAAAGTGGCTATAACGTCACCTAAAATAAAGAGATGTTTTATTAAATAAAATAGGGTTTATCCCTATGAAAATGTGTATACTTAAAACTTGGGATTTTTCCCACGTGTTTAATATTATGAAAGTGTGGTATTTTACTCTGATAAAATATTTCCTAACTACGACCCTGATGTGATTCCGCTTCCAAAATGATAAACACCTGGATACCACTGAAACTGGCCGCGGCCACCTGTTCCCGGGTTGTTAGGGGACGGGGGTTACGACAGAAGGTGGTATCAGAGCTAAGCCACCGATTCAGCCACAGAAGTGTTCTGCTAACACCAAGATTTTATTCAAATTGTTAGGAAATTAATTACGGAAATACGTGCATATCTGTATTTTATTGTTGTGTGTTATTTGACTATTTGTTAGTTTACAGTATGAGCGATCAAGGACCCTCCGACGCTTATCGTCGGTTGTCTGACTCATCTAGGAGCGAAGGTACCTTTTCATAGCCAGCCCTCTCAGGGTATTCAGCTAACAATGAAGATGGGATATTCGTGTTTAAGGCTCAGTCTGAAGAGCCATTTCCTCCTAAAAAGAGAGGATGGTTCAGTAGGGGAGCGCATGAGCGTAGGAAAAGAATAAAAAAAGTTACAACAGCAGCGAGTTCTAGCAGCCACTAAAAGAGAAACAGATGCTCACACCCAAGATATGCTTAATAGAAGTTTAGCAAACTTCCATATCTTAGCAACCACAGCTGCCGACCCAAACCTGGAGCAACTCATAGCACCCCAACCATTACCATTGTTTCCCACTCAGCCAATGGAAATTGAAAACAACCCAGAAAACCAAATCTAAATGCATGATTTTAACCCAGAAGAGATACCTAGAGTACCAGCACCCAATCCCTTAGACCCAGACTACGACCCGTGGTTTGAGGATCATAGGGATTATCAGAAACGCTACCACCTATCAGAAGAACCCATGCCAAACCTAGCAGCTTACCCAGGTCTGGACCCTCTAGATCCCTATTATGATAATGATGAATACATTAGGGAAATCCTCGAGAATCCGTATCCTCAGGAAGAACCCATGCCACAGTACCCAGATCCAGTACCCGCACCTGCACCCCCAATGAGTGCAGAAAATGTGCAAGAACTCCGAATCTTCGGTGAGGAGATTTTAGAAAACAGTGATAGCATGAGGCAGATCGGAGAACGACTCGTCTGGAATTACGGCGAGCGTAGTATGGAGTTCTGTATGAACCCATATCAGTGATGGTGATAGTAATAATATATAGATATAATATGTGTGTATGAAAATATATATATATATATATATATATTAATAATAATATATCTATCGTAGTATAGACCACTTTGTGGTTAGTGATGCATATTAGTATTTTATTTTATTCCAGTTTGTATTAGATGCATAATATATAAGAAAGAGTAAGTCGCAATGTTCGACGCTTTTGACCAATATGAGTGTTGTGTGAATGTTTGCATTAAATATTATTTTGTGATATTAATAAGTGGAAAATGTTTAAAATTCAGATGGACAACGAAGTGAACCAGGAAAACCAGAATAACGATAAACAGAATAACAATAACTCGGATAACGATAACCCAAACAACAACAATAATGGAAACCAAGTGGATAACAGTGCCATCCAACACATAGTGGCACAAGGAATACTAGATGTGATGCCATATATTATCAAAACGGTTAAAGAAGCAGATAATAAAAGTAAACGTGATAGTAAACACAGCGTAAACAATGGACCAATACTTCAAATGCACATTCCCAAAAGAAGAAGAACCATGTCTTATGGTTGTTCTTATAAAGAATTATGGTCTTGTAAACCAATGGAATTCTAGGGCAATGAAGGGGCCGTTGCAGCCCTACGCTGGATAGAAAAGACTGAGGCAGTCTTAAAAATAAGCAAGTGTGCGGAAGAGGATAAGATAATGTTTGCTTCCAATCTGTTTAAGAATTCAGCACTAGAATGGTGGAACACTATCCTCCAGTCTAGGGGAAGTGATAGTGTTTACAACATGGAATTGGAGGAATTTCAGAATATGGTAGAAAGAAAATTCTACCATCCCAATGAAAAGGAACAGATAGCAAAAAAGTTCCTAAACCTTAGGATGACTAGAGTGGATAGTAAGGGGTACACTACTTTATTCTTTGAATATGCTAGAATAGTGCCAACCCTTGCATCACCTGAACCAATATTAATCTCCCATTACATCTGGGGATTAATTAGGTAAATTAGGCATGTAGTCAAGGCAGCTAGACCTCAAACCATAGAAGAAGCTGTAGAACTAGCAAACACATTGACTGATGAATTAGTGCATACTCGAGAAGAGGATCAGAGGAGAAACCTAGCCCAAAGGCTTACCCAAGAATTCCGTTATGGAAATTCCAACCGTGGGAAAAATGTAGGTTCTACCTCTACACCGTACTGCAAGGTTTGCAAGAAGAAGCATTCAGGAAAATGCTCCACTTATTGCAATTTGTGCAAGATACCAGGACACAAGGAAGAAGATTGCAGGAAGAAACCTAATAATGGAATGTGCTTCAACTGTGGAGAAAAAGGTCACATCAAGCCGAACTGTCCAAAACTAGCTCCAGCTCCGAACGCCAAGAATACTAAAAATGCTAGAGCATTTGTTCTAACTGCAGAAGAAGCAAAGATGATCCCGGACGTGATTGCCGGTACGTTCTTAGTTAATGATGTTTTTGCTAAAGTATTATTTGACTCTGGTGCGAACCAAAGTTTTATTAATACTTCATTTTGCAAACTTCTCAATCGACCATTAACTAAACTCCCACAAGAATGTCTAGTAGAGACAGCAAATGGGGAAACCATTAAGATTTCTGAAATCTTGCAGGGAGCAAGAATAGAATTTCTAAATAAAAAATTTATTGCAAACCTTTACCCAATGAATCTGGCAGGATTTGATGTTATATTTGGAATGGATTGGTTAATAGCCAATAAAGCCAGTATTCTATGTGATCAAAAGTCAATTCAAGTATATTCACCAAAAGGTGAAAAGATCACAATTAAAGGAGATAAGCCGTCTAGATCCACAAAATTCATCTCTGTGATGAAAACAACCAGTTATGTAAGAAAATGATCATTAGTGTATTTGATTTCCATAATCATTAACACTAAAGGAAAATAATTAAAGGATATCCCGGTAGTATCTCAGTTTTCAGATGTATTTCCAGAAGAGTTACCAGGACTACCTCCAGACAGGGAAGTTGAATTCAGAATCCATCTGCTACCAGGAACAACACCAATTGCCAAAGCACCTTACCGTTTGGCACCCGCAGAAATGCAAGAACTGAAGAGACAATTAGATGAATTGTTGGAGAAAGGATTCATACAGCCAAGTTCATCACCATGGGGAGCACCGATCCTATTCGTCAAAAAGAAAGACGGATCAATGCATATGTGCATTGACTACCACGAATTGAACAAGGTCACGATTAAAAATCGGTATCATTACCGAGAATCGATGATTTGTTAGATCAATTGCAAGGAGCTCGATTTTTCTCTAAAATCGATTTACGATCAGGATATCATCAATTAAAGGTACAGGAAGAGGACATTCCTAAGACCGCTTTTAGAACCAGGTATGGCCATTATGAATTTACTGTCATGCCATTTGGTCTAACCAATGCCCCAGCTGCATTTATGGACTTGATGAACCGAATATGTAAGCCATATTTGGATAAATTCATAATTGTTTTTATAGATGATATTCTCATTTATTCTAAAAATAAAGAGGAACATGCAACGCACCTGCATGCACTTCTAAGTTTATTGAGAAAAAAAGGCTTTATGCTAAGTTTTCAAAGTGTGAATTTTGGTTAGAACAGGTACAATTTCTTGGGCATTTAGTCAATCATGAAGGAATTCATGTGGATCTCACCAAGATCGAGGCAATTACTAAATGGAAAATCCCTGAGTCACCAACCGAGGTTAGAAGTTTCTTAGTATTGGCCGGTTATTAAAGAAGATTTATTCGAGATTTTTCTAGAATAGCCATTCCCTTAACTAAGCTAACATGTAAATCTGTTAAGTTTGAATGGGGACCAAAACAAGAAGAAGCCTTTAGAATTCTTAAGCAAAGGCTAACCAATGCACCCATACTAGCGTTACTAGAAGGAACTGAAGACTTTATAGTCTATTGTGACGCTTCTAAGTTAGGCTATGGATGTGTGTTAAAGCAACGTCAAAAGGTTATAGCCTATGCCTCTAGACAACTTAAGAATCATGAAGAGAATTATTCAACCCATGATCTAGAATTAGGAGCCATAACTTTTGCCCTTAAAATTTGGAGACATTACCTTTACGGTAGTAAGTTTACCATTTTCACCGACCATAAGAGTTTAAGATATGTCTTCGGACAAAAGGAATTAAATACGAGACAAAGACGCTGGATGGAGATACTTAGTGATTATGATTGTAATATCCAGTATCATGCAGGAAAGGCAAACGTAGTAGCTGATGCTTTAAGTCGAAAGTAGCACGAAAAACCAAAAAAAGTACAATCACTTAAATTAAATCTGCAAGTAGATTTAAATGAACAAATTAGAAAGGCACAAGAATCAGTAATCAAGGTTGATACTAAAAAGTTGAAAGGAATGATCAAGGAATTAGAACAAGGAACAGATGGAATTTGGAGATTCCATAAGAAAAGAATGTGGATACCTAAATTAGGAAACCTACGCCACCGTATATTAGAAGAAGCCCATAAGTCTAAGTATACGATGCATCCTGGAAGTGATAAGATGTATCAGGACTTAAGAAAGAATTTCTGGTGGATAGGAATGAAAAAGGATATAGCAGCATATGTTGCAAAGTGTTTAACCTGTTCACAGGTCAAAGCTGAACATCAGAAACCCTCAGGTTTGTTACAACAATTGGAAATGCCTGTATGGAAATGGGAATTGATAACAATGGATTTTGTTACTAAATTACCCAAAACAAGAAAAGGTAATGATACAATCTGGGTGATTGTAGACAGGCTAACTAAGTCAGCTCATTTCCTACCAATGAAGGAAACTTTCAGTATGGAACAATTAGCTAAATTATATGTAAATGAAATAGTTTCATTACATGGAATTCCTCTATCAATTGTTTCTGACAGAGATAGTCGTTTTACCTCTCATTTTTGGGCAAGTTTCCATAAAGCAATGGGAACCAAGTTGAATCTAAGCACAGCCTACCATCCTCAAACGGATGGACAAAGCGAAAGGACAATTCAGACAATGGAGGACATTCTTAGAGCTTGTGTAATCGATTTCGGAGGTAATTGGGACGATCACTTAACGTTAATAGAATTTTCTTACAATAATAATTATCACACAAGTATCAATGCTGCACCATTCGAAGCACTTTACAGACGAAAGTGCCGAACGCCAGTCTGTTGGGCAGAAATTGGAGAAAAACAACTATCTGGACCTGAGATAGTACAAGAAACAATCGACAAAATTATTCAAGTCAAGGAACGACTGAAAGCAGCATGGGATCGACAAAAGAGTTATGCTGATAACAGGCAAAAACCATTGGAGTTTCAGGTAGGTGACAAACTATTATTGAAAGTCTCTCCTTCGAAAGGAGTGGCAAGATTCATCAAAAGAGGAAAGCTAAGCCCCAGGTATGTTGGACCTTCTGAGATTATTAGAAGAATAGGACCTGTAGCCTATCAGCTGCAACTGCCAGAGGAAATGGCAGGAATACATGATGTATTTCATGTATCTAATCTCAAGAAATGCTTAGCTGATGAATCACTGGTAGTACCTCTTAAGGATATAGAGGTAAATGAACAGTTAAAATTTGTAGAAAGACCACTACGGATTGAAGACAGGAAAGTCAAGAATCTCAAGCACAAGGGATTAGTTCTAGTCAAAGTGAAATGGGACTCTAAAAGAGGACCGAAATACACATGGGAGCTTGAATCAAAAATGAAGAAGAAATATCCACACTTGTTCCAGTAGATCTCGAGGACGAGCTCTAAAACAAGGTGGGGAGGATATAACAACCCTCCTAAATAATTTTTGACACCCCTAATATATTTAAATATCCCTATATGTCCTAAAATACACCCCGTATACGAAAACAGGCTCCGAATACCTTTATTTTTATTAAAATTAAATAAAAACAAAAAATAAAAGGGCTCTGGTGGGCCGCGTAAGACCACCCCTTGGTCTACGCGGGGTGCGAGTGATAGGCCAAGCGGCAAAACCCTAGGCCGCCACGTGGCGAGACACCCGGATGACCTATGTTCGTGACTGGCCAAGGCTAAGCCCTAGGAGACCTACGTCGCGGGCCGCGTAGCCTTTGGCTACAGTCTTCGCGGGCCACGAGGGAAGGCGAAGGGTCACTATAAATAGAGGCCTTCAGCCTCAGTTTCAACTCGCTCATTTCTCTCGATCTCTCTCTAAATTCTACGTAGTATACTTTATACCCTGGAAAAATACCCCCTAATTAACGAAGTTCTGCCTCGTTGTAAGTATCATAACCCCGGTTACGTATTAGATACGCTGCCCGATTGATCCAGGGTTCCGTAACGGCTGTCGAGGTTCTGCCCGACGTAGTCGTTGGAATGTCGTCTCGGGGAGGGTATTACTAATGTAAATAATGGGTTATTATACTAACGCGTGTGCATTTGTGTATTTAATAGATAATCACCAGGAAATCCTTAAGGAAAACCCTAAGACAACAATGTGAGTAATCTCCTTTTTACAAAACTGTTTTTACAAAACCTCATATGATTAACATTATATTAAACAGTGATTGAGTATTTGTATTCTATAATTATCGTCGGTATGTTGGGGTTTTGTATACAAAATTTGTTACTACCTTGCGAGGAGTAACAAGACCACAAGTCGGGTTGACAGTACCGTGGGTAGTAATTAAAGTAGATGGAAACAAATGTAATTACGCGACCGCCCTCAATACTGTACAATGGTTTTACTTAACTTGATTAAACTGAGATTCACCCACCAGTATTTCCCACTGACAAAATATTTTTAAACGCATTTCAGGTAACAAAATGTGAAAGCCAAATAGAAGCCAGCTGGACAGCACTGAAGGTTTGGAAAAGTGGCTATAACGTTACCTAAAATAAAGAGATGTTTTATTAAAAAAATAGGGTTTATCCCTATGAAAATGTGTGTACTTAAAACTTGAGATTTTTCCCACGTGTTTAATATTATGAAAGTGTGGTATTTTTCTCTGATAAAATATTTCCTAACTACTATCCTGATGTGATTCCACTGCCAAAATGATAATCACCTGGATACCACCGAAACTGGCCGCGGCCGCCTGTTCCCGGGTTGTTAGGGGACGGGGGTTGCGACAACGCAGGCCTCCACCGTAAGCTACGGTCCTTACCGTATCCTACGGTGGCAAATAAAATGCTACGGTGATTCAAAACTGGGCTACGGTGGTCAAAAATTGCCAGTGTCTACCGTAGGCTATGCCTCTACCGTAAGCTACGGTAGGCTTTAGCATGAAATTTTGTTTTCAGCATAACTTTTTCGTTTCAACTCCGTTTTCGCATACGTTCTCGTAATTTCGTCCTCTATCATGCTATCTTCTTAATTCTTCAATGCCAATAAATTATTTTCTTCATTTATGCTCCATCTTTCAATCTCCAATTCAGTTGCGCCTATTCCGAAGCTTCATTTCCACACTTTTAAGCTCCGAATATACCTGAAACACAAGCAAACGTAGTCATCTAATTCTAGACAATTACTCGACTAAATGTAGGATTAAAATACCATTTATAGCACTTAAGGGTCGTCCTACGGACCACCCGTCACATCCCCACACTTAACTGTTGCTTGCCCCCAAGCAACTCATAAAAAACAACTCGTAACTCCTTAAGCGATCAACATAAATCAAACAAACGAATGTCCTCATTTTACTAACTTTTTCTTGAAACCCACACAACACACCCCTCACAATGGCACTCCTCTCGGTGACCAATAATAACTAGCAAAGATGAGCTATAGAACACGCTTAAGGCAAATGGGTGGTTGCACAACAATATGCTTGTACTTAAATCGGTCCTTCGCCTAAAGAATTTGCTAAAACATGCACGTGAATCAAAGGGACTTAACGGTTGTAACACGGCTAGGCATATGAGTTGGAAATGGAAATATATATGAGTAGTGACGCATGATTCAACCCGGTCTTTTTATCACTATTTAAACAAACATAAACATCTATATACAATACATCCCAACATTTTTTTTTCTTTTTTTTTTCATTGCTTTTTTTATAACTACTACTACAAACGTTTATTCTCATTCTTTTTGTATTTTCTCATTTTCTTTTTGTATTTTTTTCAACATAAACATAACATAACATAACATAACAAACATACTAAAACAAAATGCTAACACTACTAGACCGGGTCAAATACAGGTGAATTTTTTTAGAAAACTAGGCTTGAGTTAACAAACGATCGGCTTTAAGCTCAAATGGCCTATTAAAGTCCATTCCCCAGCCCCTCTCGCTACCAAGCTCATATATATAACTTATGAGGTCCAAACCCCCAAATGTCACACTCGCACACACCATGACGAGGCCACCTAAATGCCCTTCTCCTTTTCACATACATATCAAGCTAAGGCCTCAAACCGAATTCAAGCACAAGTTCTAATGCACCCCCACCCATTGCCACTCTCGTCAAAGAAAATATTTCTAACAATTCAAATAAGTGGCTCAAACTCTCACCAAGAAAAGGGGTATACGGGGTTGCCGGTGTGTTATGCAGTTTCAATACTTTAAGTTTTCAAATTTAGACCATTTTTCGCTTGATTTCGGAATTTTTCAAAAGTGTCAAAAATTTCCCCCATCCCCATAGTTGGGATACAATGTTTCCCAATGTATGGCTTTGAAAGGAAAGATCGCTAAATCATCACAACATCAAATTTTTTTTCACTCAAACCACAAATTTCTTTTTTTTTATTTTAAATTACTAAAAACACCACCAACTTTCACAACCCGTTAAACTCAACACATCATAACACCACCCAGCCGCCCAACCATAAACACAAAACACAAATATATACAAAAATGTACAAAATGGAGCAAAACACGTCCTGATCAGTAAATCAGTAGTGTCGGTAGTGATGTAGCTGCGATGATCGGACAGGGACATAAACATCTCTTGGATTCGCTGGTATCTCATCGGGGATGTTGCCAAACATCCCCACACTTGAATCATTGCATCCACGAGGATTGAAACGTAGTAACTTTCCAAAACACAAACACAACACCAAAACAAAACAAAACAAAACAAAACCAAACAATACACAACTCTACATCCTCGGGCTGCCTCCCGAGAGCGCTAAGTTTCAGATCATCAGCCAGATCGTACCTGATATGTGTTACGGTGGTCTCAATGCACACTTACCCAATGTATTTCCAATTAATGCCCGGAAATTTACATGCCATCTCCATAAGCTCGCCGGTATAATTGGCATGTATAGACAACACCTGCGGGTTTCGCAAATCCACTTCACGAGATATACACTGATGTCCTTTTTCATCTTCTTCCTCGAACCATCTTCCCCACACTTGTTAATTTGAATGATTGATATGGGAAGAGGTTCGGTACACACATTCATCTCATCATACTGCTCTGCCTCATCATCTGCACACACCATCTGATCCACTAGTGACTCTTCATCAGATAAAGGACTCATTGGTGTGGTATTATCCTCCACAACCTCCTCCTTCATGTGAGAATAATCTCTAATATCATCAGGTAATGGTGAGAGGCGTTGTTCTATTTCTATTTTCATTTTTAACTTCTGACACTTGGAAACTAAACAGCTGATTCGATCTTCATCGAAAAGGTTGGGTGCTGATAAATACTGCTCGAGTTTGGACAAAATCACTTCCAACATAGCAAGCTTTTTCTCCTCCTCGGTCAGATAAGTATAGACACCCTCGGGCTCAAGATATTCCTCGGGGTGATACTGTCGGTATCCCTGATACGGTCTTAAGATGTACGCATCCATCATTTTTTACCAATATTTTGGATTTCCCAAATACAGCGCGCACACATCATAATCATAAGTATGATCACGACCGCAACAGTAACATCGTCCATCCGTCCTTGTCTCATAATAAGCATCCTCGTCCCGATCACATCCATCAGAGTAATAACCATCCTCCATCTCTGACTCATAATCATCAAAGTGTGGTGGAGGTAGAAGCTCTGAAACATAAGACACCGGTTTTCCATGTGCCCTCATGTATTGGGCCTTGTGGCAACCGATACACGGATGATGTGAACCCCCGCACAATCTACACATAGAATAGCTGAAATCTGTGTAAGGCTTTGTTATCCTACACAACACAACTCAACTACCAAGTGTAAATCACAACATAAAAAATCTTTTTGGGTTTTTAATTATTATTATTTTTTAATTTATTTTTTTAACTAATACACAAGATAAAACACGTTGCGCACTACTCCCCGGCAACGGCGCCAAAATTTGACTTGAGGTCGAAGTCTCACTCAAATTTAATCCTAATACTACGAGACAACTTGCGGTAAGTGGGTATCGAACATAAGGAGTTTGTCAAATATGCGGTATCTAAATGGTTATCTATTGTCACACCCCGATATTTCCACGTATTACCGGTGGGCCCGGTGGGGAGTATCGTGACGTAGTTGATATCATCATAGACAATTTATCACAGTTTAATACACAGCGGAAGTCGAAAGATAAAAACATTACAAACCGAATGGAAGTAATATCAATTATTACAAAAACGGTTGTAAGGGATCCACAGGCGGATCAAAGATAAAAGGATCATTGTTCAACAGATTTATAAACATCTAAGGTTGCAAGACTCTTTATTGATGCTAGGAGTAGCCAGCCTATTCCGGCTAGTACCTGCACTTAGCCTTTTTGGAAAATACGTCAGTTTACACTGGTAAATACAATTAACCGACTCATTTTGAAAATGTTTAAGAAAATTGATTTGAATGCACACAAAGCACAAAATATCTTTTATAACTTGAGACAATTATTTTAAAATAATCTTGTATACAGATTTAAATGTTTGTCGTCCGTCAGGGCCGGATAGAAGAACCGGACAAGATTAACTGACACACCACAAGTATAATGCCCACAAGGAATACCTTATTGTGGGATACTTTTCTACATACGCAACTGTCAGGTGTATGCCTAGACCCCGTGCTTAAGTCGTGGCCATTTCAATGAATGAGCCGAGGATATCCAGGACATGGTCATTAACCCCCCAAAAGCCATATACCAAACAAAACAGATTAAAACGGGTTAAATAATTACACACCCGACCAAGCGGTATTATTATAATACCGTATCCCAAGCCCGTATAACAGAAAATAAGTTAAAAGTATTTACCTACGCAAATTATACAATTTATCTCAGCCGTATAACAATCAGCAAGTGCAAATATCTTTTACTGGGCTCCTAAATCTGGAACGAAGGTTTTAATAACCTATTAGAATCCTAACGGGTCTTACTTAAGTTTAAACTTAGACCGGTTAGTTTTAAAGAAAGGTATACGATTCAAAATGCAAGATTAAGCAAAGACTGGATTAGAATGTGATTTAGACCCGACAAGTATGAAGACTTTCAAAATATGGGTAAACCAAACACATTCTGGATTTTGAAGTGAAATTGATAAGGTTTGACCCGTTTCGGTCAATTTATGCAAACTAGTTACATAAACCGTACCGAATGCGAAAAATGCATAACGAGTAACCAAATGAGTCATGAACAGGTTCCCTAAGTTAATATGCTTAAAATGTGTTATGATATCAGTAGGATACCTTCCATTATGCCCAAAACGAATTTAAATCAATTTAAGCCCTCTAGGGGTATTTTGGTCATTTTAAAGGTTATAAAAGAGGTTAAATATTAATCTGAGGTTCTGGTCTGAAATAATCAGTAAAAATATTTATTTTTGCAAGACATATCAGTAGGGTATTGCATATATGTGAAATTTATCATTTATAACCAAACTATGCACCGTAGGGGCATTTTGGTCATTTCACATAAGGTTTAAAGGTCAAAACTAGAAATCTGAGTTCAAAACTTTTGCTTACTGTTAAATTGTAAAAATTTACTTAAAACATCAGTAGGTATTAAGTCTTATATGATAAAAATGGTTTTAACCCATACTATGCGTTTAAAGCGCGTAAAAGTCGGTTTTAAGCGATTTTCGGGTTATATAAGGAAATCTGAGTTTCTGATCAGTTTATAAAGTTCAAAATATTTTATTTATCATATAAAATCAGTAGCAAAAAGTTAGGTATCAAAATGTTATGTAAAACTCATTTTATTCAAGAAAATGGTATAACCGACAATTACCGAATCAAAGCAAGAACCCTATGCCATGATCAGTTTAAAAATAAATAAAAATCTTCAAAAATCTCAAATTATTATATTACATTAGTGGGTAAAAAGTTGGGGGTCGAAATTTGGGTTTAAATAGGCTTTATGCTAATTATGCCGTTTAATTAATAAAAAGCTTTCAAATTACGCTATTGAGCATAACTCCTAATCTAGACCTCAAACTGATGTCAAATTTTTAGGACATGTTTATAAATCAGTAACAAAGGTTTTTGTCCTATCACTTTTTCAAAAATCTCTTTTTAAGGTCAAAAGGGCATAATGGTCAACATTTAAGCAATTAACGGAAACATGTAATGAACTAGGATTTCTATGGAACCATGCTGTATAACCTCAGAGGGTTATACTAACATATAATACGGTCCTAAAGGAATCCTAAGGCATATCTAAACTAATCTAAATTGGGTCAGAACTGAAAGTCAAAGCAAAAGTCAACTTTTGCGACTTTCGGTTCCGAACTGTGCCTAAACTCAGAATTGTCGGGTTGAACCTGCCTAGACATGTTCAATTAATATTTACCAAGTTATTTAAAGTGACAAAACTGATTTTATTGCTTCTACATCATTAGTATGAATTTTTTTATTTAAAACGACTCATTTGACTTTTATTGTAATTATTTTGACCCGACAATTAACTAAGCAAACGTGGTAATTAGGAGGTGCCCTTTTGAGGGTTTAATACCTACCGGTTTAATTACGATCATGTAGCCATGTTCGTTGTGAACCATGGCTTGACCGTTTAAAAGTCAAAGCGTTTAACGAAACGTTTGACTTTTTCGGCTTTAAAAGCTAATAAACTGAACTAGGCATCAAAAGGGATGCTTACAAAGGGTCCAATGGACTGAAAAGAACTCAGAGGAGGTTCCCTAATACCCAGGATCCTCTTGAATTTGAGAGAGAGGCAGATTTTGAAAGGATGGTGTGCCTTGATCAAATGAATTCAACTTCTATTTATTGTTTTTGAGGGACCATGGATGGATGCCAAGTGTTGGAAATGTTAACAAGATCATAACATATGTCATCCGATTTTACAATTCAGTGGACAAGTCCCAGGTTTGAGTTTGATGGTTTTGGGTTTCAAAAATCGTAAAACAAACAACAAGAAACAGGTTGCTGCTGCTGTTAACTAGATCGATGCTGCTGTTAACTTGATCGCGGCCCGCGTAGGCAGCCCCTTTGGGCTTCGCGGCCCGCGTGGCTGGCCCAGACCAGCAAACAGTTTGCCAGCTTGCTATTTTTGGTCCCTGCATTTATTTTCAGCTTTTAAACCTCATTTTTCCTATAGAAATGTCATAACTGGTCCCTGAAATTTTATATCAGATGTAACCAAGTTCAGAATTAACTTTTTGAGGTTGACAAGGACAGCCCCTCTCATTTTTACTTGATATTTAACCTTCAAACTTTTACGTAAATGACACAACATTTTCCAATTTATTATGTCGTGTTAAAACAAGGTACTAAGGCCACTTAGTAAACATTCTTAGGCATCCCGAGAGTTAGTCCGAGCATAGCGAAGTCTTTGGTTTGGTTAAAAGATCCTCTTTGTTCAGCTTTTAAACTTTAATAAACTACCAGAACAGTCCCAAAACTAGTTCTAAATCCCTTTTTGACTTTCAAAAGTTACTGCTTTAGTCCCTGCAAGCTTGTAAGGCCCTTTTTGACACGGTTAAGGCCCGTTAAGCCATTTTCAAGGCTCTACAATGATGCCAAAGTGTAGGGGATATGAAAAATGCTCAAAAAGATCTCGGATGATGGTTCGTTTGGCCGTACGGTTGCGTTGTTCGGTTAATTACGACGAAACACGAACGAACGCGAAAAACGATCCAAATTACATGACGAATGGAATTTTATCATGCCAATCACTAAAATAAAATATTTTAATGATTACATAAATTTTTGAATGTCCGGATATATTCAGAACGTAAGATATGCGCGAAAATGCAAACTTATGCACTTTTTGACGCTTTTAGTCCCTGTTTGACTCAAAAGTTTATTTTTGCACTCCGAACCCCTCAAAGCCTATTTCTAAGCTATATATAGGATATTTATGGTATGTTTAACTTATGGTTAAGTTCCGGAAATGTTCGCTTCCATTCGATTCGATATATTTTTGCAGTTTGACGCAAATAGTCCTTTAATCGCACAAAGTAGTGCGAAATGTCGTTTAATGATATCCAAGCCTTCCGTGGCCCATAATGGATATCCCTAAGCATGTGTTTAAATATTACTATGCTCCCGTTCGCTTAAATGATCACCAAAAGGCATAGATTCAAAAGTTGACGCTTTTGGTCCCTCTAATGCGCAAACTTGCGCATATCATCGTTTAATAGCATTGAAGCCTTATCTAATCCATATTAGGAATTCTTGAGAGTATTATTAAACATCACGATGCTTTGGGTTCGTTAAAAGGTCATTCAGAGGTGTAATTAAACATATTGACACTTTTAACCCCTTAAACTTGCAAAGTTTCGCGTAACATCACTTAAAGGCATAAAAGCCCTTATTGGATAATATTAGGCATTCCAGAGAGTATAATCAATTATTATGAAGCTCTCGGTTTGTTAAAAGGTCACTCAGAAGTAAGAATTAACATGTTGACGCTTTTAACCCTTCGACGCGCAAACTTTCAATCAAATATGCAAACGGCTATTCTAAATCAACAAGTGGCCCATTTGCGAATATGATTACCATGTAATGTTATTCAGAGGCTTATAATAAGCATGTTAACATTTCCAGTCCTTCAATAATCAAAGTTTTTTATTTTTCACAAAATTAGTCCCTCAAATTCAACGTTTGACTTAATTAGGGTTTATTACACGTGTCAATACATCATTGGACGTGATTTTACGAGGTGTTACATCCTCACCCCCTTAAAATAAATCTCAACCTTGAGATTTGCTCAAAAGATGGAAGTACTTTATGTCTTATAGTGGACTAAATTTTCCATAGCATATCTGGGGCCTCTTCAGGCACCCAAGATGTCCTTTATAATAGGTACATGTATCCTTTTGGAGATTCTAATCTTGTCGATCCTCAATCGATGCTGATTTCACCACAAACTAGAAGTATCAATTCTCCTTTCATGATGACAATGCTCTTGACCTAATGTCTAGCCATAACTTTAAATCACAAGTGTGGAACACCTTGCGAGCTCCACCAAGCTCCTTAAATAGGTTTTAGCTTATAAGCTATTGATCTTTGATATATTCGATTTTCTCGAATGATTCTATATATCAGAATTTAACTAGCCCGATAAATTAAAATTCAGCACACTCTTCAAGGGTGATACTTTCTGTGGAATCTGATTCCTTAACAAGAACTTAAGATGTTTGCGACTTTCATCAATTATTGATTTTCTACCGATTACTGGCAGTTTCCAGACGATCATAATCTATATGGTCTTATCTGCTTTCTCCAGGGTGACTTTCAGATCCAGATAATTGGATTTACCACTATTCTGTCCATCAAATGGACGTTCGACATTCCATCCATACAAGGTCTCCAAAGGAGCAGCCCTGATATTTGTATAACAACTGTTATAGAAAAGCTTATTTAAGGCAAGATAGTTATCCCAACTACTGCTTGAACCAATCTTAGGGAGCAGCTAATCCTTACTGTCAGTCGAACAAATCGACGATCCTGGGCAGCTGATGACGATTCTTAATTGTTGCCTAAATAGGGTTGCAGTAATCAATGCATAAGCATAACGAACCGTCTTTCTGAAATAATAATGTCGGAGCTCTCACAATTATGAATTAGGTTTCATGAAGTTTTATCTTGCAACTCATATGATTAGGGTTTCAATCCTTCCATTATTGTTGGTACTAACCGACATGGAGATTTCATAATGACACAGCCCTAAGCGGGATGAAAATCTTAACTCTACTTGTCTTCGAAGGTAAATAGGGTACTTCTTTGGAGAGAATAATCAAGACATACGGAGATTACAGAGATATTCCAGATCTCAAGTTCTGGTTCTTCTATCTTAGCCGGTGTCAAATAAATGACACATTTTCTTTATGAAGCATGGATACCCTAATTAGAGACACTTACATGGACAATTCTATTCTGGATATCTTCTTTAAATACCATTAACTGACTTTAGTACAATATGACCATTGGGATATTTCAGTGGTTCCATGCATTAAACCTCCATACTGATCAGGCATGGAAGCAATCTATGGAACACATTAAGATACACCAATCCTCATATGGTGCTTTTATCATACAGTCTGGTATTCCCAGTTGATAGAAATCAATGAGATAATAAGATAAAATAACATATTTTGACGTACTCCATCTGGAGAAAGAGTAATCTAGAATTTTATGAATGAAGATTCTATCAAGAAAAAAGAAATGGTTCCTATGATTTTGCCTGTCAGTTTTACCTTACACTTAATATCTGGGGTTCTTATAGGAATAAAATCACAATAAGGGATTTATCTGGTGTCATTATTTATGTGAACTGCCTTTAACATTCATCTGGAGGGTTTAGGCGCCTCCGTTCTTAATCCTTCTATACTTAGCTGTAAAATCTTTGACTGGTTTATTTCTTAATCTATATAGCGAGAGTAGCTGAGATAGATCCATAATGGATTTATAAGAAGCAGGCTTTGAAACCTTAATGTGCCCTCTTTTTACCGATGCTAAACCATCAATAATTATTGCATTAAGCTTAGATTTTGGCTTAACCGAATAGGATACTATCTCAGATAATAGACTCAAATCTGTAACATTCTGTTGACAGTCTAGGTCTATCATGGTGAGAGTCAGAATTTCATATTCCACCTTTTTCCATTTCGTGTCGCAGTCAATCGGTTTTTCTGATTAGTCCATGAACTTGGACCGTCCCAAATTGTGTAAGAGTATTTTTCATGTGGACTTTATTAATGTCCTCGCCAATTAAGGGCATCGCCCTTGAATGATTGTGATACATATCTCACCATGTCTTTCTCAGCACAATCGCTGATGTCCATAATGGTTTCCATTTCATTCAACAACTTTACGAAATCAATGGCTCCTTTTTCGCCATTGAAGTCTCTTGACTTGCAAGAGACAAAGTACTTTTAAGTACGTCCTTTAGAGGAACGGGGCTTCTCGCTATATTTCATCTTATTTGGTTCGTCCTTCGCATTCGAAGTGTGAGCAAAACTCTTCTCATGAGCAGGGAAATATGATTTAGAGCAAGTAGCATTCGGCATTTCGAATCTTTTCATGACCTTTCTCATAGCCTCTCTAACAGTTGCGTCAACCACAGCTTGGAGATTAACTCCATTAACCTTGAGGCTTCACATTTATTACATCACTAGCATTTGTTGCATCATCAGTATCGCGACTGTCATTTGTCTCATTCAAGTTTGTGTCACAGCCCTCGTCCCGGTTTTACCCGGTCCAGGAGCCGCGGGACAGAAACCCGTGGTATTTATTAATTGAGTTGACAGTGGAAGATTTAACAGGATCTTTTAAAACTTGAAATGCCCGATTATTTTATTTCATAATTCAGGATAAACCCCGTAATTTACAATAGAGGAATTTCACAAGGAAATTCTCTGATTTACAAAGCATGCTTATTTGTTTAACTAAGCCACTATTTCAAGCTTTGTTAGTGCTCCGTAGCACTTTTTCTTGGTTTATAGTAGTCACCTGAAACATGTTTTGAAAAAATATTTTATCAGCGGGGAAATACTGGCAAGTCATTCAAATTTGATAAAACGACAGATAGTTATAAATTATAGCATAAGAGCTATTACAATGGCTTCTATCTTATTTTTATCTGGCGCCGTGTCACCTCCTGGTGACGATGGTCATACCACTATTGGGTCCTTTCACCCAAGTAGTGATGATTATCACTGTTAGGTTAATGAACCTAACCGTGAGAAATATAGTAATGTGCACAATACCCCACTAGCCAGTGATTCAAGATAACCATGACTTAATCCCTGTAAATATAACCTTTGAAAATAACTTGGAGTATTGTAAACATTATTGATAAAAAGAGAATGACTCAAATTGCAGATTTAAACGGGCAGAGTTTTAGCCTACTGATAAGCCTGATAACCTAATTTAAACAACATGCACATGAACTAGGTTAGCAACTAATACAACATTTACGATAACTCACGAGATTAAAACCCTCACAACGAATGACAAAGTGCAACACTTAAACATCCATCGAATTCATGACGAATGACAAAGTATAGCCCTAATTTGGGCAGCACTTAAACATCCATTGGATAGTTTCAATCGATCGGACATTGAATCGTAGCAGCGATCGAGTTAATACCCTGTATCGTAGCAGCGCCTCCCTAATGGAAATTGTGATTTCGAGCAGTAGAACTTCGTTTTTGATCAAAATTATCGACACAGGTGAACTGCTCATGACCCAAGCAATTTATAGCTGAAATATGGGTTTTACGCGGCCCGCGTAAACCCATACTTAACACTTACGCGGCCCGCGAGGGCCATCTATTCGTAGACTAGGGCTAGCGTGTCACACCTAGGTGTGCCACGTGTGTGACACGTGGATCGGGAACGCTTATCCGGTCAACAGAGCTTTGTCGCGGCCAGCGTAAGCATAAGCTTACTCTTACGCGGCCCGTGTGAAACCCAAAAACCTTGTTTTATTGATTTTTATGCATGTTAGGGTTTCAGGGGTCCGGGTTTTCACTTACGGGTCGTTTTGGGACATTTTTGAAGGTCCTTACATCCTCCCCACCTTATTTAAAATCTCATCCTCGAGATTCATTGGAATAAGTGAGGATATTTTCGCTTCATCTCTGATTCCAGCTCCTAGGTATATTCGGGTCCTCTCTTTGACTCCCACTTGACTTTAACTAGTACCAATCTTTTGTGCTTGAGAAACTTGATCTTTCTGTCTTATATTTGAAGTGGTTTCTCCACGAACTTCAATTTCTCATTTACCTCTATGTCTTGGAGAGGTACTACCAATGATTCGTCAGATAAACACTTCTTGAGGTTGGATATATGAAATACATCATGTACCCCGGCTAACTCTTCTGGTAGTTGTAAGCGATAGGCGACTGGCCCTATTCGCTATATTACTGGGAATGGTCCTATGTACCTTGGACTTAGCTTTCCTTTCTTACCAAACCGAACTACTCCTTTCCAAGGAGAAACTTTCAAGAGTACCTTCTCTCCAACTTGAAATTCCAGTGGTTTGTGTCTATTGTCTGCATAACTCTTCTGGCGATCTCTAGCCGTTTTCAGTCTTTCCTTGATTTGAGTGATCTTGTCGGTGGTCACTTGCACAATTTCAGGACCTGACAATTGACTTTCTCCTATCTCTGCCCAACAGACTGGAGTTCTGCATTTTCGTCCATATAGTGCTTCGAATGGGGCAGCTTCTATGCTTGCATGATAACTATTATTATAGGAGAATTCGATTAAAGGTAGGTGGTCGTCCCAGTTTCCACCAAAATCTATCACACATACCCTAAGCATGTCCTCCAGGGTTTGGATCGTTCTTTCACTTTGTCCGTCTGTTTGAGGATGGTATGCAGTGCTTAATTTTAGTCGGGTTCTCATTGCTTCCTGGAAACTAGTCCAGAAGTGGGAGGTGAAACGACTATCTCTATCCAATATAATGGAGAGTGGGACTCCATGTAAGGATACTATCTCGTCTACATACAAATTTGCTAACCTTTCCATGCTAAAGGTTTCTTTCATGGGTAGAAATTGAGCTGATTTGGTTAATCGATCCACAATTACCCAAATTGCGTAATTACCTTTTCTGGTTTTGGGCAACTTAGCAACAAAATCCATTGTTATGAGTTCCCATTTCCATACAGGCATTTTTAATTGTTGTAGTAAACCTGAAGGTTTCTGGTGTTCTACCTTAACTTGTGAACAAGTAAGACACTTAGAAACATAATTAGCTATGTCCTTTTTCATTCCTATCCACCAGAAATTATTTCTTAAATCTTGGTACATCTTATTGTTACCAGGATGCATAGTATACCTAGATTTATGGGCTTCCTCTAAAATCTTATTTCTTAATTCTCCTTGCTTAGGTACCCAAATCCTTTTCTTATGAAATCTCCAAATTCCATCACTGCCTTGCTCTAATTCCTTTACTCGGCCTTTCATTCTTTCAGCATCATCCTTCATTGCTGTTTCCTGAATATTTTTCAGTTGTTCCATTAAATCTAACTGTAGATTTAATCTAAGAGCACGAACTCGCTTTTGCTTTTCATGATACTTACGACTTAAGGCATCTGCAACTACGTTCGCTTTTCCTTCGTGATATTGAATATCACAGTCGTAGTCACTTAGAATCTCCATCCATCTTCTTTGCCTCATGTTTAATTCTTTTTGCCCAAATATGTACCTTAAGCTCTTATGATCTGTAAAGATAGTGAACTTACTTCCATACAGATAGTGTCTCCAAATTTTAAGGGCAAAAATTATGGCTCCTAATTCTAAGTCATGTGTCGTATAATTTTCTTCGTGCTTTTTCAATTGCCTTGAAGCGTACGCAATTACCTTCTTGCGTTGCATTAGCACACATCCCAATCCTAGCTTAGAAGCATCGCAGTAAACTTCAAAATCCTCTGTTCCTTCTGGCAAGGCTAGAATTAGGGTGTTTGTTAGCTTTTGCTTCAAAATCCTAAAGGCCTCTTCTTGCCTAGGTCCCCATTCAAACTTGGCTGCTTTACATACTAACTTAGTTAATGGCACAGCTATTTTGGAAAAATCCTTAATGAATCGTCTATAGTAACCAGCTAACCCTAGAAAGCTTCTAATTTCCATAGCTGATTGTGGGACCTTCCATTTAGTCATTGCTTCTATTTTGGAGGGATCTATGTGAATACCTTCGTGATTCACCATGTGTCCTAAAAATTGCACCTCCTGCAGCCAAAATTCACACTTCGAGAATTTGGCGTAAAGCTTCTCTTTTCTTAACAAAGTTAAGAGTGCATGCAGGTGCTGAGGGTGTTCATCCTGGCTTTTGAAATAAATAAGTATATCGTCGATGAAGACAATTACAAATTTATCCAAATACGGTTTACAGATTCTATTCATCATGTCCATAAATGTTGCAGGAGCATTTGTTAGTCCAAAGGGCATGACTGTAAACTCGTAATGACCATACCTAGTTCTGAAAGCAGTTTTAGGTATGTCTTCTTCTTGTACCTTCAACTAATGGTATCCTGAGCGTAAATCTATCTTAGAAAAATATCTAGCTCCCTGAAGTTGATCGAAAAGATCATCAATCCTAGGTAATGGGTATCGATTCTTAATTGTAACCTTATTCAATTCCCTATAATCGATACACATTCGCATCGAACCATCTTTCTTTTTCACAAATAACACTGGAGCTCCCCACGGGGATGAGCTAGGTTGTATAAATCCTTTGCTTAATAATTCATCTAATTGCTTTTTCAATTCTAGCATTTCGGTGGGTGCTAATCGATAAGGTGCTTTGGCTATCGGTGTAGTTCCAGGAATTAGATGAATTCTAAATTCTACTTCCCTATCGGGTGGTAATCTAGGTAGTTCTTCTGGGAATACATCCGGGTATTCTGATACTACTGGAATTTCTTTAAGTTCCTTACCTTTAGTGTTAATGATTATTGAAATCATATATACTATTTCTTGTTTTCTTGAATAACTGGCCAACTTCATTACTGAAATGAATTTTAGTGGTTTTCGCGGCTTATCTCCTGTAATCACCACTAATTCTCCTGTAGGTGTATGAATTTCTATGGAATTTTTATCACAAAGAATTCGAGCATGGTTGGTTACTAACCAATCCATTCCTAACACAACATCAAATTCAGCCAAATTCATAGGTAACAGGTTTGCAGAAAATTTATGACCTAAGAGTTCTATCTTTCCTTCTCGCAAAACCTTATCTATGTTAACGGAACTCCCATCTGCCATTTCGACTGTAAAAATTTGCCTAAGGTTGGTTAAGGGTAAGTTAAGTGCTTGGCAGAATGAAGTATTTATAAAACTTTGGTTTGCACCAGAGTCAAATAATACTTTTGCATAAACGTCGTGAACTAGAAACGTACCAGCTATCACGTCAGGGATTAGTTCTGCTTCCTGAGTAGTCAACTGGAAGGCTCTTGCATTTCTCTTGGTAGTTCCTTCGGCAGGTTTGGCTTTGTTATCAGCTGGTTTGACCAATTTTGGGCAGTCTGGCCTAAAATGTCCAGCTTCTCCACAGTTGTAACAGATGGTTGATTTCTTCCTCCTGCAATTTTCTTCTTGATGCCCTGAAATTTTGCAGAAATTGCAATACCCTTTACATCTACCAAAATGCTTTCTTTTACAGGTATTGCAAAATGGAACAGTGGAAGATTGCCCAATTCCCTTTTTCTTGAAATTACTACTGTTACCCACACGGAATCCCTGGGTAATCTTTTGAGCCACTTCCTTTTTCCGATTTTCTTCTCTTGTACGTACCAGCCCGTCAGTTAGGGTGTTAGCTAAATCCACAACATCGTCAATAGTGCGAGGTCTCGCAGCTTTAACGATATCACGGATTTCGCCAATTAAACCCCAAATATAGCGGGAAATAAGCACCGGCTCTGGCGAAGGCAGGGTAGGTACAACTCTAGCATACTAGAAGAATGTCGAAGTATATCCTCGACAGTCTACATCCACCATCCGGTGGTTCAAGAATTTATTCGCCATTTGTTCCTTTTCATACTCAAGCATAGACTACATTGCTTCCCTTGGCTTGAAGTACCGTATTCCACCATTCCAGCGCCCCTTCTTTAAAAAGATGCAATGCGTACATGACCTTGTCTTCCTCGGCACATTTACTTATTTTAATCACCGCCTCGGTTTTCTCTAACCAACGCAGTGCAGCAGTCGCCTCTTCGTTGCCTGCAATTTCAATCAGTTTACAGGTAAGAAACTCCTTGTAGGTGCAACCAGGCGTTGCAGCTTTCATTTTCTTAAGGAGTGGGGCTTGCATTCCATCGTTGTCGTTATTATTATGGTTTCCGCCTCCGTTTACACTATTACTGAAATTGTCGCCGTGTGTACGTTTGCTAGGGATAATTTGTTGAGGTTCAACTGGATTTCGGGCAGCAGCAAGGATTGCTGGAATAGCATTGGTTATTCCCTGAGCAACGATATTCTCGATATCTTGCCTATTTAGAAATTGATCTTCATGGTTTTGTTCAGATTGATTAACTTCATTAACGGGTTCATTATGAGCGTGTTCCATCTGGTAATTAGTTTATATAAGTGATTAGCACAAAATAATTATCAACCAAACATAACAAAATAATTGCACATAATCACGTCAACAAGTATAGCCAAAATTGTCGATTTTTCGACGTTCGATATTTTATATATTATAATATGCGTCCATACAAACCAGTTATGTTGCACAAGTTTTATTTTTATTTATTTTACACGATTATATTTTGATTATTATATTATTATTAAACACATGCTTCCACCACCACATACTATCCCATCAGCTGGCATTTTCAGAAACGACATTCTCTCTCGTCGTACTTCCAGGATATTCTTTCTCCCACATCCCTAATTCGGTTCCCTGCATCAATCAGCTCCTCGCTATAATGGCGGAGTTCAGCTAAGTTCTCGGAGCTCATAGGTGGGTGTAGTGGAGGCTCTAGGTCAAATTGGGGGAAAAAGGTATTAGGGTTATTCAGGAGATTTTGAAACTGCCAGTCAGTGGTCCACCATTCCTCCAGCTCTCCTAGAGGTTAGGGGTAAACAAGGGGATCGGGAATAGCAGGTTCTAGATTGACTGGAAGTTGGGCTTCAGCTGGGTAATTGAAAAGAGTCTCATCGGCGGGTCTGATGAGGTCGCTACTTGCTAGTTGGCGGTCCAGTTCTTCCCAGGGTGGCATTTCTTGAGCTTACCATGAACTCTCCCCAATCTATATTCCTTTGCCCTTATCTTTGGGATTCTCGGGTTTTACTTTTTGGGTTGCTGGACTCTTCCTACGCACACGCCTCCAGCCTACAAGTCTTCTTCTTTTCTTCGGTTTAGGTTTTTCCTGAGGTTGGGCTTGGAATACCATTGGCTCTTCAGTGTCAGCCTGATAGTCCGTAAAGGTATTGGTAATATCCATATCTGAACTATGGATAGAAAAGTTTTGGAGTGCTTCTGATAGTTCATTCATGCTGTTACATACACGAAGAAATATACAAAATTCTAAGTTAAAATTTGGTAAATTAAATTTTCACAGAATCACAGAATGTCAATCAGAAAAATTAAGTATGAATTACAAATATCTCTTACAATTATTAAAATGAAATATTGCGATTATATATATATATATATATATATATATATATATATATATAGTGTTAAAAATTTAACTTAACATGTTAAAAATTAATTTTTTAAACATCTTTTTCTGCGCTTCTCCTTATATATACTTGTAGAAGCATTTTTAATAAAAAAAAAATCAAAAACTAAAAATATTAAAAAAAATAATAAAAAAAGGCTAAAAATTGTTTTTTTTAGAAAAATTATTTTTTTACTCGACTAGTTTCTCCTCCTTTTTATAAAGAAAAGCGCTGAAAATTTTTAAAAAAATAAATATTTTTAACATGTTAAGTTAATTCTATAAGATATAACTGTTTTTTAAACATTTTTTTATATTTTTAGTTTTTGATTTTTTTTATCAAAAATGTTTCTACTTGTATTTATAAGAAAAAGCGCCGAAAAAAATTTATAAAAATATTTTTTTTAACATGTTAAGTATAATTTTTAAGAGTGTTCCCCAGTTCCCCACTTTTTTAGTGTTCCCCAATGAACCCTCCCCTATATATATATATATATATATATATATATATATATTACAAATTACAACTGAAATTTGAAATATACTAGTGGTTATGTATCCGTAAATTATTTTCGTCTAGCTAAGTTATGGGAGTATTATGCTTAACATTTACTGCTGTAGTGGCTAACATGTAGAGATTTTCCCATTGTTCGTCTAATTCATCTTCCCATGGTGGGTTATTACCTGTTTCTTGAGTTTCCTTATTAATTATCACTTCTTTTGTTTGTGACTTCTTTATTTTCTCTTGACTTTTTCTAATAATCCAACTTCTTTTCTTAATGGTAAGTGGTTTCTCAAACTGTGCCTTACAAACAAATATCCCTTCCTCAGTATCTGCTGGGTATCTTGAGGAATTTGATTGAAAAGAAGTTCCCTTATCTTTTGGTGAACTATCTAATTGACGATAGATGTCCGAAATTCTTTGCTTACCCATACTGTAACTAACAAATAAAAACACATAATCACAAGATGGTAATCAGGAAATTTAAGTATTTCTCAATACTTAATTGGCTTAAATCAGTGGCTCTGATACCACCTTTTTCTGTCACGGCCCCCGTCCCGGTTTTACCAGGTCCAGGAGCCGCGAGACAGAAACCCGTGGTATTTATTAATTGAGTTGACAGCGGAAGATTTAACAGGATCTTTTAAAACTTGAAATGCCCGATTATTTTATTTCATAATTCAGGATAAACCCCGTAATTTACAATAGAGGAATTTCACAAGGAAATTCCCTGATTTACAAAACATGTTTATTTATTTAACTGCGCCACTACTTCAAGCTTTGTTAGTGCTCCGTAGCACTTTTTCTTGGTTCATAGTAGTCACCTGAAAAATGTTTTATAAAAATATTTTATCAGTGGGGAAATACTGGCAAGTCCTTCAAATTTGATAAAACGACACATAGTTATAAATTACAGCATAAGAGCTATTACAATGGCTTCTATCTTATTTTTATCTGGCGCCGTGTCACCTCCTGGTGACGATGGTCATACCACTATTGGGTCCTTTTACCCAAGTAGTGATGATTATCACTGTTAGGTTAATGAACCGAACCGTGAGAAATATAGTAATGTGCACAATACCCCACTAGCCAGTGATTCAAGATAACCATGACTTAATCCCTGTAATTATAACCTTTGAAAATAACTTGGAGTATTGTAAACATTATTAATAAAAAGAGAATGACTCACATTGCAGATTTAAACGGGCAGAGTTTTAGCCTACTGATAAGCCTGATAACCTAATTTAAACAACATGCACATGAACTAGGTTAGTAACTAATACATCATTTACGATAACTCACGAGATTAAAACCCTCACAACGAATGACAAAGTGCAACACTTAAACATCCATCGAATTCACGACGACTGACAAAGTATAGCCCAAATTTGGGTAGCACTTAAACATCCATTGGATAGTTTCAATCGATCGGACATTGAATCGTAGCAGCGATCGAGTTAATACCCTGTATCGTAGCAACTCCTCCCTAATGGAAATTGTGATTTCGAGCAGTAGAACTTCGTTTTTGATCAAAATTTTCGACACAGGTGAACTGCTCATGACCCAAGCAATTTATAGCTGAAATATGGGTTTTACGCGGCCCGCGTAAACCCATACTTAACACTTACGCGGCCCGCGAGGGCCATCTATTCGTAGACTAGGGCTAGCGTGTCACACCTAGGTGTGCCACGTGTATAACACGTGGACCGGGAATGCTTATCCGGTCAACAGAGCTTTGACGCGGCCCGCGTAAGCATAATCTTACTCTTACGCGGCCTGCGTGAAACCCAAAAACCTTGTTTTATTGATTTTTCATGCACGTTAGGGTTTCAGGGGTCCGGGTTTTCACTTACGGGTCGTTTTTGGGACATTTTTGAAGGTCCTTACAGTTTGCCATACTTGAAGCTTGGCACTAAACATCAAAATTAAACATTTGCTTATTTGCATCTCTATAACTAGTCATCGTCCTGACGACCAATATACTTTAGCCGTGGTATCCTTAAACCATACCGGCTAATAAGGTATGAACATTCCTAACGAATGTCATTTGTATGCATGTCAATTACATTCAGCCTTGGTCACAAAAGGAGCATCAATGGTCTTTAGGGTTTGGACCTAGTCCATTTCCTTTTGGACAGGGGATCACAATGCCACAACTGTCTTTGTTATACTGACGATTTTTATGGCTCGAAGGCTTTCCATAACGACTTTTACATGTGAAATATGAGTCCGCCAGGAAGGACTTAACAATCATATGGCACGAAGGTCTAGTCGCAAAGGACAATATAAGATATGGCAAAAAGTCTGTCACGGAGGACATTAATTTCTGAGCCGTAGTCTTATTAGATCAAGGGCTTTAAGATTTGAACCTAGTTCTTCACCGTTGGACAGGGAGTCATAGACTACAACTATCATCGTCTTAAAAGACGGTTCATTTTGACACATAGGTAGATCATATGACATCACTAATGGATGTTTACATACCTACACATGTACATATATATTCAATTATTGAAATCGAGTATTTTAGTCATGATCTTATCGACCTTGTAGACTATAAAGCTTAGGCATTGCTCATCACCTTTTGACGATGAACCATAACGGCCACTCTTGACAATGTCTCTAATGGACAGTGTAGTATATAACCCGTAGGCGACAAAAATCCTAATGGTGATTCGGGATAACGCCACGAAGGGTAATACAATAAACACACTTATATATAGGAAGTACCAGCGACGTATCCACCATGTGTTTATTGTATTATTCTAGTTTCGTTATCTAAATCACCGAAGATCTATACATAAATCATAGCTATCGAGTCGTAAAGTACTTCTTAAAAATCTCATTATGAAGATAGGAAGGCCTAAGCCTGTACTTCAAATATCTTCTAAAATAGTACGATCATCATATCGGCTGATATTAGTCACGATCGCATTGATCATATAGACTATTAGGCTTGAGCATAGCTCACTACCTTGGACAGTGGATCATAAGGATCACAATGTCAATGTCACTAATGGACAATATATTATAGCCCGTAGGCACTTCATGTCACACCCCTATTTTCCACGTGTCACCGGTGGGCCCGGTGGGGAGTATCGTGACGTAGTTGGTATCATCATAGACAAACAACACAATATATAAATGCACAGCGGAAGCAAAGATAGATTCATTTCAACTTTAATAAAGTGTAATATTAAATATCACAAATAGTTGAAACGGATCCACAGGTGAATCAAAATAAAATAAGATATTGTTCAACAGCTTTATTGTCATCCAAGCTTGCGAGACTTATTGTGGACGCTCTATAAGACAGCCAGCCTAGTACGTGTAGTACCTGCACTTAACCTTTTGGGAAAAATACGTCAGTTTACACTGGTAAATACAATTTAACTGACTCATTTTGAAAAGGTTGAAAATTGATTTGAATGCACGTGGCACAAAACCTTTTTATAACTTGGGATAATTATGCAATATAATCTTGTGAACGAATTACATGTTACTTGTGCGTTCAGTAGCCCGGATCTTGTCCGGGTTAAAGATCAATAGACACACCACAGTAATGAGTTATACACTGACAGGTGTACGCCTACACCCCGTGCTCAGGTCGTGGATATCCGGGACATGGTCATTAACCCCCCAAAGGCTTTAAGTGAACAAGACTGTTTAAACGAGCCGATCAAATTATTCAATTAACCACCCAACGATGTAAGAGTTGATGCTCGATCAAGCGGTATTCTATATACCGTAACCCAAGCCCGTATAAGGAAAATAAGTTAAAAGTATTTACCTTGGTAAGTATAAATCACAACTATCAAGTGAAGGTAGCTTTTACTGGTTCTTCTTATTTTGGAACAAAGGTTTATAATAACCTATTAGATTTCTAACGAGTCTTTATTTAAGCCTAAGCTTAGACCGGTTAGCTTTTAAGGACGATACGGTTCAAACGCACGATTAAGCGAAGACCGGATAGAATGTGATTTAGACCCGACAAGTTTGAATACTTGTATAATATGGGTATACTAAATACATTCTGGATTTTGAGACAAAAATGATAAGGTTTGACCCGTTTCGGTCAATTTATGCAAACTAGTTACATAAACCGAACCGAGCGCGAAAAGGGCGTCACGGGTAACCATAAGAGTCATATGCAAGTTCCCTGATATAATATGGCTTAAATATGTTATAATATCAGTAAGATATCTTCTATTATGCCCAAAACGGATTTAAACACAATTTATGCCTCATAAGGGCATTTTGGTCATTTAAAAGATTATAAAAGAGTTTAATTGGAAATCTGAGTTACAGGTCTGGTTTATACAGAAAATATACTTAATTTAACATGTTATAACAGTAGGGTATGGCCTATATGTGAAATTATCATTTAAAACCAAACTATGCACCTTAGGGGTATTTTGGTAATTTCACAAGGGCTTAAAAAAGGTCAAAACTGGAAACCTGAGTTCAAGAACTTTTACTTACTGTTATTATCTCAAAATATACTAAAAAATCAGTAGGTATCAACCTTATATGTTTAATATGGTTATAGTACATACTATGCGTTAAAAACGCTTAAAAAGGCGATTTGGAGCCGTTTCCGGGTTTGTAAAAGAAAGCTGATATTTTTATAATTCCAGAATGCTCAAAATATTTTATTTATCAAATAAAATCAGTAGAAAAAGGTTTGGGGTCAAAAGGATTTGTAAAACTCA